>CM060409.1:15476139-15976139 GCA_030545235.1 Helianthus tuberosus
TTACATGTGGCACACTTGGGGTGAATCCCAGTGTACGACTTGTGGGTGTTATCAGGAGCAACAAGGTTTGGGTTAACGGGTGGCACAATCGCATTGCATACAGGGTTCGATTGCTTTCGCTTCTTCCCTCTATTGCCACTCGACTGTTGGGTGATTTGGTTGGCTGGCTTGAAAGAAGCGGGGTTTGCGGCTTGTTTATCGCGTACACGGTTGTTGTTCAGGGAAGCGGCCAAACGATAAACAGCTTCGATATGGTCGAGTTTGGCAGCCTCGATCGTGTCGCGCATAGCAGAGGGTAACCCATTGATATACTTCTGTATCTTGCAGTCGGTGGTCATAACAAGGTGAGGAACTATGAAGCTAAGTTGTTTGAAACGGGTGGTGTAGGCTAGGTTTTCGTCTCCCACTTGCTTTAGTGCCCAAAATTCTTCCTCCAACTTTTGTTGCTCATGCGGAGGACAAAACGCATCCATCATCAGGGCCTTGACTTCTTCCCACTCCAACGCATATGCCAGTTCGTTCGAACGAATGTTCCTTTCGTTCGTCCACCATTCGAGAGCTCGGGCTTGGAATACCCCAGTCGCACTACGCGTTCTGAGCTCTTTGGGGCAATCACTATTGATGAATGTGACCTCCATGCTATCAAACCATTCGAGCATGGCGGTCACCCCATCATTGCCGGTGAATGGCTTGGGATTGCACGATGAAAAGTGCTTGAAGTTGAACGAAGCGGGCTTGCCTATTTCGACCTTGGAGTCGACGGAAGAGTTCGGAGTTTTAGAAGCTCGAATCTCGGAAATGACCTTAGGAACGACGTGCGCAAATTGATCGGCCATGAAAGCCATCATCTTCTTCGTAGCACGGGACTTTGACTTTTTAGACGAGTTGGAGTGACGAGAAGACATCTAAGATTCAAAAGAACGAATAGGTGAGACTTGATCATAATGTTTGTTTAAGAAAATAAATCGTTTGCATAAGTTGCTTCACATAGCATAAAGTGTCACATAGCATAAAAGTTTCAAATTGATTCACATAGCATAAAGAGTTTAGATGTCACATATAGCATAGTCATGAGTCCAACATAGCATAACATGGATAAATGAAAGCTTTGTAAATTTAGTTTGTTCACGAGGGATTATTATTGTTTGTGATTGCGATAACGTGCGAAATGATTAAAACGACATTTTGAAAGGGATGAACGTTCAAGTATAAAATCACATGTAAATTGAGATACATAAAAGAAAGGCTCAATAAAACATAGGATTGTTTCGGGTAGAGAAACGTCGACTATTCCAAAGTGGGTCGAAAGTCCTTTCGAATTAGAGAAAACGTGCTTTGGCCTATAGGTAAGATACTCTCGTCGAGAAGTGATTAACGGTATCTTACCCTTCCGGTTACTACACATCTCTAATCGATTGAAACAATCGGGACTTTGGCGAGATTGAAAATCGAGGAATGGGACTTAATCGACGAGATGCGGGTTTCACCCCTAACTTGACGATTTCGTACCCTAAATGTGGTTGGTACTTGTCGGGTCAAAATAAAATTTCGACACTATGACAAGGGTCCACTAGAGTTGAAATGGAAATTACCATTAAGTTGTGGATTTCACTCCTAGCTTAATGGTGTAATTTCGTGCAAAAAGAAATAGTTCAAGGTAGAATGAGAGTCGTTTACCAAATTGTGGGTTTCACGCCTATTTTGGTAAAGTTGTCTCGTTTGTGTTACAAGAGTATACAAATAAACAAAGTGTATTCATGTTAACCTTAGGAAAGGCATATAAATTTAAATCAACAAGAAGTGTAGCTAGGAAGCATGCATGGTAGAGTACGAAGGTTTTAAACAACACATAAGAGGCAAAATTCCTAAAACTATAGATTAGGGCAAAAGCATGGCAATTTTCCTAATTCCCTATAGTTATGGCTCTGATACCAATCTGTCACACCCCAACCGATGGCGGAAACATCGGGATGAGACGAACAAATTGCTCAAAACATCATAACACTATGTGACAATATTTAATTGAATTCAAATTTCATTGCAAGAACTAAATTGTCATACAACATTTAAAATGGAAATAACAACATTGTTCAAATTCAAATCAACAAAAGATAAATAGATTAAAGGTGTGTATCTAGTCCACCCTAAACTTGTTTCATCATTCATCCATACTTCAAAAATCAACCTGCAACATGTATTAAAATAGAGTTTCAATGCAAAGGCAATGAGCGAGTATACAAGTTTGTTTACATAGCACAATAGAATAAAAACTCAATCCAACATGATTCATAATATGTGATTACTGGTATGCAATTTTGGCGTACAATATGATCAAACCCTAGAACACAACGCATAAAATAGCCTAATCCCAATAGTTCAGCGGGGTGGTAACTTAACAATACCCAATAGTTCAGCAGGCGGGGCGTTAATCCTATAGCGCTATAATTGTTAAGGTGGGCGAACAAGTCAATGAGCATATAACGTTCCAAATCGTTCATAGAGCATACAAGAATAGCAAGTAAGTCACATTAGTTTCATGCATTCGTTCAAAGATTGAGTATGTTTAGTTCAAAAGTTGTTTGCATAATTATACATGTTGCATCCCAAAGTATAAAGGGAAAAAGGGATCGAGTATACTCACGGTGGTTGCAAGCTTTCCTACTTGAAATCCCGCGAGTGTGTTGGTGGATGGATTAGTTTGGAGCACCTAGCCCTTCTACACGAGGAAACATAGGTGTGTGAGTTTGGCGTACAACGGAAGATTATAATTTGGAGTTTAACATAACATAAGGTAGAATAAAATATGATACGAAAATAATCATCTTTAACTTAGTAACCCTTGTATGACACTATGTAACCAATATGGTTAGAATGTTTTCATGGGTAATGCGCCCATTAGAATCATACTTGGTGTTTTAGGTTTTTAGATGATATTCTACTACTTTAACATCTAAACACAAGTTCAACATTAAAGGTTCGAATGAATATATATAGTTTCTAGGTTATGTATTACATATTACTTAGTCCAATAATTCATGTAGGAGGTAGAAGATGAAGATCTTCATTTAGGCACCTCGAGTTATTCATGGATGTCATGTATGGGGTAGGAAAGATAAGCTTCCGTTTAGGAACCCCTTGAATGTTCACCACTTCTCTTGATGTAAAAACAACCAAGGAGGGTCACGAACTAGGCTTTTGTATAATAATATAAACAATCTAACTAAGAGAAATCATCAAATCATGTGAGGATTGTATGTTTGGAACAACCCAAGTTGTTCCATAATCACTCTACATCAAGAACTAGCTTGAACATGACTTGTGGGTCAAAACACCCTAAACAAACAGAAAGTTATGAGGTTTAATCCTCTGATTTCAAGTGTCTCAACCATGTTTTTAAGCTTAACCAACCATAAGAGAGGTTGTAAGCATTAGGACATTGGTGTGAGATGCGTTAGACACAAGTTGGATGAAGTTTAAACAAGTTTGAAAGAGTATGTAACAAAACAGAAAGTTCTTGGACCATTTCAGGGCAATTCCAGGTCTGATTTCTCCAAGGAGAAGTCAAGGAATTAAACCCCATGATTATCCAAGGAAGTAGAAAGAAGAATCAAGTAATTTCGTTAAGAAATGAGCAAGTTATACTCACTTTAGTGCAAGAGTATGAATCTGTCCGAAAATGCAGATTCTTGCTAGAACTTGAGAGTGTTTAGGAGAGATTTGAGAGTGTTTAAAGTGTCCAAGTGCTTGGAGGACCTTGGGTACTTATAGGGGAGTGATTAGGGTTGTTTTGGGGGGATAATTAAGGCTAAAACTCGGTTTAAACATTGAAATCCCGCTCAAAATTGAACCTGTTCGCGAGCTGAAAGTTTTTCTGCAGACCTGAGGCCCATGCGGGCCGCGTAAGGATACGGGGTAAGTTAATGCGGGCCGCACGCCACTAAGTTTCCGGAACTAAGTTTCATTTATTACAAATTGGCCCCTGAAGTTGTTATTTGATGTTTTTAGGGCTTTTAGGGACTATATTTGCCACAAAAGCATAGATTGAGATAAATTCAAGTATGAGAAGTATAAACCAAGTATAATTAAGCGTTCAAGCATCAAAATCAAGTGTCGTTCACGTTCAAGACACGTTTTAAACATAAGTTTAGATTAATTACAAGTTTAGCACATAGTTTCCAAGAATAATGATTAAACACCAATTGATTCACCGTTTCGAACATACGAGCATATATGAAGTGTGTATAACATATTTGTAACAAAATACGAGTTTCATTACTGATCCAAGTCTCGGTTTCACAATGATTACAAGGAAGGAACGATTACAAGAACTCAAAGTTTCCAAAAATAGAAATACGAACAAAACTTTCTATAAATGGAAAGTACAAAAGAGCCGGGCGTTACAATTTACCCGATCATTGAAAAGGGGCGAGTGGTTTATGATGGTAATATCATTATGTGAACCTGGCATACCGAAGAACGCATGCCATATCAAAAGATCTTGGGACGCAACCGCTTCAAGCATGATGGCTGAACTCTCGTGAAATCCACTCGTGTGAGCGCCTTGCCATTGGGTAGGACAAAGTTCCCAAGCACATTTCATACAATCTAAACTACCTAGCATCCCGGGTAGCCCATGATAATCTGCGTGATGTTCCAATAATTGTTGCATGTCACTGAACGAGGGCTTGCTCAAATATCTTTTCCTATAAAGTTCTAGAATACACGAACAAAAGTTGTGAAGATTTTCTCTAGCTACACGTGCAGACATTTTTAAATAGTCATCCATAATGTCCGAACTATTGCCGTACGCTAACTGCCTAAATGCGGCCGTGACCTTTTGCCACGTACTAAATCCTAATTGCCCGACTACATCGGGTTTTTGTTGGAAATAAACATACTTCTCCTCAAGATCTCTAGATATCCTTAAAAATAAGTTTCTACTCATACGAAAACGACGCCTAAACATTTTTTCATCATACTTAGGTTCCGCTGAGAAGTAATCGCTTACCAACAAATCGTTAGCGGTGAGCCGTTCACGAGCGATGTACCTTCTCCTGCGTTTAGGTTGTTGAGTCTCTTCCTCCTCCTCTTCGTTTTCCACGATAGCTTTCACCACCGTCGCGATCGTTTGTAGAAATATTTCCGCACCATCGTCAGATAATGATGACGATTCAGTATAACTTGAAGAACTCATGGCAAGATTGTCTTTTATGTGTTTGAAATTGTGTGAGAAAAATGATAAATATGGTAAGGTATTTATAAAGGAATATATATTTTTTTTAAATAGCCCCCAACGGCTAGTTTGGTTTGGCCATTCACAGCCCGCCAAGTCAGCTTGCTAGACCCGCCCCACGCCCGGCTTGAAACCCAAGCCCCAAAGGCCACGCCCCAACCCAAGCCCACCTGGGATAGTGGCTTAGACGTTTTCCCCCAACCCACACCCAAACCCCGCCCCATAAACAAAAGCAAAGCAAAGCAAAGGCGGTCTTCCTCGAATTACGCAAAGTCTGTGGCTTACGCCACAAAAGTCCACCTTCCGGCACAACACAGCTCCGGGGCCCCCATCTCACGGCTTACACCCGCCGGATTCTCTCATTGTCATTTTCACTAAACTCAAATTGCACAATTATTCTTCTTTTTTTCACCAATCCTATTGAGACATTGATAAATATTCTTCTTTTTTTCACCAATCCTATTGAGACATTGATAAATATTCTTCTTGTTTACAATAAAAAAAAAAAAAAATTTTTTTCACCCTAATCTACCAATCCTATGTCGACAACAACATCCCATTCCCCAATCACTTCAACCCACCTTATAATAATAATAATAACCTTAATTGCTGTACCTATTTATTTAATTTGCTCACGTTAATCAGATGAATTTATAAACAGACCCACATGGTGATTTATTAGTTTTGTCTCCTCCTTTCACTCTCAAACCCTCATCCCCACCACTTGTTTGATGAAATGCTTACATGAGCACTATTATCATGATATATCTATATATCACCTAGCTAGTGATTGAAATGATTGTTGTGTTTGTGTTGGTGTTGGTTGGTTCACCCTTTACCTTCAACAGGAGCCTCTCATATCACAATTATATATATCTGTTCATTATGATTTATGCTTATCCCCCTCATTTTTTGTGCTAAAAGTCAACTCAAGTCTCAAACTTGATTATGTTCTTTGATGGGTATGTATCTTTTTCTTCTCACTGAGAGTATTATGAGCGAAATCAAGGCTTTAGGTTTTCTTTGGTTTTCTAACAAATCCAAGTGTAAAGGGATAGGTTGGGGGGATTGGAGCTCTTTCGTAAATATGTAGTTTTTTTTTGTTTTGTTTGGTTTGTCGGCCCGGTTTGGGTCGGCGGTTCGTTAATGAAGTATACGTTTCAAAAAAAAAAAACTCTTTTTGTGTTTAGTGGGATCTTTTATGGTTTCAGATCTGAGTTTGAATCTTGTTTTTTTTTTTCTTTCATGACAGGATGATATATATGGTTACAAAGATGAAGAAAGCTGACAGAAGAGAGTGAGCATATGCAACCAGTTGTATATAGAGTATGCATTTATTGGGATTATGCGTGTGCTCACTTCTCTTGCTGTCGGCTGACTCACAGTGGAACTACAGCAGTAAACTTTGGCTCTCTCTTTGTTGTATTTTATGTGTTTTTATAATCTTTTTTGTGTATTTTATGTGTGGTAGTGGAGATGTTTGAAGCTGCAAGAAAAGGAGTGACACCTGGTCAGAGACTTATTGATATACACCCATCATCCACCATCCATTACCACCACCGCCATCACAGAAAAAAGCTGCAGCTTCTGATGACAACACTTATCTTCCCATCATCCACCACATACCTTTTTTTTTTATTAATTTTAATCTTTTTTATGATAAAGTTTTGACCTTTTTTTTTCTTGATTTGTAAAAATGGTGGGATTTACTGGAAGCAGTCTCTCTATTCCTGCGGATAGAGGGAAGGTTGTGTACATCCACCTTCCTCAGACCCATTCTTAGTTTTGCTATTGGTGTGAGATTTAGTGAGTATGATGATGATGTGTAAAAATGGTGTTTTGATCAGATTCAAACTGAGGAAGATGATCTCGGACACACCAGGTAGAGAATAGTGTATTATGTACCTTCTTGTTAATTTTGTACTATTTATGATGATTGATTAATTATTTAATTTAATGTGTTTTCTTTTTATCCAACCTTCCCCTAAACTGTATTAATTTTTATTATTATAATATTCAGCTTTGGAGTTTGAAATCCTGTACTTCTTCTTGATGAAGAGCAAGAAGAGGGTTTTTTCTTGAAATCATTAACAAGGTACTACACTATCTTCTCATAGCTGTTCTTTTTTCTTAACTGCAAGTTTAACCGTTTTTTATCCTTTTTTTTTTTCAAAGAATTTTCTCCCAAATCTATTTTATTCCATCTTTTTCCCCTTTAATATAATTTCCTACTGATTTTTGACCTAAAACAAAGCTGGGTCTTATTTATTTTCAGTTTTTGGGAAGAGAAGACCAGAAAAGTTATGGTTTTCTTTGAAGAAGTGATCCAATTTAAGCATGTTATGCATCACAAATAGCTAGGGTTTCATTGTGTAAAGTAAGAACTTGTTACTAAACATGGGTTGTAATTACTCTCTTTATATATAATGTCTTCTAAATTTCAAGTTTGCAAACAACAGGACCCCCCCCAAAGATGCATGCAACCAACTCTTTGAAAGTCTATGGGTTGCTATATACTATCAGCTGGAGGCACCAAATCAAAAGGATTATTCCAGGTAAGTATATATATATGTGAGGGAACTTATTTACTTTGTTGGGTTTTTTTTTTTTTTTTTTTTTTTTTTTATAAATCTTTCAACTTAAGCATAACATATATCTGATATATGTGTATATCTTCATTGAAAGATTTAGGGTTTAAGGATATATCTTAGTTCCTAGTATGAATAGTGCTGTTTTGTGTTTTGGGGGTTGTAAGAAATAGCTTCTATTACCCAAGTAGGAATGCATTATTTGGTTAACTGTTTCAACCATATTAGGTGATGGTATTTAGTTGTTGATATATATGATTCATTGCATGTTTTGGGTAAATTATACCAGGCTCTGATGCTTTTTAATGGCCAATATAAGAATATGTATTGAAGTTCACTTATTGTTTCTGTAGTATTCGTGTTGTGATTTAATGTGGTGATTAACTAGCTCAATAATGAACTATATAGTGGATACATTGTTTATCTATATTACATTGCATGTTGCCAGTACAATTATCTTTATTTCAACCTCTTTATAAGGGCATGTTTGGGTAAGCTTTTTGAAACAACTTATTGACTTATTGGCTTTTTGAAAAGTCATAAGCTCTAAAATGATGTTTGGCAAAGAGGGTGTATGTGAGGGGAAAAAGCCAATAAGTCAATAAGTCACAAAATCCTGACTTTTCCAAGAAGCCAATAAGTCAATAAGTCATTTCAAAAAGCTTACCCAAACATGCCCGAATTATTTGTTTTTGTGACTTTATGTTTATAATGAGTTAACTAGTACAAGGATACAAGGGAATTAAAATTATGCAGGCCTTATAGGTTCCCTTTATGTTCTTAGTTTATTGCATTTTTTATAGGATGAACAACAATTTCACCTAGTATTCCTGATCAAAGTTTGGAGCATATGATAGTGTAGCATAATTGTTACAAAACAATTACTAGAGAAGCTTTGCCTATATGGTTATGTTTGTACATTGTAGTTTACTCCTTATGTATACCATAGTTGAATTATTAATTATCACTTATCAATCAACAAGAGTGCTTTAGTGGACAATTGAAGCATTTGTTAAGCTTCCAATATGGTGCTTTTAGGTCTCTATGGCTTAAAGGTTTTATAATTCTCTAAAGGCCTGTCTTTAAGAATGTTTGCACCTTACATGTTTTTTAACAACATTTTTTTACACCTAAAGACCACCATGCCTCTGTGACATAAGGCGTGGAGGCCTGCACCTTAGTGTGCCTAGCGCCTAGGCACACTTGTAAGAAGATACAAAAATCATAACATCATAACCTTTCGTTGCTCATCACAAATCACTGTGATTTGAAGAAAAAAAAGAAGCATAACTTGTTCATCATAAGTTGCAACTAAAGGATCTCGTGACTTAAACCCTTCATGCCTTCACTAATGACTTAATTGAATATTCTAAAACTATATAGAAAAAAGAAGCATAACGCTTTCATCATAAGTTGCAAGTAAAGGATCTCATGACTTAAACCCTTCATGCCTTCACCAATGACTTAATTAAATATTCTAAAACTATATAGCTTAATTGGTGCACATTTTGGCAATCTAGAAAGCATTACTATTAGAAGTACTAATATTTTGGATTTAGATTCCATCTTGTGAACTAATGTGTGCTATGACATCAAGAAAAGGTTGGAAAGCCACTTAGCATCATGGGTGTATATATATATAGGGTTAGGTTAACGTACAATGGCTCTTATCGTACAAAATGTACGCGATCTGCGAAATTGTTAAAAAAAACCAACATGCAATTTCATCAAAAATACCAACATTCGATTTCCAACATGTTTTTTTATAATATGCGATTTCACAATATCGTACGAGCGTATGATAAGCCCTATTATACGTTACACTTTTTCTATATATATAGGGGTTGGTTAACGTACAATTGGTCTTAACGTACGATGTGTACGCTGTGAAAATATAACATGCGGAATTGAGGTCATAAACTCGGAAGACTCACAAACCCGGACGATTCATCATGCGGCTTCACAAACCGGACGCTTACAACATGCGGATTTCACAAACTCGGACACTTTCAACATGCGGTTTCACAAACTTGGACACTTCCAACATGCGATTCATAAACTCGGACAAAATGCGTCCATTTTTTTAACATGCGGGATTTTGTTCTTTTACATGTACATGCGAATTTACCTCCCATCCAAAAAACCGCATGTTATATACCCAGAATCCGCATGTTATAATTTCACAACGTACGCAACGTACGTTAAGCCTAATTGTATTTTACACTATCTCTATCTATCTATCTATCTATCTATCTATCTATCTATCTATATATATATTGTTTAGGATGGTTTTGACATGATGATTTCATTGTTATCCCTGAGTCAAATTCATCAACCAAATGCCTCAACCACACCAAATATCTAGTATTATCTCACAACAAACTTGATTTTTTATATTGTGATCATACAACCATACCCAGTAAATCCCACACATAGCACAACTATTGGTAGGGTGGGATGTAGGCACATCTTTCCCCTAGGGATGGAGAGGTTGCTTCGAGATAGACCCCCGACTCCAAAACAAACAATAGACAAATACACAGGACTAAAGAATATATGCGTAGGAAGCTATCAATAGAAGACATGGTGAAAGTGCATTGTGGCAAGAGTAGCTGGCTACATCAACAAAAGAACACATATGCATAAAGTCATCATCATCATCATACTCAGTAAATCCCACCAATAGCAAAGCAAAGGTAGGGTCTGAGGAGGGTAAGATGTAGACAACCTTACCTCTATCCCGTAGAAATAGAGAGGCTGCTTCCAGTGAGACCCCCGACTCGATAGTAGTTTTGCATCAAGCCTTGGACATAAGGCACATAACACTCAGCAAGCAATCGGGACAAAGACTGATTAGTGCATGTACCCTTTTGTCTTTCAGCTATCAACGCCACCACATGATGCATGATTAACCGTCCCCAGCTTTTAACGTTATTTTCACGAAATTTGTAATTAGTAAAATAACGTTAAAATTAGTGCGCTTTCACTTTTGCCCCCCGATGGCCTGCACATATATACATTATATGCGCATACCGCAAGCAGGGCATATTAAATGTCCTTATGCATAAAGTAAAGAAGGAAAAATGTAGGCCTCTAAGACAGAGTTAAGCCACAACAGTACTATCTAAATGTCCTTAACCTTAATACTACGTTTCCACAAACTCCTATTCTGGACCATGTCCTTAGAGAGGTGCAACTCTAGCAAATTCTGCCTAATCCGCTCATCCCAATCAACCTAGGCCTACTTCTACTCCTCCCTTCCATGGTGAGGGTTTCCACTGCCCTAATTGGCTCAGTCGACTGCCTCATCTTCATATGACCAAACCATCTTAATATCCCCACCTTTATTTTATCCACTATACTAGCTACTCTTAACATTACCCTAAAAACCTCATTTCTTATCTGGTATAATCTTGTGTGGCCACACATCAACCTTAGCATTCTCATCTCTACTACATCCATTTTACACACTTGTGTCCTTTTGATGACCCAACACTCTGTCTCGTGTAAGATAGCAGGTCGAACTGCAACCATATAAAGTTTTCCCTTTAATATAGTTGGGAAACTCTGATCACACAAAACCCCAGAGGCTGCTCTTCACCTACACCAGCCAAGCCAACTTGGATGCGATGGGCTACATCACTATCTTCCCTTTGCACAAACGCTCCTAGATACCTGAACTTAGTTGCTTGAGGAACTACTTGACCCTCAATAGTGATCTTGATCTGAGTGTCCTCGTCGTTACCTACACCACTAAAGTCACAGTAAAGGTACTCAGTTTTAGAGAAACTAATCCTTAAACCCTTGTTCTCTAAATTTGCTCTCAACTCCTTTAGCCTTGCATTAAGGCTTCATCTAGACACCGCAAGTGACACAATATCATCTGCAAAAAACATGCACCACAAAAGTCTCCTGAATCAACTTGGACAACTCATCCAAGACAACCGCAAAAAGAAACGAACTCAATGCAGACTCTTGGGGGAGTACTACCTCCACAGGGAACGAACCTGTATCCCCTGCAGGCGCATGTACTCTAGTTTCAGTTTCTATCAAGATATCCCTAATTATGTCCATATACTTCCCTGACACTTGTCTACCCTCCAAACTAATCTCAAATCATTCTACATGGCACACTGTCATATGCCTTTTTCAAGGTCAATGAACACCATATCTAGATCACGCTTCTTCTCCCTATACTTTTTCTATCAATCTCCTCAAAATGTGAATCGCTTCCGTAGTTGACCGCCCTGGCATGAAACCAAATTGGTTTACCGTAACCTGAGTTTCTCTTCTAATTCTAGTCTTAATAACCATCTCCTATAAAGAGAAGCAAGGTTTGTTGTTGAAATCTAGCAAATCAATAAGAATGTGGTCTAAACTTAATTAACTAGTTAAACTAGGATTAAGTGGATCATTTAGCAGATGCATTAAGGTCCTTTTGAGTTGTATATGTAAGTCCCTGATTTTTTACGAAATCACTCTTCGAATCAAACATAGATAGAGACAGATGTGTGTGGTGAAATCAAATCAAACACAAACAAGAATATAGACGAGGAATTGTATGAATCCTATTGATAAACAATTATCATAGCTTGATTCATACACACATACATACATTTCAAGCCCCATCCAACCCTAGGTGAGCTCCCCTAGGGTTGGTGATCTCACCATAAACTCACACATATAATCGAACACTACAAGCCCCTATTTATAGTGTAGATCTAATATTCAAATAAGCCGCCACTTATTTGAATTAGTATGCGCTTCACCTTAAGCGCATACTTTGCATCCCATGCGTTCACTTCTAAAGTGCACGCTTCACGTCCATGTGGATGCTCTTCAAAGCATGTGCTTCACCATAAGTGCTCACTTTTCATTTGAAATCACAAGTCACAAATACATACAAAACAATTGATAGTAAAATAGGCATGCACATTTGTTCCTTCAATTACAATAAAAACATACATGACAACGTACATACCCTTGCAAGAAAATACTTAAATCAGAACATCGTATTCATGTTGCTCATCACAGATTACTTTTATTGAATTATATAATAGTGTGTTCTTCATAAGTTGTAACTAATAATATATCACATGGATTCATTAATCCCTCATGCCTTCACTGTTGACTTAATTAAACATACAAAAAATAATAACTTCATAAGTAGAATGCTATAAACTATATTTAACTTTATAACAAATACCAGAAATAGAAACATGTAAGTGTTCAGTTTGTTGGAAAATCAAACACATAAAGTTTTTTTTTTTTTTTTTTTTGTGTGTGTGTGTGTAATTAAAATTTACCAATGAAATTTTCAAGCTTCTGCATTCTCTCATCTCCATTATAATTTCAAGGACTCTTTGTTGCATTTTAGGTTCTTTGCTATATTTTATCCTTAAAATTTGAAGAAAAAAAAGTGGCTTAGCTGAGCTAGTTTTCTCATTTTATAAATATTATCTTGATTCAGATGCATATCTTTCCTGAAGTTTGATTGTATTAGAAGTATATATATTAATTTTGGTATCAAGGTTTGATGGGACATATATTAATGTGGATGTGAATTCCCAAGTCCCAACACAATTTACCAGTACTCTTGTACTGACTTTACATGGTTGTAATCATTGTCTTTCCTATAATTGGCATGAAACTTTGGGTTGTAAACGAGCGGAGCCTCAGCCTGCCTAGACTCGAGCTCAACTCGTTTAACATACGAGAGTTAGAGCTCGGCTGGTTTCGACTTTTATTCTCGATCAGTCAGTGAGTCGTTTTTAAGCTCCAGCTTGGCTCGGTCTTCACTTGTTTATTATTTATTAATTAATTTATATACATTTATAATTAATTACTACATATATTTATAATTTTTATGTATGATATAATATATAATATTTAGTTATTTTATTGTTATTTTGTATTAGTATATAATTATATAATTATTTAATATATTGAATAAAAATTATATTAACATTAACAGTAGACCAGAAAGTGAATGCTTGGGAAGCTCATTAAACAACCTTGTTTTTAGGCTTGAGCTCATTTAAGGTCGGCTCGGTTCGAGCTATTAGCGAGCCGATCTGGAGTATCTCACGAGCGCCTTGCTCGTTTACACACATATAAAGTTTTATAAAAATTAATTAGGCTTTAAGATATATTGTGAACTGTGGGTATCCTTGAGGACATTTTGAGCATGCTAATAGTATTTGTAGAAAACATAGGTAGCAAAAAACACTTACACATATTCAGAGGTTGTTTGGGATTGCTTATTTATCTCCAAAAGTGCTGGTATTTGTAGAAAACATAGGTAAAAAAACACTTGTACATATTCAGAGGGTGTTTGAGATTTGCTTATTTAACTCCAAAAGTGGTTTTTTTTTTGTCAAAACTGCTTATTGACTTATGACTTTTCCAAAATGAGTTTTAATAAGTTGTTTTTTAAAAAATGTTAGGTTTAACTTATTCATGTAAAATGACCAAAAAAGACATTCTTATATATTTAAAACCATTTACTACTTTTACATATAAATATTATATACTTAACAAATTTTTTGGGCAATTTTAATAATTTATAAACAAATTACACAATATATAATATATTTTTTTTTACCAATTTCATACTTTTATATTTGTTTTTTTTTTGGAATTGATGGTGATGGTAGTATGGTACACTAGATGCAAGTATGCAACAGGTGGTGGTTGGGGGTGTGGCGATGTGTGCGGGTGAAGGTGGAGGGGCTGGCGGGTGATGGTGGATGGCTGTTGGGTGAAGGTGCGGATGGGTGGCAGGGGCAGTCGTGGGGCGACGGTGGTTGTGGGTGTGACGGTGGCAGGGGCGATTGTGGGTGACGGTGTCGTGGTATGACGATGGCAGGGGTGGCGGATGGGTGGATGGTGGTCGGGTGAAGGTGGAAGGGGTGGCGGGTGATGGTGTGTGCGTGTGTTATGTGTGAATTAGGGATTTTAGGGTAAAAGGTGGGGGTAGATTAGTAATTTTATGTTAAAAAGGCCAAAAGCTATTTAAAAAGCCAAGTTTTGTGGCTTTTACCAATGTTTTAAATACCGTTATGAATCGGCCGGTTATATCGGTTAAACCGGCACAAGCCCGGTATGATAAAGTCCGGTAAAACTCGAATACGATATGTCCTTATGTACCGGCGGTAAATCCGATTCTACCGGTTCAAACCGTTGAACCGGTTTGCATTATCTTTAAATTTGATTTTTCTTATTTTAATAAAAAACGATATTAAGGTTATACTGACCTTCCGTATTTCCGGTAATTAACCTAGGGTCTTCTATTCTAAATATTTCATCGTTGTTGAAACTGTTACCCACCTCGTCCGTGTAATATTGTTTATGAGTAATAAAAATGCTTAATATTTTACAATAAAATAGTTGTTTTTTTAGATAAAACCATGATCAATTACCTAAATCCTAATTGAGATTGGATTGTTTTTTAGATGAATTTGTATTATATGAAATTATCGGGTTAACTAGTAACCCAGTTGAACCGCCCGCTACAACCCGGTTCAACCCGACATGATTTAAAAACCGGTTTTTAAAACATTGGCTTTTACAAAAAAAAAAATACATTTTTATCAATGCCATACGCTTTTTTAACTTATTGACTTTTGAAAAAAGCCAATAAGTGAACAAGTCATTCTCAAACTCAGTCGCAAACACCCTCTCAACATGTTTTTATTATGTACCTTTAGTTAAATGCCACTGTTTGTGTTTCAGAATTTAGGGTTATGATTTATGAAGTCCCATATGTATAATTAAGGTGAAGTCCTTCCGCTATGCACAATTATTGATTCGTTCCTCTAATTTAGTTATATGTTTTTATTTCATGTTGTTAGGATTAATAGAGATGAGTTATACAAAAAAAGGGATCAAAATAGGGATGCAATTAAATGGCCAGTAGGTGTGTTTGTTTTTCTTCATACATGTACATACTACTGTGATGCAATTCAATTCAAGTACTTACAAAAGTGAAATATACTTGAGATATGATTGGCCGTTTGACATCTGTCAGCTGGGTGAGTTGGTTTTTAGTGGGTCTTGTCAGCAGAAAGAAAGGAGTCAAGAAGTATGTTTTTTGTGTTGATAAATGTATGCACTAGATAAATGCAGAAACCAAACAGTGATAAAAAGTGTTACTCCAAAGAAAAATATTAAATTCTCCCTACCAAAAGGTAATTAACAATCACTCATTCATAGCAATTAGCAAATCTAGGGTTTCATTTGTTTATACAGGAAGCCCTAGTTCTATGAGTGACAAAAGGGACCCATACAGGCATATACCAGTTAGTGTCAACAGTGTGGTGGTGAATACTTGATTACAAAGTTCTTACAAAAATCCCTAATCGGTATGCGTATATTACCCAATCTTTATGACATGTTTCTAGGATCTGAGCTCGGATAAACGCTTCGTTGGTACCGAGATGTATCAACTAGTAATCTGCAAAAAATTAATATGGTATTAGTTGCAACCCATTGTCAAACCTTACATTTGTCTTGCAATCTTACAATCGATAAGTGAAAGATGTCACCGCTATTTCTTTAAAAAAAATTGGCTGCAGTATTTTGGAAGTGTTGACCTCAACAATCTGTCGTCGTGTGTTTGTTGGTCTTTGGTATTTCGTAGGTGATGATATTCACGAGATGCTGAGTTGCTCTAGTGAGGAAAAGTCACCTTGATACAGTTGGAATAACATGCAACTGGCACATGAACTGCTACTCCGAGTCTTTTAACTGGCTGGATAACCTAAATGAACATAGAACTACCTTATATTTGATTGATATGAGTTGTCTTTTTTAGTGTATGATACCTGCCAAAGATGCACAAAATAAAAAAAAAACGCGTCTTTTCAAGGTTGAACCAGTTGAACCTTCCTCCTATGTGAACGATGAATCACACTTGCGAGGTATGTGCTGGCAAATGCAGGTTCCGGATTGCATTCTTCAAATTCCAAATGTTGAGGACATGTTCAACTTTATGAACCAATAAAAGGTGTTTTTTTTTTCTATTTAAATCACTAAGACCTTAATAGAGCAACAAAGTGACGAGTTTAGCGAATCATTTTAATCCTTAATAGAGGATCAAAACGAGGAGCGACTTGAGTCTCCCTAGAGCGTCACTAGGGTAGTTACACCACATAAGGCATGGTCAAGAAAAATGTCATCCTTGTGACGTAGGACCCGTAGGCGAGTGCTTATAACCTCACAGTTTCCACTTATGCAATTAGTCAGGGCTACAAAAAGAAGACAAGTTTTCAAGAATAGTGGAGTGGTTACAACTTACATTTGTTAAGAACACCAAAGAACATTAAACAAGCTGAACTCTTCGAACGATTAGATCTTATTAGACATGAAGTCGAATTACAATATGAAGAACAAAGGAATTACTAAGAGAATGAAATGAATTACTAAAACTTAATCTAACCCTAATTCTGAGCTGCTCTCCACCTCTGTTAACAAGGGTTAATTAACAACCTAACTTTCTGATTAGCACAATCAGCCCCTACACTTTTTTGACTGACAACCCTTCACCTTTATAGAATGTCATAACTACCCCCCAAACTTTCTAACCTTGACTAACAAAGACTTAACCAAACCTCAACAACAATAAAACAAGCAAGAACCTTTCTACAATCATGAGGCATTGTAGAATATCACAAATATTTTATAAAGCTTCATGATACTTGTATTACTTTAGCTCAGCAAATAATTATTTGTTATCTTAAGGACATAACTAGCTACAAGGCCCATTAGGGCATGGTAATGGCACCTCCTTTCGGTTAAGATCCATTAAACCACGCATAGATGAAAACCAACGGGTTATATCTTAGCATAGATAAATGCAAAGGATTATAGCATTGTTTTTGTAAATTTAGTATTTAAATATCTTCAGTGTAATCTAATTATTTCTTTTAGGTATTTTATCAGTGGGGTAAAGAATGAGTTTGGAAACATCAAAGGTCCAAACATGAGGTTCACCATGGTAACAACTAACAAGGGAGTTAGTTATCCTACAACAAAACAGGAATAGCGGAGCCTGCATTTACTTCAATGATGAACCTTTTTTTTGGGTACCCAGTGGAACCCGTTACAAGAAAACTCACGAGACCTGTCAATACTTTGCTAACGAGCGGGATCATATACATACCAACTTGTGTTGGGAAGGTGGCTGAGGTTATGGTAGAAAGTAAGATTCAAATTTGATACCTCTTGCCAGAGGAGAATCATGAGTTTACCACTGCTCCGCCTCGGTTAATAATATACACGAATTTGGCTCGTGGCTTTCAAGTCAGAGGAGGAGGCCGGAATGGCATACCATTACACCACCCTTAAACTCTAGAATGGGAATGGCTGGATGGAAATTTAGGTATTGCTACTGGAAAAGTAGCCAAAGTTTAGTTTTCACTCTGGGATGGTATAAATTCATGATGTGTTTCTGATATCTTCAAATTTCAAGGTCTAGGTTTTATTGTTAAATATGTACACAAAAAAAATATATATATATATATATATTGTTTTTATCATCTGCAACACTACTCAAAATTTACTTGATACATGTCACTATTAAGTAATAATATTGTGAGGTCTACTTAAAAGAGAAAAGTATACCCATTTTATGGTGCAGTTTGATTAATTTAGTTATTAATATTAATTAAGAATGAATTAGAATATATTTTACTATTAGAAGTAATTTTCTTTTTTCACATTAAAATACTATACACCTTAAATACCCACTCTTTAGGGACAGTTTTTAGGGTTTTGACTCTTTTTTGAATGACGAATGCTATTGCTCTGTGTGAGACGTCAATCCAAGTCCTCACATTTGTCACTAGACACCAACTCCAGCGTTACTTTTCAGGGTTTTGATGTGTATGCATAAGACTGCTGGGCGTAGGGGGCTTGGGTTGACATGTGGCGGAGGTGGGCTCCACATGGTGTGGCTTAGCTGGGCGTACCTTTTTTGAGGGTGGCGTGGCTTTTTTTTTTTTTTGGGTCAAATATGCCCAACCAGTCCTTGCCATCCACGTCATCTCTCGCCCCACGCCGAGCTTCATAGCTACGTCAACAGGCAACGTCGCAACCCACGCTAGCCCGGTGTGGCTGAACCGGCGTTGCTTGGCTTCCCCCGCTCCAACCCACGCCCCACACCCCATGGTCTAAGTGAAGTATATTGCAATTTAATTTTATTACACTACTATTTTAATGTGAAAGGCTCAATTTATTAGATTTTTAGGATTAAAATTAGGCATATCCATGGTTTAAATGCTTTTCCTTCATTGATTGTCGTAACTTGTAGATATGAACTTGTGATTACATTATACAACTTTTGTAACAAGTCAATAAAAAATAAGCATATTCTGAAAAAGTAAAGATTTAAACCACCAAAGCAATAAAGTTACATTATAAATTAGCCTCTTTAGAAAAGATGAGAGTCGTGTTAAGATTGTGATAAGAAGGTGATAACAACTATAGAAAATGATTTGTCTAAAGATATATAATTCATATGGTTCAGTTTTTTTTTTTCATAAAAACATCAGGAGCTCCAAATTAATTTTACAATTGCTATACGTTTTTTTAAATCTCATATTATATGTATATAAAATAAAATGAGGCAATCTCATATATTAATTTTCATATTTATCTGTTTTATTCAGTACAATTTATAAATGATAGTTATACCTTTTTTTGTACTTCAATCTCACACAACCCTGAGATTGTAAAGATGGTGAAAGATATTATAACTTTGTTCTATAACATATTTG
The DNA here is from genome assembly GCA_030545235.1 of Helianthus tuberosus. Lineage (NCBI taxonomy): Eukaryota > Viridiplantae > Streptophyta > Magnoliopsida > Asterales > Asteraceae > Helianthus > Helianthus tuberosus. The sequence goes on from CM060409.1 coordinate 15,495,738, forward strand.
TAGATAGTGAAAAAAAAACAATATTGAGATTGTAAAAGATATTATAACTTTATTCTATAACATATACACATTTTGTTAAGATTATAGCTTTGTTTGGTTGTCTAGCATTAAATTCTCAAATGATCTCTTGGGGTAGGGATGGTGTACATTAATTCAGAAGTGTAAGAAGTGTATTATAACACTATATATAACACTATATAAACACCGTATAACACTATATAACACCATGTAACACTATATAACACTATATAACAATATATAACACTATACATCTATCATAGTTATGCTATCAGACAAAATATAGTGTTATATTTGTTATATAGTGTTACATGGTGTTACATAGTATTATACGGTGTTTATATGATGTTATATATAGTGTTATAATACACTTCTGGATTAATGTACAGGATCCTCTACCCTCTTATAAATATACGTTTAAGTTATAATCTTAATCAGCCATTCAATTAGCATTTCACACTCTAAAATTTATAAACCAGAATTAAACGTTGAAATCTAATTGCTAAAATCTAGTTTATAGAGTACTCTTATACTGTAGGGTATGGTTTCAATTTTCACACGATATGAAAATAGCCATATAGACGCCACAACATTTACGGGTTCAACATATGGGATTATGGGGGTGTGGTGTTCCAGAGTGGAGACTGCCACATGTCTACATCTCATTACTCCACAACACCATTGTCAGCACGGTGTTCCACCCGATATTGTGGGTTTAGCACCTACACTGGATAGCCTTGGGCCTTAGGCCTTAGGAAGAAGAGCCAAACAAAGAACAATCCAATTTGGACAATATAAGGGTGGAGGGAGTGGTCAATCACTCCCATTTTCAGTATCCAATAATCTCATGCCATTTCAACTCCCCTCATTCACTTCCCATTTTTCTTTCAAACACTAGCAATGGTCAAACACCCACTCAATAAAAAAAAAATTGATTGGTTGAAAAATCGTCAAGTCCCCTCTCTCCTCTATCACCTCTCTTCAACGCTCGGTGTATACTCACCGCCACAACATCGCGTCGTTCTTCGTTTAAAAATAATAAAAATTATAAAAAAAAACCAAAAAATTATAAAAAATCATAAAATTCTAAAAAATCAAAAAACTTCTAAATAATTAAAAAAATCATAAAAATTCTAAAAAATCCAAAATATTATAAAAATAAAAAAAATTCTAAAATATTAAAAAAATTCTAAAAAATAAAAAAAATCCTAAAAAATAAAAAAATCGAAAAAATCAAAATATTTCTAAAAAATCAAAAATATTCTAAAAATTCATAAAAATTCTAAAAGATACAAAAAATTCTAAAAAAAACAAAAAAAATCATAAAAAACAAAAAAAAATTCTAACAAAAATCATAAAAATCATAAAAATTCCAAAAAATTCTACAAAATCAAAAATAATTCTAAATAATCAAAAAAATTCTAAAAAATCATAGAAATTCTAAAGAATCCAAAAAATTCTAAAAAACAAAAAAATCATAAAAAACTAAAAAATCAAAAAAATTCTAAAAAATAAAAAAACTCATAAAAATAAAAAAAAATCAAAAAAATCATAAAAAATCAAAAAATTTCAAAAAAACCATAAAAATTCTAAAAAAATTCAAAAAAACCATAAAAATTCTAAAAAATAAAAGAATTCTAAAAAATCATAAAAATTCTAAAAAATAAAAAAATTAATAAAAATTTGAAAAATCCAAAAAATTCTAAAAAAGCCAAAAAAATATAAAAAAAATAAAAAACTATAAAAAATAAAAAATAGAATTTTTTAGATTTTTCTAGTTTTTTAGAATTTCTATGATATTTTAGAATTTTTTGATTTTTTAGAATATTTTGATTTTTTATGATTTTTTTATGATTTTTTAAAATTCTTTTGATTTTTTTTGATTTTTTTTGGATTTTTTAGAATTTTTTGGATTTGTTAGAATTTTTTTGATTTTTTAAAATTCTTTAGAATTTTTAGGATTTTTTAGAATTTTTAGGATTTTTAGAATATTTTTGATTTTTTAGAATTCTTTTGATATTTTTGAAGTTGTTGGATTTTTTAGTTTTTTTATGACTTTTTATAATTTCTTGGGTTTTTTTAGAATTTTTATGATTTTTTAGAATTTTTTATTTTTAAATTTTTTTGCTTTTTTAGATTTTTTTTATTTTTAGAGTTTTTTGGATTTTTTTATAATTTTTATGATTTTTTATAATTTTTTTTATTTTTTAATATTTTTTAATTTTTTTAAATTTTTTTTTTTTTTTGATTTTTTTTTGATTTTTTAGAACTAATCTTAAGCTAAACCCATTCTAACCCAAACCTATCTTGACTCATTACCCATCCAACCTTTTTTTTTTTAAATACCCATCCTGATTTATGCCCATGCTAACCTAAACCTATCTTAAAAATCATTTTTTTATAAATACCCATCCTGACCTATACAAAAAGTCGACATGTTCAATAACCAGTAAGTCTAAAAATCATACAAAAACATTAAATAATTTCATATTTATAATTTTAAACTATTTATGTCATTCACTTTTTACCAATGAACCAATAAGTCGACATGTTCAATAACCAGTCGACATGTTCAATAATTTTAAATTATTTAAAGGAACATGCTCCACAAAAATTTAACAAATGGAAATAAAACGATTACAAGATAAAAAGTGGGCGTACCCATTTGTATAGTCACCAAACCATACACAAAGCATACCTAGATTTACATAAAAGACAAAATGAAACGGAAAAAGGTTAACTTCAAGTGGGATGTCGCACATATTGGAACTCCACAAACTTTTTTATATTTGTTAACATGAATTTATCATTCCACTTTGGAATTTATCAATCGTTAATTGAACCACATATTCGTTGTCAGGAATTTTCTTATCTTTAATCTTTGCATCTACTTTTGCTATCATCATATCGAACAACTCCAATTAAAGTTTTTAATCAACAAACTATGTCGATGTGATAATATTTGCCTTACAATTTTCCTTGGGATATATTAGCGATCAAAAGTAGCATCAAAACAACTCAAATATAAAACTAAGGTTAGGTTCTAAAGAATAAATTATCAATCTTGATGGTTTGAACTAGTTGTATCGTGATTAATCAAATTAATCCTACTGATTGTGTTACCCAACATAAACAAAAGAGAAAATTATCAAAATAAACAATGTTTTATCAAGAATTTTCCAAAATAGACATACTTTTTTTTCAACTTATTAAAGTCTTTACACCAATTAGAAAACGACGACACTTAAGGCTGACGGCTGAGAAAGCTAAAGCTTAGCGGTGTGGGGGTCGGCTTAGGACCGGCGAGCCACGTCGAGCCCCGTCCACACCGCCCCCACCTGGGTCGTCCCCGTTGCCTCCGTCTTCCCCCAGCCTACCTTGACGTTCCTCCCTCCCCCCCCCCCCCCCCCAACACACACATATATATATATACACACACACCCCCCCTAAGGTTCAGCCGGTACTTTTTGGTACATAAATTCATGTTTAGCCCGCCTTTAGCTAGCCACCTAACTTGACTATTTTTTGAAAAGACAAAAAGATGTGTCTATTTTAAAAAAGTCAAGGTAAAAAATATATATATATTTTTGTAATTTTCTCTAAGCAAAAACGAAAGTGGATCAATTTTTTTTTTTTTTTTTGCTTGGTTCAGTTTTCTTAGTCGAAAATAAACCGAACCAAATCCAAATTTGGTCTTCAATCAAAAGAACCTTCAAACCGAACAAATGGATAAACACCAATGCTTATAGAAGACCCCGAAATATGAAAAAGAGTGTTAGGATGGATAAATGTTGTTTGTCTACTTTAGACACAAAACTTATCATGCTTCACTTTCTTAACTTCTGCCTCAGAACACTTCATTAATAAAATATTGTATTTTATAGTTATAAAGGAATTTTTTGCATCTCAGTTACGTTAGTTTGTTATGGTTCTTGGCTTTCACGTGGTTTGGTCGTGTTATTCATGTTTTTTGGAAAACAAAATATAAATAGTAATTTTGGTTTACAAATATTTAAAAAGTACTCTCGTTTAAATCTTATCATGACATGTTAGTTTATAATAATTTACATCCTCTTGTATTTCTTTCATGTTGTACAATCAAGTAAAATAAATTGAATGTTTTATACTATTGATTATTTTATTTATGTATGTACAAAAAGTAAAAACTAAGGGGACTGTGTTTTTTTTTTTGGGGTAAAACAAAGGGGACTGTGTTTGACACAAGTAAGTAGGGGTGTTCATCGAGTTTTTTCTTTGGGTTTTGGGTTTTTCAGGTTTTTCTCTGGGAAAAATTGACCCGATGACCAACCCTTTTAAAGTTCGGGTTAGTCGGGTTTGGATTATTCGGGTTCGGGTTAGCTCGGGTCGGGTTATTCAAGATGATGACTTCCGCACGAGAGTTCCATAGGAGGGGAATTATCTCTATGATTACCCTCTGACGAGTTTTGAGAGACCAACTGACCTTGCTTAAATAATTCGCTAATGTTTATATTAGTCATTGTTACTTATCATTGTCCATAACTTATAGGTACGCTTGAGAGTATAACCGCATTGATGATATCTTGATTTTATTTGATGAACATACCATGCATCTTGTGAGGTGTTCCACACCATGTCTTCAGTATACAAATATTTTGACCATGCATGATGGTTAATGTCTCTAATGGGTGTTTTTTGTCACATCCGCATTATAACGCCCCTTTAAAAATGTGTAATTGTTAATGCATCTTAATATCCATTTCATTCAATGTTTTCCATTATTTTTGGAGTTAAGATTCACACGCCTCTTACCTCTATCTCTCTTTATACATACGTAGATATATATAGACAGAGAGAATGAGTGAAAAAGGATGTGTGAATAAGATTTAGGGATAAAAGAATAGTGAGAGCCTTTTTTCTACTCTCTAGGCATTATTCTAAAAATGTTCCTCCGTGTTCATACTTACAAGACAACAGAAAGACAATACTATGGACGTATCAAACCCATTCACACGTCTATAATACCCATTACCAGGGCCGAACCTGAGAATTCTTGTACCTTGTTCGTGCTTGAAAAGACGTGCCTTTAGACCTTAACGAAATTGGGTATTTGGCTCACTAAAGATCTAAACCTAATGCCAATGGACGAATAACTAATCTAAATCATAAAAATAGTTTGGTAAGTGAGCTCATGTTAGTATTTGTATAGGTATACCATATTTAAAAAAAAATTACATATACATATCGGGTTTTTTTTTAAATAACGTGTCTTTCAAAATATCAGCCAAACCCGTCCCGCATGACCTTAGATATACTTTTTTTAATCTTATCATGACAACTTAATTTATTACTTCCAACTTAAGTTGATGATGTATACAATCAAGTAAAACAAACTGAAAACATTATCTTACAGATTGATTATACATCTAAAAAAATAAAGAGATAAAAAACAAAACATCCAACCATTCCACTAGACACGATAAAAAGATTCACCACCACAATAATTTCATGAATCCCAATATAATAATATGCAAATCACGAACAATCATTAATTAAATTAATATAACTACAACCGAGTCGACTCATCACTGGACGTCCACACAATATCCTTCAACGCCGGCCGGAGCTCCTTCCTACAGAACTGGTCATACTCCAACGTATCCCCACTAGATTTCTTCACCTCCACCACCACCAACGACGGCGCCACCGCCCATATCTCCGCCTCTATCCCCAACCTCCCCTTCCTCCCAATCTCATCCCCTTGCATCCTCAAACTCCTCTCATCTCCGCTTTTCTTCACACTAAACTTCATCGCCTTCGCCACCGCTTCCAGCTTCGCCACCAGCATCTCCACCGGTTTCACCGTCGCAAAACGAATCTCCTTCTTCTCTTCTCGTTTTTTCTCTTCAAACAACGGCGACAGATCGAAACCTTCCGATAACGATATTATATGAAACGCGTTTAGCGTTTCGGATTCCTTACATTTCATACTTACGACGTCGTTTTTACTTTCGTCGAACTTTTTTGGAGCTTGTTTTTTGAACCATGGAGATTCGATGATTTTATCGATTGTGATTCGACAATCCGGATTCGGATCTAGTAATTTTGTGATTAGTTTACGTGCGTCGGAAGAAAACCACGGCGGACACCGGAAATCGCCACGGTAGATTTTCCGGTACATCGCGACGACGTTATCGTCTTGAAACGGTAAGAATCCGGCGAGGAGCACGTATAAAATAACTCCACATGACCAGATGTCAGCTTTTGCTCCGTCGTATCCTTTTTTTCCGATGACTTCCGGTGCTACATACGCCGGAGTTCCACACGTGGTGTGCAACAGCCCGTCGTGTTTAACATGATCGGAAAAAGCACTCAAACCGAAATCTGTAATTTTCAAACAACCTTCTTCGTCTAACAACAGATTTTCCGGCTTTAGATCTCGATGAAACACACCTCGGCTATGGCAGAAATCAACGGCGGAGATCAGCTGCTGGAAATAGCTTCTAGCAACTTCTTCTCTCAGCTTTCCTTTTTCAATTTTCGAAAACAATTCTCCACCTCTGACAAGCTCCAAAGCGAAATACACCTTCGTTTTACTCGCCATCACTTCGTGAAGCTCAACGATGTTCGGATGTTGAACCATCTTCATCACGGAGATCTCGCGCTTAAGTTGCTCCATCATACCGACCTTAATCACCTTCTCTTTTGTAACAACTTTCATTGCCACGTGTGTGCCGGTATGCACGTTACGCGCGTGGTACACCTTCGCGAACGTTCCGTGCCCTAACTGACGTCCGAGCTCGTACTTTCCGTGTAGTACGCCGTTGATTCCGTTATCAACCGTCATATGTAAATTACTTGTGCTAGTCTAGAGAGTAGAAACTAACCGCAATTTTGTAACCGTTTATGAACGATTAGGTCACCCGTCTTCGACGTGTTTACGGTGGCAGTTTCTGCCGGGGATTGGTTTTTTAGCGCGGCCACCGTTAGACAGCAGCGAATCTCCTCTCATCTTTCTGCATTCCCTAACCGGCGGCGACAATCTTTCACTGTGTTTTGATGAGGATTTTGGTGGATTTTTAGGGTTTTGGATCGGAATAAAGAGACGTGGTGATTCAGTTGTCTGAATTCTTTTGGAAACGATGGTAGGAGGTGGGTTTATATAGACGGTTTGTTGAGGTGAAGTGGGGTTTTATCCGTTGGATCTGTGGGCTCTGGATCCAATGGTGTGGCTTTGGTATTGTTTGTAATGATGACTGACTGACAAAAAAACAAACCAAAATTTCCTGCATTATTTTCGTTTTCAATTCTAAACGTGTGTATGATATAATAATTAATTAGCAAAATTATAAGAAAAAAGTTTGCCCTTAATTTACAAAAATCAAATTAATTAAGTGGTTTGAAAATATAGAATTTGCATAATTAAAAACAAGCCACCCAGATACAAAAACTTTCATTTATGAATTGAAGTTAACAGAAACTTCTAACTGAGTTTGCTAATTAGATGAAAATGACAATAAAAATGAAATCTTAGATCATGCGTAGTGGTAAGGGTGAATAATGACTCCACCCTTGAGCGTTTTTCACCATGTGGCAGTCCAGTCAGCAAGGGGCACCGCCATGTGGCTATTATGTTAAAAAGGGGTGTAAAGAAGTAAATAAAAAAAAACTAACCAAAAAATGGGATTGGCCAAGAAAAAGAGATGCGTTTGATTGGCCAACAATTTGCCATTTTGGCGTGATTCAAAACACGTTGGGGGGCTTTTTTTGCGAAATCACGTTCAATCACGCCGAGGGGGGTGGGGGAGCGTTTTTGGGCGTGTTTGGGAGAGATTAACGCCGGATCACAGCCGACTACGGGTAATCTTAGGGACACAGATACAAAAAGTTTCGTTTGTGTACTGAAGTGACATAAACTAATGGATCATTTTGACATTTTACTCTTTTGTTATTTTGGCATTTTAATGAATTATATCATTGTTATAAAAAATGATGAAAATTGGATGACTGATAAAAATTTATAAAATCACAAAAAGTTAGAAACAAAAGCCAAGTTGACGGGGAAAAGAATAACTAAGTTGACCTAGAACATGTCTATTGCGACGGTGTCGTTAAACGAGGAAAAATAAACGTAAAAAAATTGCACAAATACACATTACAACATGTTAACTCACAAAATTTTAACCGAAACGTAAAACAAAAAATTTCCAAATATGTTGTGACAAATTTGTAAAATATTTAAAGTATATGAATTAAAAGTAAAAACGACCAAAAAGGATAAAAACAAAAAATAACAAAATTAGTACTATTACTAAGAACCCAAAAATGATATATATAATAACTAGGTTAGAACCCCGTGTTTTACACGGGTTAAATAAATATAAATTTATATAATAAATAATTAAAAATCTGGTATACAAGTTGAATAAAACTAATTTTATACACCAAATTAGAATTATAAAAAGTTTTATTTTTAAAACCCCCATGTATTACATGGGTTGAATATATGTAATTTTGTATAGTAAATAATAAAAGAAGTTATATCTTTAAAAAAAACTTTGTGCATTACACGTGTTGAATAAATCTAATTTTATATACCAGATAAGATAATAAAAAGTTACATCTTTAAAAAAACTAACGGAGATACTCGATACACGATAGATTGAGTGATTGCGAAGATAGTTCTTGAATTTTTTTATATTTATATGTCATTACACTTTCTCAAAACTAAATTAATAATAATGAGGATACACAATGTTTATGTTAACATGAGACTATGATATTAATTTTTTTATAGTTTATGGCTAAGTGATTGCAATGAAACGCCCGTTTCTTCTTAATCCGAAGGATTATATTGTCATACAATTAGTTAACAAAATTCGGGCATGACCCGTTCGTAATAGAAACAATTCCATGTTTAATAACATTCAACCATTAACCGACAACACATTTTAAAAAGACATAACAAATTTGATAACACTTTAGAAACTTTCAAAACGACAATTACAACTAGTATTTGTCAAAAGATCTACAACTTCAAGTTTAAAGCATTTAAAACATTTACAACTAACGTGTTAACAAAGGATTTAAAACACCAAGTTTAGAGTTCGAAAACACCCAACATAGTCTAACTTTAACAAAAGCATTTAACCATTAATGATTCTTCAAAAATTGCGGAAGCGCAATAAGGGCGTTCAAGGAGTGTTCGATTCAGAGCGAGGCAATAACATTTAAGCTTGAGTTTTACCTACAACCATTACAACAAATTACATTAGCATAATATTCGTATTTCAACTAACGCATTAATAAACTTGGTGATCTAATAATCACCATTTAAATCTTGTACCATACATGACTAGTTCATTCTCACATTCAACTTTCTTGTTTATGTAACCATTTTCGTTCATTCCTTCCAACTCATTCTATCACAACCTGTTTACACGGATTATCAACATAACAATCCTATCATTCTTGTTCTAACTATCCAATCTATTCAAGACGGATAAAAGTAAACTCCTTCTCATTCAATTCCATTAACCAGTTCATCACGGAACCTTAAGAAAACTTCAACTTATTCATTCTCATTCTAACCCGAACCGACCCATTCATCACGGACCGTTACGAAGTTCTATTTTCACGTTCTCTTTTAATACAATGACTTCATTTAAGTAACTAATATTAAAAAGGAACCAACTACTAATATCATTGGATAAACTTGTAAGTAGCGAACTTACCTCGATCTTGAGCCTTTGGTTGTGAACCGGAACTAGCTCCTTCTTCTTTCAATCCTACACATAATTCATTCTTATTTAGATTATATCACTTGCACCCATAACACTTACATTCTAGTACCATTCCTATTTTATATCACAATTGACAATATATTAATTTCCTCATACAAAACCATTTGTTCATATCTCATTCAAAGCTACTTAGATTGTCATTGAGGCATTTCATCAAACACATAGTGTGCGTACAACATATTAAGCATTATGTACATGTATCCTATGCATAATTTCACTAGATATCATCATAATTCACATAATCAACCATTCTTGCACAAATCATTCATTCAACGCATAATAATCTATTAATGTTCTAGTATTCATACAATTATTCATAGAAATTACTCTACTTATTCAAATTACATAATCATCATCCTACTAGAACAAGTGGGTTTTCCCCCAAATCTTTAGCAAATCAAATTCAAACATAATACACCTTCTAACTAGTGATTCTAACTCATATATAAACTCAATTTCATACTGATTCATGGATTGGTAAAAACCCACTTCATCAAGATGCATCAAAATATGAAATTCTATCTTACCTTATGTTCAAAATACTTGGATTAGGGAGTAATTAGGCACATGCATTCGATTTGTGTCAGGAACCACCATTAAATTGCTGAATTTTGACCTTAATTGAACAAGTAGGGTTTCACCCTTTCTTCCCCCTTCTGGTCGCGATACACACCCACACCCAAGTACTGGGTTTTTAATTTTATAATTTTCAATCTTACACATTCAACCCCCAAGTTATCTTTTGTTGTCACTTAGTAACCTTTTTCCAAGTTTTATAAACTTTCTTTATATTTTTAATAAAATAATCTTAACTAATCATATAAAACCTTTAAACATTAAAGTATTCTATCTTGTAAATTATGGGGTGTTACAAGTCTACCCCCCCTTAAAGGAGGTTTCGTCCCCGAAACCTTAATACGTACCAAATAGAGACGGGTAGTGCTTTCGCATTTCATCTTCCGATTCCCATGTTAGATCCGATCCTTTCCGATGTTGCCATTGAACTAAAACTTGTCGAATGGCTGTGTTTCGTAGATGCATTATTTTGGAATCTTTGATAGCCACCGGCCTTTCAACATAGTTCATTTTCTCATCCAGTTCGATATCATCAAGCGGCACATACGCCGCTTCATCCGCGAGACATCTTCTTAGTTGTGACACGTGAAAAGTGTTATGGATTCCATCTAAAGTCGGAGGTAATTCTAATTGGTATGCCACTTTACCAATACGGGATATAATTTTGAACGGTCCAATGTACCGAGGACCCAACTTCCCCCGTTTACGGAACCGTATTATACCCTTCCACGGTGAGACCTTTAGGAACACCCGATCCCCTTCTTGAAATTCAATAGGGCGCCTTCTTTTATCTGCATAAGATTTTTGTCGGTCTTGCGCTGCCTTTAAACGAGCTCGTACTTGATCAATCTTCTCATTCGTTATCGCCACAACATCTTTAGGAGCGAGCTCGAGTTGAGCTTTCTGCCATCTAAGAATTTTCGAACTACGATTCATTCAAAAAACACAACTTCTACTCCTCCCAGATCTGAAATCACGATTCAAATATCATTTTGTTTCAATATCAGATTTAAAAAAAAAAACGTGTTTTCTATCAAAGAAGCAACACAGACACACGATGAATCCAGATTCCATCCAAGTTTGATTCAGTTCATTGCAAGCCTGTATGCAAAAAAAAAAAAAAAAAGAAAGAAAATACATATTACAAAAGAAAATACACTTATGAAGGTATAAATCAACTTAACTTTATTTCAATTTCACCACATTCAACATTTCTTAATCCAAGAACCATGTTTTACACAACTCTTCCATTTGTCCATGTTATGTAGCTTTCCATTTGTCCAGCGAAGCAGCTGTCACGGCCCCCGACCCGGTTTTACCCGTTTCAGGAGCCGCGGGACAGAAATCCCGTGGTATTTAATTAATTGAGTTTAACAGCGGAAGTTTTCATCAGGATCTTTTAAAAACTGAAATATTTCCCGATTATTTTATTTCACAACTCGGGATAAAACCCGGTATTTTACAATCTGGAGATTTCACGAAGAAATCTTTTATTTTACAAAACATGTTTCTTTATTTTATTCTGAGCCACTTCCTTAAGCTTGTAGTGCGTCTCGGCACTTTTCCTGGATCACAATAGATCACCTGAAACATGTTTGAAAAAGGTTTTGTCAGCGGGAAATACTGAGTGAATCATTCTATAAAATGATGCATAGTTATTAATTACAGCATAAGAGCGATTACAATGGCTTCTATCTTATTTTTATCTGACGCCCTGTCATAATGGTGACAGGTCACAATGGTGACGATGGTCATACCACTATTAGATCAATGAACCTAAATAGTGATGATTATCCCTAGTATTTCAATGAACCTAACTGGGAGAAAATTAGTAATGTGCACAATACCCCACTAGCCAGTGATTCAAGATATCCACGACTTAGTCCCTGTAATTATAACTTTTGAAAATAATTTGAGGTATTGTAAAATAGTTGATAAAAAGAGAATGACTCACATTGCAGATTTAATTTGAGCAGAGCCTAGCCTACTGATTAGCCTTTTTAACCTAAATTTAATAACAATGCACACAAAACTGGGTTAGTAACCAATACAGCATTTACGATAACTCACGAGATCAAACCCTCACAACGAATGACAAAGTGCAATCACTTAAACATCCATCGGATTCACAACGAATGACAGAGTATTCCCCGAGTTCAGGTGGTACTCAAACATCCTGTCGGAATCACGACGAATGACAAAGGATAACCCAAATGTGGGCAGCACTTAAACATCCATTGGATATTTTGATCAATCGGACATTGAATCGTATCAGCGATCGAGTTATTACTCTGATTGCGGCGTCGATTAGTGATCCGTGTGTGTTAATTGTGGTAAACAGAACGTAATTCAGTGCCTAAAACGAATTTCTTCGTCGAACTGAAGCCAGGAATCAAGTCCCACAGCCTACTATTTATATCTGAAAAATGGTCCCTGTCGCGTGGCGCGACAGGTCTTCCTGTTCCTTTTGCGTGGCGCGAGAGGTGCCTTTTTAGGGTAGGGTAGGTACGTGTCCAACTAGCTCAGGTGAGTCGACAATTCGTTCAAATTCAATTTCCAGGTAAAACTGTTAAGATAATATCAACTAGGGTTTACCCCCCCTGAGTTTTAGGGGCCCTGATTCTAATTCCGATTGTTCTGAAAATTTTAGGCTTTGTTCAGAATCACTTGGGTTTCTCAATTAGGGTTTCCTATTGGATAATTAAAACAATAATTAGTACTTTTTAATGAGATTTGTTACAGCAGCAGAGCACTATTTCCGATCAGATAATAAGAAACTGCAAAATTGACAGAAAGGTAACAACATGGGAAACGGTTTATTATTGAAAAACTCTTTAATTCAACAAAAATCGAGCGCGCCTGAAGAGAGGTCTGATCACTAATCCAACGTTACTCATCCTCACATCTTCCTTGTAACCGCGACTAGTCACGATCTGATTCAAAACATCACAAAATGTAACTGATGCGTGAGTGAAATTGATACATAATTAACAACCTGGATTTAAAGTGTAGAACAAAGATTTACCATCATCCGAGCATAAGCAGATCCAATACGACCAGCTCCAATCACACCAACAGTTTTCCCTTTGAGCAAACAGAGCAAAATTAGGGTTTAGAAAGATAATATTCTTGATCATGTGGAACCAGTTGGGGTTGAGCTGCTTCGTATTCTTCATCGAAGAGAGAGAGAGTAGAGAGAGAGAGAGATTGGAATGAGTTTTTGAAATTATGATCTGGTTTGGATTTGGGTTTGAATTGATATTTGAGAGAGAGAAGAATTAAGCTCCGATGACATTAAATGCAAATTACATATCCTTATAAGTTTTAAATTTCAAATTACCCTCCCATTTTAATAAAACATCAGTGGTTTGAATTTTGAATGAACATCAATGGTTTCATAATTGAATGTGGGCCAGACCTTTAAAATTTGAAAGTGGGGCAGTGGTTTGATGGCAGATCTTTGAATTATGATGTCACTGTGACATTTCTATGGCTGCCACCTCATCGTTGATGACATAAGAAAAACATTGTTGGACAGCCTCTATGGCTGCCACATAAGCTTTTCTTATGCCACTAAGGTTTCTCCTTTTATTGAAAGTATAGATAGATAATACCTACACCATTAGTTTAAAGTTATGTATAAATAAATATATTATGGTTAAACTTGAAAAGATAACCTTATCAATGTTAGGGATCAATCATGTTAGTTTTATGCATTATTTGAGACACTGATGTAATTTTTAATAAATATGTATTAAATTCGTTATATAAATATATAACACAACAGCTAACCATGTAATTAATTCTATAGTAATCTAAGTATTAATAAGGGTCTACATATTTACACACCTTATTGCCTATTTCCACACCCTCCAAGACGCCTCGTATAGAGCTATACGAGGCGTATAGGGTTGCTTTTCCGACCAGCTCTGCACCAAAGCACAATGTCAAATCAGTCACATTAGACGGGGAGTCTAGGTCTGTACGAGGGACTGATACGAGAGACTAAGATGCTTCGTATAGGCCTATACGAGGCGTCTTTAGTGACTGATTTGACTATACGTTTGACAAGTGACTTAAAGCTATACGGGTAGTATAGAGCTATACGAGGCGTCTATGTCTCACATAAAGTGCCAGATTCAACGCATTCTTTGTCATTCATTCTGCTTCTTCTTGTTCGTTTTTTTCATTCAATTCATTCATTTTGCTTCTTCGAAAGAATTGACATTTGTGTTCTTATCATCCCGAAGTGTTGAAATGTCATCATACTGGGACGACAACTATGTCTTCGGGCAGTATTCTAGCGACAACTGGGTGGCCAAAAGCGTTCCGGTAACAGTTATTAACTTAAATATTTTAATTAGTTATTGTTTTAGTTTATTATTTACTAATGATGATACGGTTGTTTATTTTGGATGAGTCTGGCGTTCCCGATTCTAATGAGCAAGAGGAGGTTGTGTCTAGTATACAAGGAGAACAAAACAAACCGTTTCGAGATTTGAACAAGCATCCCCCTGTTGATGAAACAGCCCCTGTAGATGACTCATACCATGCTTGTCAACCAAGTTATCCGACGCAACAAGGGTATCCGGATTATAGATACGGGTGTGAATACGGAGGAGACGGTGGATACGGAGGAGACGGTGGATACGGAGGAGACGGTGGATACGGAGGAGACGGAGGATATGGTGGTTATGGTGGATATGGTAGATATGGTGGTGAGACACCTCCCATCCAGGACAGTTCGTACTTAAAAAAGCAGGTATTATTATTATTATTTATTTATTTATTAAAATTATTTATTATTATTGTCGATGTTACAGGTTTTCAACTCTTTAGATTAACTAAAGAATCGGATACAAGAAATAGCAAACGCGGATGGTTTCGTTATTGTCACCCATCGATCAAAGAAAACCGGGGGAAGAATCGGGAGGGTATGGCTTGAATGTGATCGTGGTGGTGAGCACCAGACTACAGCAACACTTAGAAAAGCCGGAAGCAAAAAAACCGGTTGCCCGTTTTACCTGCTGGCTGTGCGAAACCACCCGTATGAAACCTGGGAGATTAAAGACGGAAAAATTGAACATAACCACGAACTTTGTGAGGACCTGTCGGCCCAAGCGTTTGTGCGAAGGTTTACTCCAAGCGAAATGAAACTGATCGAGCAGCTGACAGCTCAAAACATGGAGTCGCGCAAAATATTTCAAACGATAAGGAAGCAGGACCCCGACAGGTTTCATGTTCAGAAAGACGTTCAAAACGTTGTGGCGAAGATTAGAGCCGAACAAAGACAAGGATTGACTCCCATGCAGTCACTAGAAAACATACTGATAAACAACGACTTTATTTACGAGACACGGGAGGAACCCGGAACAGAGATCGTAACAGAGATCTTCTTTCTTCATCGGGACTCGAGATGCATGTGGCGTGCATTCCCCCACGTCATGCTGATCGATGCGACGTACAAGACAAACATATACAATATGCCCTTTATCCAAATTGTTGGTATGACGCCTACCAACAAAACGTTTATTATCGCGCATGCCGTTGTTAGTAAAGAACGGGGTGATAACTTTGTGTGGGTGCTTCAGAGGGTCAAGTCAATGTTGGATGAATGCATGGAGCCACGTGTGATTTTAACCGATAGAGACCTAGCCCTTATGGGCGCGTGTGCTAAAGTATTTCCAGACGCCTCCAGGCTTCTTTGCAGGTGGCACATACAACAGAATGTTATGAAGAACTACAAGGGTGCCTTCACAGACGAAGACTGGAAGAATTTTTTGTCATTCTGGGGGACATTGATTGAGTCTCCATCCATACTCATCTACGAGTACCACTTGCGCAACATGCGAAAGCGACTTGTGGAGTGCAAACGTTCTAGTAAGTTTTTCTAATAACATCCGACTCACCTATGCAAATTTTATTAAATTATTTTTACTTTTTAGGAGTCTTCAAATACGTGTACGATAACTGGCTAAAAGACTATAAGGAGATGTTCGTCTTTGCGTGGACTGATAAGAGGCGCAACTTTGGTAATCGTACCACAAACAGAGTTGAGAGCCAACACGCCAACTTAAAGAGATACGTCCTAGATAGGAGCTCGCTGGACCATGTAGTTGGTTGTGTCCATGATATAGTTGAGACACAGTTCGGTGAAATAAGGAAGACTTTTCGAGATAGTATCGAAAAAAGAATGACCCACCACAAACACCCGTTGTTTCAACACCTACTTGGAAAAGTATCCCATACAGCCCTTGACTTGTTGAGGGGAGAGGCAATTAGGAAGCTAGATGTCTTGGAGCGCTTTCATTCATCATGTGGTTGCCAAATGTGGCACAGCTGTGGGTTGCCATGTGCTTGTAGGATAGAAAAGTACATGCTTGAAGGTAATAATTGTTAAACGTACAACACTTGTGTGATATATTTTCGTTAATCATGTGACTTAAACAATGTTGTTTTTAACCATGCAGAGCATCCGATTCAACTCGAAGACATAGACGTCTTCTGGCGGAAACTTAACTTCCAAAGTTGTAAATTGATAGACGATGACGTGGACGTGGTCGAAGAGCTAAATATTGTTAGACAACAATTAGAGTCGCACCCCCCAGCTCAGCAAAAAAGCCTGATGTCAAAGATTAAAGCGGTGTTGACTCCAAAGAAATCTACCAAGAAACCACCGGTTGTCCAACAAAATACTCGTGGCCGACCAACAACAAAGCAGGTACAACAAAGGTTGGACGAGGCCTCTCGTATAGATGAAGAATTGAGGAGAAACTCATTCGGTGATGCAAACACGTGCTTTGAAGGTTCCCGACAAAGTAAGTACGATAAACCTCGCCACAGCTCGTACATTCCGTCACAGGCCTCTCAACAGTCGGTTATAAGGTCCCAAAAACCCAAAGCGAGCCTAAGCCGTTCAAAGAGTTCTAAGAAGAAAGAGACACGAGATGCTCACGGTTTTCCTTTAATCATTGGGGATGAGTACGTGGGAATCATCGAACAGTTTAAGTATGACATTCCGCTAGTGTTCCATCCGTACGTCTCGTGCATACGAGATGTGATGCCGGACGGTCATTGTGGGTTTCGGTCTGTGGTTGTGGGCTTAGGTATGGATCAGAGTTCATGGGGACTCATTCGAAGGGACCTTGTCCAAGAAATGGATCAGAACGAATCGATCTGGTTCCCAATATTTGAAGCATGGGGTAAAGGTTATTTTTACATGCATCGTCAGGGCCTAATTTGGGATTCAGTGTCCGGTTGTGGGGGGGGGGGGGGATCACTGGATGGACATCCCCTTTGCAGGACTTCTTATTGCACAAACGTACGGTATCGGGGTGCACCTGTTAACGACAACCATGGGTGCGAGTTCCACTTTCTTCCCGATACTAAGTCCTCCGGCTAATCAACAACCATTGTTCATAACGCTTACACATGTAAACGAGAACCACTTCATACATGTTAAGCTGGAAGGGGATTATCCAATGCCACCAGCACACGGGCTATGGTTGACCCACCGAACACCCCATACGGAACAATGGGAAGATATGTACTTGCCACGTCTAGAATGGTATACATCGATAATGAATCCTCCGCCAAGATCAAACCCCAGTCTTAATTACATCGACAGTGATACGGAAGAATGATTTTTGTAATTAATAGTATTTTTTTATTAATTCCTATAATTTTCTACAATTTCTATAAATTTTTATATAATTTGTATCATTTTTCTATAATTAGAATTGATTAAAACAGGTTAATAACATTTAAAAAAAATTACAAATATACGACTCGTATAGAGCTAGACGTGTCGTATAGGGTTGACCAAAAGACCAATTAGCCCCTGGTATGCCCCCAATCTAGGCTTATTTCAGGGGCTAAAAGGTCATTCTACCATCCCCAGACGCCTCATATAGATCTATACGAGGCGTCTATTTGAGCGGGTTTTTGAAAATTTGAATTTTGAATATTTGAAAATCAAAATTTGAATTTTTGAAAATCAAAATTTGAATTTTTTGAATAAGGACGATTCGTATAGATATATACGCGGCGTCAATAGTGTCGGCAACAATTCTTTTTTTTTTAAATTTGAATTTTGAAAATATTTTATGTTAATTACTAATATACCCCTGAAAGTCCCCAGTATAGGCCTCTAACAGGGTCATAAAGGTAATTTACAATCCCAGACGCAGCGTATAGATCTATACGTGTCGTCTATTAAGGCGGCAACTTTGAAAGATTTTGTTTTTTAATTATTAAAAAAAGGTTTATTAAATGACCATTTTGCCCCTGTAAAGCCCCCAGTATAGGCTTTAGTCAGGGGCAGAATGGTAATTAACCATTCCAGAAATATCTTTTTGGATTGGTTAATTACCATTTTGCCCCTGAATAATGCCTATACTGGGGGCTTAACAGGGGCAAAATGGGCATTTAATAAAAAGGAAGACGACACGTATAGATCTATACGAGGTGTCTATGCCTCGTATAAGGCTGAGGGGGCCTAGACGAGGCTGGTTATCACCCCAAACAAAAACACATACGGAGAATACACCTCTATACGCCTCAGATTCGTATTTCGACCGTACTATCGAATATTTGAAGCATCACTGGTACGTATTTCATCCCGTAGTTTAGTATGTTTGCCTCGTTTTTGCCTTTAGACCGTAGGTTTGCCCTGAAATTTGGTTTTTGTTGGGTTTGGGGGTTTGAACATGAGGTTTGCCCTGCATTTTTTTTTTGTTATTATTATTATTATTATTATTGTTATTATTATTGTTAATATTATTATTATTGTTATTGTTATTAGGGGTATTGGATTTTAATAATCCCAACTTTCACTAATTGGCCGGTAATAATCCCAACTTCAAAAATAGCCTACAACACTCCCAACTTGTAACATTTTGGCCAGCAATGATCCTTGTCTAACTGGGTTAGTTAAAAGTGACGTGGCAAGTGACGTGGCAGCTGACGTGTTTAAAACTTGAAATATTTTGGTCACCAATAATCTCAAGTTTCACTAATTGGCCGGTAATAATCCTCCAGTCACCACCATCATCTCTTCCGACCACCACCATCATCTCCGACCACCACAGCACCGCCACCACATCACCGCCACCACCACCACCACCACCACCACCACAGCACCGCCACCACCACCACCACCACCACCAGTCACCACCATCATCTCCGACCTCCACCTCCACTCAGATTCTGATAATGGTGGTCTCGTTTGGTGTAACATTCGTTTGGTGTAATTCAGCGAATGTTGGAAAGTGATCATCAAGACCCTCATAGTGTAGCGGAACATCATTATCAGAATCTGATGTTTAAAATTTCCACCAGAATCTGATGATTGGTGGTGGTCTCGTTTGGTGGGAGGAGATGATTGGTGGTGGTCGGAGATGATGGTGGTGGCTGGAGGAGATGGTGGTGGCAGTGGAGGAGGAGGAGGTGGAGGTGGAGGTCGGAGATGATGGTGGTGGCTGGAGGAGATGGTGGTGGCACTGGAGGAGGAGGAGGTGGAGGTCGGAGATGATGGTGGTGACTGGTGGTGGTGGTGGTGTGGTGGTGGTGGTGGTGGCGGTGCTGTGGTGGTGGTGGTGGTGGTGGTGGCGGCGGTGGCGGTGCTGTGGTGGTGGTGGCGGTGCTGTGGTGGTGGTGGTGGTGGTGGCGGTGCTGTGGTGGTGGTGGTGGTGGTGGTGGCGGTGCTGTGGTGGTGGTGGTGGTGGTGGCGGTGCTGTGGTGGCGGTGATGTGGTGGCGGTGCTGTGGTGGTCGGAGATGATGGTGGTGGTCGGAAGAGATGATGGTGGTGACTGGAGGATTATTACCGGCCAATTAGTGAAACTTGGGATTATTGGTGGCCAAAATATTTCAAGTTTTAAACACGTCAGCTGCCACGTCACTTGCCACGTCACTTTTAACTAACCCAGTTAGACAAAGATCATTGCTGGCCAAAATGTTACAAGTTGGGAGTGTTGTAGGCTATTTTTGAAGTTGGGATTATTACCGGCCAATTAGTGAAAGTTGGGATTATTAAAATCCAATACCCCTTGTTATTATTATTTATTTATTAGTATTATTATTGTTATTATTATTATTTATTAATTATTATTATTATTAGTATAATTATTATTATTATTTATTAATTATTATTATTATTATTCGGATTTATTTATTATTATTGTTATTATTATTATTATTAGTATTATTATTGTTATTATAATTATTATTCGGATTTATTTATTATTGTTTTTATGCGTATACGTTATTTATTTGCAGATTGATTATGGAGGGCGATGACATTCAGATAGAGCTTGATGGGGCACCACCGGGGGGTCAGCCGGCTCAGCAGGTTCAACCGGTTCAGCAGGGTCAGCCGGTTTAGGAGGGTCCACGACGGAGACGGCGGCCGCCTCTGGATACGCTGCAGGGTTGTCCGTATCTAGAGTTTCCCGACGGCACCGATGCCGCCCGCCATTGCTAGAAGCTTAGGAGGATGCACATTGGATCGCATGCATCGATCGACTGGGATGCGATGGACCAGCTTGCTGAGACGGCTAGAGTGCGTCGGTTTATACCTCTCGATTCGCCGTGGCATCATCTTATTGATTTGGCGCACACGCCGACCTACAGGGAGCTGCTGGTCGAGTTCCTTTCGTCATTCACATTTCACCCTCCTGGGGTCCCAGTGCCGCTTCCATACCCAGATGCTCCCTCTCTGCCTGAGATTTCTTTCAGGCTCGCTGGCGTTTTGCGTACGATGACGCTAGCAGACTTTACGGTGCGTTCTGGTTTATACATGTAGGGGAGATCGAGACTGAGGTTTACACAGCGGGGCTAGTGGTGGTTGACAAACCCACTCTTGTAGGGTTTTGGCAGGTGATTGCGGGGGCAAATCATTGGGAGCACGATAAGTCGAAGGGGAGGGTGTCGTTTGTTATGGATCCACTGTACAAGTACGTACGTTTATTACGGAAATTATTGTGATTATGTGCATTGTTTATTAATCTCTGTTTCTGTATTTCGCTAACACTATCTGCAGGTATCTGCACCATTTGCTCGCTACTTCTATTTCAGCGCGCGGCTACAGCCGTGAGTGGCGTACGACCACAGATCTTTTTTTCCTTTATTGTTTGTTGTATAGGAGGCCGTGCGCGCTAGCACACGGTCTAGCCCAGTACTACGCCTCCGCCCATCACCGGCAGGAGCGCGGATTTTTGTATGGCGGAGCGTACGTGAACGTCATTGCCCGTTCATTTGGCCTCGTACTGCACGAGGACCCACATCTACGGACGCCGCCAGTCATGCCGACGCGGATGGGCATGCAGTCGCTGTGGGGGATGAGGGTAATCAAGAGGTTCCCAGTTGGCCCGCGGTTTAAAAACCGCGACGGGGGCATTTGGACAGAGGAGGCCCTACCAGAGCATTTCGAGCCCGTTTATCCTCCTGCAGATTCTGCTGATGTAGTGCCCGTGGAGGAGCCTCCGGAGGATGTAGACGGTGCAGCGGTGCCACAGCCACCGCCACCTGCCGGGGCGCCTCAGTTTCCATGTCACGCTATTCCAGGTCATGCCTCAGGAGCTGCGCTACATCCGGATGTACGAGCCGAGCTTGACAGGCTCAACGATTTAGTAGGTTGGCTGGTACGGTGCGAGCAGGATAGACGAGAGAGAGAGAGGGATGGCCCCCGATACCGCTTCCACCGGCTCGAGCATCACATCAGCAGCAGCAGCCGCATCAGCCAGGTCCATATTCGGATTCGGATTTGGATGCATAAACCTGTTGTTGTTTTTATTTTTATTATGGATGTACAAACTTATCTTATATATTTTTGTTATGGATGTACAAAGTTATCTTATATATGTCATATTTATGTTTGTTTTCAGTTATTCGGTTACTTAATGATTGTTGTCTTAAATTGAGATAATACGGAAACAAAATATGTTTTGAATGTAATACGGAAACAATATATCCCCTGAATATAATACGGAAACAATATTTGAACGAGATAAAATTTTAATCGGAAGAATAATATTTAAAAAAGTAAAATGTTAAAAACATTATAATATTTAATCGATATAATATATTTAAAGAACCGATTTTTAAAATAGTTGATTTTTAAAAATCAAAACTTTTTTTAAAACCAAAAAAATTTTCAACCACAAAACACATTTTCAAAAACTATCCAAAAAAACCATACCAAAACCCACCAAAACACCCCTCATTTCAGCAAAAAAAAAAACCCAAGTCTAGACGCCTCGTATAGGTCTGTACCCTTCGTATAGGGTTCCTTAAACTTTGTGACTGACACCCTCTGAGACCCCCTTGAATTCAGTGCTTAGACGCCTCGTATAGGCCTATACGAGGCGTCTAGGGCACAAAAAGTGTGGAAATAGGCGCAGAGGGTGTCCAAATATCTCCAGCCATTAATAAAAGACTACAAATAATGACACATGACATTCTCTCCTTCAACCACATAAATTTTATTTATATTTATTTAATTAATATATTTCTTTTAATACTAATAACCAATATATATAAATATCACTTATCTTTATCCTTATCTTTATTTTAATATTAATAAATCCAATTAATAATATTATAAATATCTAAATCTAATATCTAATAAATTATTAATATCATTGACCCTTTGTTTTTTACTTATTAATAATATTACCCAAAACTTTTATACTTTTGCAATTTAGACCCTTTATTTTTTTACTTATTAATCTAAAGTTTTTCATCTTTTCCAATTTAACCCCAACTCTTTTTAATTTTCAATTTTGTTGCACCATACTTTTTATCATTCCCAAGCTTTTCGTTTCGTTCTAAATTTTGTGAGTTAACACACCACAACGTGCGTGTGGGGTTCAACAGTTTTCGTATATTTTTCCCGTTTGGCCCGTCAAAACACATCTATTTTTCTCCGTTTGACACGTTCGTCTCAACGCACGGGTCCTGGATTAACTTAGTTATTTTTTCTATGTTTTACGTTTCGATTTAATTGCTCTGCAACGAGCGTGCGTAATTCAAAGATTTTACGTCTGCTTTTCGCTCGGCTTTATTTTTTTCCGTTTTTATTTATTTTGTTTTTACGAGTTTTCCGGTGTTGGTGATCGCCGATAATGGTATAGCATTGATACTACTTGACACAGTTTTACGATAACCGCTGCAACGCAGGGGCTTAATACTAGTATAATATAATATAAAATAGATATTCGGTGAAAACAGAAAAAAAAATTATAAGGGCGAACTCATCAATCAACAAAATCTATTTCTAACTATAGGGCTAGATACCCATCACTTGAGCATCCAAGGCATCATATTGTGAGTGTGGGGTTTTTAAAATGTAAAGAGTATAAAAAGTGGTTGTGAGTGGAGGAGAGATAAAATATTACTGTTCATCTGTATATTTGGGGGGACACTGTTGGGGGGGGGGGGGGGGGATATTCCACGGTCCTCCCAACCGCCGAGGTGATCCCACCTCGCAGACCGCCACCCAGCAAGCCTGAGTCTGGGGGGACACTGTTCACCCACTATAATTTTTTAATATATATTGAAAGTGGTTGTGAGTGAAGGAGAGAGAAAAATGTAATATATATTGAAAATGGGAGAGAAAAAGTATTTGTTTTTAGTGGAAATATATTGATATAAGAGTTGTTTTTTAGTGGAATGTATGTATATTTTTAGTGGATTGGATGTGAATGCTCGACCTTACTATACTTTCAGACGACAAGCTTTTTGGTCGGTGACAATCAATATAAAGCTATAAACATGCCTATTAATGAATCCGAAGTAAGATACCTGGTGTTCGTTCAATTAACTTTACCCGAAGCCAAACACGAACATGCATAATTAAAGGGATATTGGATTTAAATAACCCAACTTTCACCAATTGGCCGATATCACTCCCAACTTTCGATTTATACCACACCATTCTCCACTTTCAATTTATTTTCCTCTGCCACTCCCAAACTAACTAAACACTAAATCAGTTAGTTTTTTGCTGATGTGGCACTTTGTTTGGTGACATGACAATTTTGCTGATGCAGCAGTTGACATGCCATTTTTTATAACGTGAATGGTGATGTGGCCGATGACATGGCACTTTGATGTTATTATTATTATTATTATTATTATTATTATTATTATTATTATTATTATTATTAGATATTCACGTTTTATATTTAAAAGTTGCCAAAAGTGTTTTTTTTTAGTGGCATAAACTTTGTCTTTTGAACACGAACATGGTCTAACGCAAAAGGTTTTTCATTAAATTAAAACAGATATTTAGAGATCATACATATTATTATACTGAATTTAAAACACAAATTAATTATGTTTTAGTTGGTCCACATGGGAATATTATTATTAATTAAAGTTTAACTAGTGTGTTTGTTTTTATAACAAAATATCACAACCAACGGCTGATAATTAGTTCCACCTTAATAAATATTCCCATGTCACTTGGTTACTTTAATTAACCACTAAGTCATGTACGTTCTCAAATTGTCATCGACTCATCATTACAAGTTTATAATTCATAAACCGTCAACAATATATCATGACAAGATACAAAGTTTTAAAAGTTTTCATTATATACATAGATAGTGTAGGATGTACCGAATTCAAAATTATTTGATACTTTTTGTGAATGTCAACTTAGTCTCATAGGATTTGTATTGTATTTACAGAGAGAAGAGAGACAGAACATGCGAGAGAGAAAGGTTAGATTTCCAAAAAAAACGTAAGGTTTGTTTATTTATTTTCTATTTTAAAGAAAAAAAAAGGGTAAAAGGACCAAAATGCCCTCATGTGAGAGGCACATGTCAAAATTAACATTAAAATTTAACCGCGTTAGGACTAAAGGACACCGCCCGTTATAGATTGCAAACATAAAGGACATAGAGTGTAATTTTTAAACTTAAAGGACAGCACCTGCAGAAACACTGAATTATAAAGGACGAAAAGTGCAATTTAGCCTTAAATTTTTTTACATAGTGGTTGTTTGGTATAGCTTCAACAAAACAACTAAAAACTACTAAAGGTCACTAATAGTCTAATACCATAAGAGGTACTAAATGGCCAATAATTTTATCAATTTAAAACGAAGAAACTAAGTTACTGACTGACTAAAAGTTTAGCAAAGAGTTCGTTATATGTGCTATGTATGGTATTTAATTGAACAACACTCAAAACAGTCAAACGTTCATGAATGTGCATTGTTCATGAATGTACATTAAAGCTCCATATTTTGACTAAATACTTGTAGTTCTACTTTTTGAACAACTTTGATTTGGCTTCGTAGCTCCATATTTTGACTAAATACTTGTAGTTCTTAGCTTTTTTATTTTATTTTCAAAGCTCTTACTTGTTTATTTTATGTGTGTTGTAGTAAGTTGACTTTGTAAACTGCTCAATGTATGGTAGTTCTTAGTCTTACTATACATATAACTAGTTGAGTGAAATACCAAAATCCTTTCTTAGTTTTGGTCATATTCTGTTTATGGTTGTTTCACCCACTGTTGTTGCTTGAATCTACGGTCGACACCATTGCTGCTCTGTCTCGTTGTTGGAACTATCACCATCAATGGAATAGGGTCGGAAAGGCGATAGGTGACAAGTGGTGTCATGGGAGGTGGGATCGGTGTTGGTGAATTGGTGGGTAAAAGGGAGAAAGAGGGGGAGGGGGAAGAGGAAGAGAGAGAGAGAGAGAGAGAGAGAGAGAGAGAGAAGTGGGTTAAAATAAATCTATTTGGTTTTATATAAAGGTTAATTAGCACTAAAAAGATAATTAAAAAATAGAAAAAAACTGAGTAAAATGTCTAAATTGTCTATGAGTTAAAGCTTAAATTAAACGGTATTAATGATTTGGATGAAAATGACAGTAAAAAAAAAACAAAAAAAAAAAAAAAAAACTCAAATGCACAAAAAGTCATTTTAGATGTAACAAACAAATATGACCAAACATCATGGATCATTTTGGCAATTTACACTACTGGTTTTTAGGACCCGTGTGTGACGGCTGGACACCGCTAAACCGAACCAAAAATAGATGTAAAACGTTGAACCACATACACACGTTGCGACATGTTAACTCACCAAATTTAAACCGAAATGTAAAATATTAAAAAAAATAACCAAGTCGAAACAGTAAGAAAACAACGAAAAAAGGAATAATAATAATAATAATAATAATAATAAATTTATAAAGTATAGGTTTAATTAAAATTCAACTAAACCATCAGTTTATTTTATGTTTTTACTAATAGTCATAGGAAAGAAAAGTAAAATGTATTACATGCAATTAAAGTTTGTACAAGAGTCTATGAATATATACCAAAAAAGTAAAGAAATAGTGGATACCACATGCCATCCGTATAGGCATTCACCCATTAGTCCCAAAATTAAATTGTAATTTTTTTTAGTGCAACCGATAACTATTCCGCTTCAAAACAATCAATCTCACCGTATACTACATGTACTATACACATTTTTCCTACTTAATTTTTCTTAGGGTGGAGGGTATAATGCTGATTGAGTTGTTCGGTGACTCAAGTCACCGATTCGGTGACTACCCCCTGGCTTCCAACACATTCGGTGAACAAGAGAGAGAATGCCAAAATCGGTAACCTTTCACCGATATGATTGAGAGGAGAGGGGAGAGGAGAGAGGGGCTCAACCAATAAGGGTTTTTTTTTTTTTTTAATTGAGGGGTGTTTGACTATACCCCCTGATTGAGTGTAAAATGGGGAGTGGAATGGGGAGTTGACATGACATAATATTATTGGGTAGAATTTCACTCAAACACCCTAAGGTGTTTGACTATACCCTCCACCCTTACTAATCTAGTTTTCCTTCGATAATGCCCACACGGTAAGTAAACAAAAACTAAATATGGGGTTATGTTCACCTTTTTTCTTGACATTTTGACTATAAACTTTGTTGAAAACAGAGTTGTGTTCGAAACAGAGTACTTCTTTGATATCATAGATTGCATCGAGCGTCAGTACGTGATGGTACACTGGTACCCTAACGGATCAAACAAATTCCGATCTAACATCGGTACCAATATTCGTTTTTATTATTTTTTTATTGATGTAAAACATATGCTGGTATCCTTTAGGCATATCATGAGTTCATTTATTTATTTACCTTTTCTCTTTTGGTTTTTATAGTGAGTGTCGACGCCCGAACCAATACCGACCAAATTCTCAGCACGTGGCAGAAGTAATCCCACTAGTTAGTGGTAATTAAGTACATGATAGCAGTTAATTAAGCAATTTAAATTGTAAGCTTCTACAGAGAAGTATACGTACGATTATATAGTAACTATTTATATTTTACGCATGTTAGAAAACTTAAACCCTAAGACTAGATGGTATGGGGAACGTCCCCCACCCGTTCAGCATCGTCGCCGATCCAAACACCATACCCCCCCCCCCCCCCCCGGTCCTCGTCCTCCCCGTCACACTCAAGCCGTTTGAGACGCAGCACAAAAGGACAAAAGTTGTGGGGATTCCCATGTATATTACCGTTAGAAAAAAAAATTCCAATTTCAAAAAACAAACAAACAGCTATATCCCAATTTTTTTTACCAAAATCCAACCCAAAATTATATAAATCCCCATTTTTTACACCATTTTTCACACTTTTTCATCCACTACAACTCATCTCTCTCTCTCGTTTTTTATAACATTCTTCCCTTTTTATAAAATATTATTCTACCATGGATCCCTTCAACCCGAACAACCCGAACGTCCCCAACAACCCGAACCCACATAACAACCCGAATGTTTTTTCTGTGCCGGGATACTATCCCACGATGGAACCGAACCAAGTCGGTCAATTTTCCTCAAACGCTTTTGCCGCTTTCCAAAACTAACCAAATGTTTTTGCGCACACGCAACAAAGTCAAGCCATACAACAATTGATGATTCGGAATCCCCGTGCAACCCGTTCAACTCGAACCGAACCCGACGCAACTCATTCGAACCGAACCCGACGAGGATGTTGTTGAAGTTGTTCCCGAGACCCAACCGCAAAAAAGCAAACAAAGAAAAGGCAAGCAAGTTGCGGGTGAGCAAAGCCAACCGTCCAAACCGAAGCCGAAACCATGGACGCAACTCAAGGAAGAAGCCTTAGCGAAGGCTTATATAGGCACGTCCACACACCCCATTAAAGGTTTGTAAAAATAACTTGTATTTTTTTTAAGTATATACTTTGTAGTATTATTTTTTTAATTTTTTGTAACATATATTTTTGTCCAATATAGGTAACAATCAAACGGGTGAAGGGTTTTGGAAATCAGTTTTGGCGAAGTTTTTTGAGCTAATGGAACAAGGACCGTATCGAGTGTAGGATTAATCTTGACATTTCCGGTTCGGGTCATGGATATGGGTCGGAAATGGAGCTTCGTAGGTCAAATGGGTTGGATAATTTTAGTTAATTAGTCACATGTTTTTTAGTGTTTTAATTAGTCAAGGGTTAGTTTTGTTTAAGAGTAGTGGGTCAAAACATGGGCTTGTTTTACTATTTTGTAGGAGATAATGGGCTAAGTTGTTATTCATGTATGTCTAAAAAGTTTGTATATATTTAGGGTTTTATCAATGAATGAAAGTGTGGAGTTCAAGCATAAATTTAATCCCAGTGTACGTGAGTGTTTTTGTGAGTTTGAAGCTTGAACCCAACAATTGGTATCAGAGCCTAGGGCTCGTACTGTGGGTTTGAGAGTCGACTTTCGGAGATGAAGGGAGCAGTCCCTCTAAACTGCAAGAAATTGAAGAGTGTTGAGTTCTAAGACAGCAGCGGAGGTTTTGTGTGAACCGATGAAGAAACACTAGATAATTGACCGGAATCGAATTATCTAGGGGGTTTGAATCCGCATAAAAAGTGAGTTTTCTCTCGTTCGATCTGACAGGACAGCTCTTCTTCTCCGATAAATTCTGCAAAACAAAGCACTGTTAGCCTCGTCAAGGGGAGAAAGGGGTTCTCTCATTGACCCGACTCCGGCGTGAGAATAAGTATGTGTTTATGAAGAAGAAGAAGTATTGAAGAAGTGTGTGTAACTTGAAATTCATACCTGAGATATTCTCATATTTATAACCGGGAGTGCTTGGGCGGGAAAACCTGTTAGTGAAAAGTTGATGGAAGATGCTAACCCCGTGAGCGGTTACATTTCCTTCCGTTAAGTTTCTTGATCCGTCGTGAATGCACACAGATCGCTGTTTAGATCTATGGCTGGGGGTATGCCACGTGGAAAGTGATCAAGTGGAGATTTCTCTCCAATTACATGCTATCGTTTGTGATTTTCAGGGACGCCTGAGGTGGTGAGACGTGTCCAGACGGTTATAACCGTCTGGGTGGTGCACGATTGGGTCTTTCTAGAAAATTACTGCTGTAATCTGGTGTGACTCTTTACCATGTGGTGTCAGTTAAGTAAATAATATCCAAGTCTGGATATTATTAAGCGGAAATGCTTGTCTTAGGATTTTCATCCTTTATGAAAGCGCAAGGAATTATGATTTCCTTTTGGCGCGCAAGTGTTGCCTGCTATTAGTCTTCTTAAGCCTTCTTTGTAAGACCAGTGCGCGGCCGCGCAAGGTGAGAAAGGTTTGAAAGACCAGGTTGTGGTATGGTCTCAAGCTCTTGCTACGAGGTTTTTGGGACCTTACCCCTTCAAGTCCCCCCAGTCTAGTGTTGCATTTATGCAAATAAGTGGAGCACTGGACTTATAAGAGGGGAATGTTTTTTGGCGCGAAAAATAAAGAGTCTTCTATGAGAAGATTGAGTTTTGCTTTTAAAAAACTTTTTTAGGGAAAATGTGATTTTTTACCCTTTTGTAATCATGACCTGACGTTTTGTGACGTCGGTTTGTAATAAAAAATTGGTATTTTGCGATATTTTGCCTTCTTACATTGGGATACATAATGGCGCTTGTCAGACTTCATTAATGGAGATATGACCCTGGTTCCTGTAGTGCCGTTCGGATGGTACGTTTTCCTGACAATTAATCATGGTGATCGAGTTTTTCCTTCCCTTGGAGTTATCTCGTCTATATATATGTTTGGGTGCTTTTTCTCCCTTTGTTTGTTTCTAAAAAAGATGAAGACCACTCGCTCCTCTCGAACCCGATGTCTTTTGGATGTTTTGAAAATGTATTAGGCTGCTGAGAGACTCTTACTTCTTGCTAGCTCGCCGCCGCTGGTAGTTGCCGGAGCCGGGAAACCAGTGTCTTCTATTCATCCCTCGGTGACGGGTGCAGGTTCTGCAGTTTGCCCGTTGGAGATTGCTGAAGAACCCGGTGCATTGTCTGCTGATGCCTTCTTGGCTCGTTTTCCGATGATTCAGCCTGGTGGCTGTGAGCTGGTATATCGCCGTCGGAGGAATCGTCAAGTTGGCTCTGTGCCGGCTGCTGATGAGGACGCTACTGTTGATTAGGTTAGGTTTGGGAACTGTGTATTCCCTTCTTTTGATGTTTTGATGTTTTTGGAAATATACTGACCTTGGTACTGAAATTTTGAAGATCATTGTCATGATCTTTGTTATGAAGTGTTTATGCTACACTTGATAATATATACATTTTTGATGCACTGTTGTGCCTGTAAGTTTGTGTTTAAATTACAATATGTTGCATATGTTTAATTGCTTTTAGTAGGTAGGGCGAATGAGAAATGGTATTGTACTCATGTGTGAACGTTTGTCTAAGGGGCGTGCTAGTTTGCCTTGTTTAGACTGTTCATGAGGTGTACAATGTCTACCATATTGTTTTCGCGTGAACCAAAAGAATTATATGCAATTTGTAATAAACAGTAATATGGGTAAAGATGATGTTTGTATTGATAAGAGCGCAAGGCTCGTAATACAAAGGATAATAAAGAAAATACATTGCCTGTATTGTTTTCCTTTTTGCGGACTGGTTTGCTTACATGTAACACCTGCGCAGCTGCTGCGCGTTCCAGGTGCGGGGAACTAGTGTCCCATCAAGTCTTTTTAGGGTGTATGCCCCTTTGCCTAAGACCTCATTGATGATGTATGGTCCTTCCCATTTTGGTGCTAATTTGCCTGGTTTTCCCGCGTTGGAAGCCTCATTGTCGCGCAAGACAAAGTCACCAGGAGTAAATGTGCATACGCGGACGCGCGCGTTGTAGTATTTCTCGAGTTTGGATTTGTACCGTGCCTCTGTGATGGCGGCATTCTCGCGCCTTTCTTCGAGAAGGTCTAAATCCAGTCTTCGCTCTTGCTCGTTGTTTTGTCTTTCCATAGCAAGCATGCGTGGTGATGGAAGACCGATTTCTGCTGGTATTACCGCTTCTGATCCATAAACCAGGCTGAATGGTGTTTCTCCGGTGCTGGTTTTTGGCATGGTACGGTGTGCCCATAAGATGCTGGGGAGTTCATCGACTCATCCTCTGCGCGCTGTCCCGAGTCGCGCTTTTATGCCATCGACGATTTGTTTGTTTACACTCTCTACCTGGCCGTTCGCTTGTGGATGCGCTACGGAGGCAAAGTTGTGCTCGATCTTCATTTCTTTGAACCATTTTTGAAGATCATCTGAGGCGAAGTTAGTGCCATTGTCTGAGATGATGCGCAATGGTAATCCGAATCTGCAAATAATATGTTCCCATATAAATTTGCGAATTACCATTGCTGTTGTTGAGGCTAGTGCCTTGGCTTCGACCCATTTTGTGAAATAGTCGACTGCTACAATGATGAATTTTATTGCGCCTGGCGCGTCAGGAAATGGACCGACAAGATCGATGTCCCATTGCTGAAAGGGTCAGGCGGAAGTGACCGGTACGAGCGGGTACTTTGGTCGGAGTGTTTTTGGCGCGTGGCGTTGACAGGCTGCGCATCTCCGTAATAATTCTACTGCATCCACGTGCATTCCCAGCCAGTAGTATCCCGCGTTCATTATTTTTGCCACGACCATGCGCGGTCCTGCGTGTATTCCGCATAGACCCTCGTGGATTTCTCTGACCAGGTATTGTGCATCTGTTTTGTCAACACAGCGCAGTAATGGTCCCATAAATGACTTCCGGTATAGGACGCCATCCGCCATTTCATAGTTTGTTGCCTTGTGTTGGATTTTTCGAGCTTCTGCCTTTCCTTCCGGGAGCTTTCCGTGTTGTAGGTATAAGATGATCGGAGACATCCAGGATGGATTTCCGACTTCTATAACGTTTACTTGTTTGAGATGAACCGAAGGGTTAGACAATACCTCGATACGCACTTCTTTTGCTAAGTGTTTGAAGCTGGTAGCGGCCAATTTGCTTAGCGCATCTGCTTGCTTGTTTTCGCTTCTGTTTATATGGTTAACCTTGAACGTTTGGAATTGGCTGATTAACATCCGCGCTTGTTCCAGGTATAACGCCATAGCTTCTCCCTTTGCATCATAGTGGCCATTAACTTGCTCGGCCACCAGCTTTGAATCGACATTAGCTTCAAGGTTTCTTGCCCCCATTTTAAGCGCTAGGCGAAGACCTGCCAAGAATGCTTCATACTCAGCTTCGTTGTTCGTGCTTCGGAAATCCAAGCGTATGTCATATGTAAGTTCGTGATCATCGGGACTGACTAATCGAAGACCTGCGCCGGCTCCGTTGTCATTGGAAGCTCCATCTGTGTGGAGAGTCATGTAAGGACTCTCAAAAATTGACCTAAAAATACCCGTAAGTATAAACCCGGACCCCTGAAACCTTACCCGACATCAAAAATCAAGAAAAACAAAATCTTGGTTCTCAGGCGGGCCGCGTAAAAGACAAGGTATGTCTTACGCGGGCCGCGTCAACATTGGGTTTGACCGGATAAGCGTAACCGTGCCACGTGTCGCCCATCTGGTACACCTACGTATGACTAGTCAACCCTAGTCGTAGACTGGGCGGCCACGCGGGCCACATAAGATATAAGGGATGGGTTACGCGGGCCGCGTAAGGCCCTAAATTCACCTATAAATAGCTTGTCACTTGTACAGTCCACTGGTGTCGAAACGAACTTTCAAAAATGAAGTTTTAGTACTCTGAAGTCGAAAATATCAATTATATTAGCGAGGTGCTGCTCCGATACCGGGTATTAACTCGATCGCTGCTACGATTCAATGTCCGGTCGATTAAACTATCCAATGGATGTTTAAGTGCTGCCCACATTAGGGTTTATGCTTTGTCATTCGTCGTTAATTCGATGGATGTTTAAGTATCGCACTTTGTCATTCATTGTGAAGGTTTTAATCTCGTGAGTTATCGTAAATGCTGTATTAGTTACTTACCGAGTTCGTGTGCATGTTATTAATTTTTAGGTTAATAGGCTAATCAGTAGGCTAAGCTCTGCTCATATAAATCTGCAATGTGAGTCATTCTCTTTTTATCAAATTACTTTACAAAACTCTATTTGTGTTCAATGTTATAATTACGGGGATTAAGTCTTTGTAGTCACCAAATTACAGCCGGTATGTGGGGTTTTGTATACATTATTTATTTCCCGTCACCATTGGACAACGAGTTAGCCAATGGGTGATCTGACCATAGTCACAGAAACGAGTCGAGTGACAAATACTGTGGGTAGTTGGTTGATATCAGGAAACATTGTAATCGCTCTTAATACTGTAAATTATAACAAACGAGTCGTTTTCATAAAAAGAATGATTCACCAGTATTTCCCGCTGACAAAACCTTTTTCAAACATGTTTCAGGTGATCTGTTGTGATCCAAGAAAAGTGCCGCAAAGCATTACAAGCTTAAGGAAGTGGCTCAATATAAAATAAAGAAACTTGTTTAGTAAAATAAAGATTTCTCCGTGAAATCTTATGATTGTAAATTACCGGGGTTTTATCCCGAGTTGTGAAATAAAATAATCGGGAAAATTAAAATTTTAAAAAGATCCTAAAAAAAACTTCCGCTGTTAAATAAATACCACGGGATTTTCTGTCCCGCGGCTCCTGAAACGGGTCAAACCGGGTCGGGGGCCGTGACAGAAAAAGGTGGTATCAGAGCCACTGATTTAAGCCCATTAAGTATTTAGAAAATACTTAATTTTACCAATTGCCATTTTGTGATTATGTGTTTTATTAATTGAATATTTGTATACAGTATGGGTAAGCAAAAGCTTTCAAACATCTATCTTACATTAGATAGGTCATCAAACGAGAAGGGAAGTTCATCACAAACAAATTCCTCAAAACCCTATACAAATCCTGAAGAAGGAATATTTGTCCGAAAAGCACAATATGAGGAACCACTTTCTCCTAATAAAAGAAGTTTGATTATTAGGAAAAGCCAAGAGAAAATAAAATCAAAAGAAAAGAGAGTTAATCAGAAAACCCAAGAATTAGGCAGTAACCCACCATGGGAGGACAAGTTAGATGAAAAATGGGCAGATCTTTATATGCTAGCCACTGTAGCAGTGAATGCAAATCTTTAATCTGACTCAAGTTTTAGCACCTTTATCACCTACAATCCAGAAACCTTATCCAGTAAATAAATAAGTTTACAGTAAACCCTAGTGTATTTTAATTTTCAGTTGTTTTTGTATTTAATTAGTCCCACGGTATGCAATAATAATTAAAGGTTATCTACGAAATTTTATACAATTTTTAACTTAGTAATTTTTGTATTTTGCATATGTGCTAAACAACATGAATGACTTGTCTGAAGCCCTTCAGAATTTAAATCTCTATCCGGTGAAAATATAGGTTTCCAGAGATTTTAATAGGTATATACCTGATATAGAAGAACCTATGGAATTCAATGCTCCACCTCCAGAGAAACCCAAGCCTAAGAAAAGGAGAAGATTCGTGGGATGGAGGCGTGTGCGCAGAAGGAAACCCGCCACTAGGAAGATTCCCAAAATAGAAAATCCCCTAGATAAAGGGAAAGGAATTGAAGTCGGGGAAGATTCTAGGCAGATGGAAATGTAGTTTGAGGAATATTATAGGCAAATGGAAATGGAGTTTGGGGAAGGTTCTAAGCAAACCAAGAAAGAAATTGGGGAAAGCTCTAGACAAATCGAGGAGTTACCATTTCAGGAGGAATTGGATCGTGCATTAGCGAGCTGTGATGTCGTCAGGCCTATTAATAATAATCTCTACCCTTTTCCTGCTGAAACTCAATTACCAATGAACTTGGAACCAGCAATTCCAGAACCTATAATCCACACCCAACCTCTAGGAATGGACGAATGGTGGACTAATGATTGGCAATTCCAAAACCTTCTCAACAGTCCTTATTCCTTTCTCCCTCAATTCGACCCGGAACCTATACCAAACCCACCTATGAGCAATGAGAATTTAGCTGAACTCCGCCACTCTGGTGAGGAGCTGGTGGATGCAGGAAATAGGATTAGGGAAGTAGGAGAACAAATTTCCTGGAAATACGACGAAAGGGAACGTCGTTACTGAAATACCAACTGACGAAGGATAGTGGGTTTGTGAAACTGTGGTTGTATAATAAATACTAAAATATAATCTTGTGAAATAACCTAAAATAAAACTTTGTAAGATAATGGTATGTATTGACGCATATTATAAAATATAAAAATGGGAATCGAGAAATCGATAGTTTTGACTATATATGTATTATGAAATGTTGTATGATTGTTTTGTGTATAATTGTTATTTATTCGATACTAATAAATTATATATCAGATGGAAAACGCTAATAATGAACCAGTAAACGAGGTTAATCAATCTGAGCAACATCCGGATGATAAATTTATGACTAGGCAGGATATAGAAAATATTGTTGCTCAAGGAATAGCCAATGCTATTCCAGCAATACTTGCTGCTGCCCAGAAAACCGTTGAACCTCAACAAATCATTCCTAGCAAACGTATTTCTGAAGATAACTTCAGTAATAGTGTAAACGGGGGCGGTAATAATCACAATGATAATTCACGACAGGCTCCGCTCCCCAAGAAAATGAAAGCTGCAACGCCTGGTTGCACTTACAAAGAATTTCTTGCTTGTAAAACCAATGAATTTGCAGGCAATGAAGGAGCTACTGCGGCACTGCGTTGGTTAGAGAAAACCGAGGCAGTAATTACAATAAGTAAATGTACCAAAGACGATAAGGTCATGTACGCGTCAAATCTTTTCAAAGAAGGGGCGCTAGAATGGTGGAATACAGTACTGCAAGCCAAAGGAAGAAGTATAGCCTATTCCATGAACTGGGAAGAATTTAAGAATCATGTAGAAAGAAAATTATGTCCCGAATATGAAAAAGATCAAATGACAAATAAGTTCCTAAATCATCGAATGACGGGTGTAGATTGTCGAGGATATACTTCGACATTCTTCGAATATGCTAGAGTGGTACCAACACTGGCTTCGCCAGAACCGGTACTCATTTCTCGCTTTATTTGGGGATTGATTAGCGAAATCCGTAATATCGTTAAAGCTGCGAGACCTCGTACTATTGACGATGCGGTGGAACTAGCTAACACCCTAACTGATGAACTGGTACGCACAAGAGATGAAAATAGGAAAAAAGAACTGGCTCAGAAAATTACCCAAGGTTTTCGTGTGGGTAATAATAGCAATTTCAAAAGAAGAGGAACAAGTCAATCTTCAACTTCACCATTCTGCAAGAACTGCAGAAAAAACATTATGGAAGATGTAATGTAATCTGCAACTTTTTCAAAGCCATAGGACATCGCGAAGAAGACTGCAGAAAGAAAGCAAGAGTTTGCTATAACTGTGGGGAAACAGGACATTTTAAACCAGAATGCCCTAAGTTGGTCAAACCAGCAGTCAATAAAGTTAAACCAGCCGAAGGAGCTACCAAGAAGAATGTTCGTGCATTCCAGTTAACTACTCAGGAGGCAGAACTCATTCCAGATGTGATAGCTGGTACGTTCTTAGTTCACAACATTTACGCAAAAAGTATTATTTGACTCTGGTGCAAACCAAAGTTTTATCAATACTTCATTCTGCCAAGCTCTTAATTTACCTTTGACCAACCTTAGGCAGATTTTTACAGTCGAAACAGCAGATGGGAATTTTATTAACATAGATAAGGTTTTGCAGAAAGAAAATATAG
The DNA here is from genome assembly GCA_030545235.1 of Helianthus tuberosus. Classification (NCBI taxonomy): domain Eukaryota; kingdom Viridiplantae; phylum Streptophyta; class Magnoliopsida; order Asterales; family Asteraceae; genus Helianthus; species Helianthus tuberosus. The sequence goes on from CM060409.1 coordinate 15,533,139, forward strand.
AACTTTCAGGTCATAAATTTCATGCAAACCTATTGCCAATGAATTTAGCTGGGTTCGATGTTGTGTTAGGAATGGATTGGTTAGTAGCCAACCATGCTCGAATCCTTTGTGACCAGAACTCCATAGAAATTAGTACACCTACCGGAGAAGTAATCATGGTCACAGGGGACAGGCCACGAAAACCCATTAAGTTCATTTCAGTAATGAAAGTTGCTAGTTATGAACGAAAACAAGGAATAGTGTATATGATTTCGGTAGTCATTAGCACTAAGGGTAAAGAACTTAAGGAAATTCCCGTAGTCTCAGAATACCCAGATGTATTCCCAGAAAAACTCCCGGGATTACCACCAGATATGGAAGTAGAATTTAGAATTCATCTAATTCCAGGAACTACACCGATAGCCAAGGCACCTTATCGGTTAGCACCCACAGAAATGTTAGAACTGAAAAAGCAATTAGATGAATTACTAAGTAAAGGTTTCATACAACCTAGTTCATCCCCGTGGGGAGCACCAGTGTTGTTTGTAAAGAAAAAGGATGGTTCGATGAGAATGTGTATTGATTATAGGGAATTGAATAAAGTTACAATTAAGAATCGATACCCATTACCTAGAATTGATGATCTTTTCGATCAACTTCAAGGAGCTAGATATTTTTCTAAGATCGATTTACGCTCCGGATATCATCAATTGAAGGTACAAGAAGAAGACATACCTAAAACTGCTTTCAGAACTAGGTATGGTCATTACGAGTTTACAGTCATGCCCTTCGGATTAACGAATGCACCTGCAGCATTCATGGACATGATGAATAGGATCTGTAAACCATATTTGGATAAATTCGTAATTGTCTTCATAGACGATATACTTATTTATTCCAAAAGTCAGGAAGAGCATTGTCAACACTTGCATGCCCTCTTAACTTTGTTAAGAAAAGAAAAGCTATACGCCAAATTCTCAAAATGTGAATTTTGGCTACAAGAAGTGCAATTTCTAGGTCACATGGTGAATCACGAAGGCATTTATGTAGATCCTGCTAAAATAGAGGCAATTACCAAATGGAAGGTTCCGCAATCCGCAATGGAAATTAGAAGTTTTATAGGTTTAGCCGGATATTATAGACGGTTCATTAAGGATTTTTCCAAGATAGTTGTACCATTAACTAAGCTAACCTGTAAAGCCGTTAAATTTGAATGGGGACCTAAACAAGAAGAAGCTTTTAGGATTTTGAAGCAAAAGTTAACAAATGCCCCAATCCTAGCTTTACCAGAAGGGACTGAAGATTTTGAAGTTTACTGTGATGCTTCAAAATTAGGATTAGGATGTGTGCTTATGCAACGCAAGAAGGTAATTGCGTATGCATCAAGGCAATTGAAAAACCACGAAGAGAACTATACGACTCATGATTTAGAATTAGGAGCCGTAATTTTTGCCCTTAAGATCTGGAGACATTATCTTTACGGAAGTAAATTTACTGTCTATACGGATCACAAAAGTTTAAGATATATATTTGGGCAAAAAGAGTTAAACATGAGGCAAAGGAGATGGATGGAAATCCTAAGTGACTACGACTGTGATATTCAGTATCACGAAGGAAAGGCCAATGTAGTTGAAGATGCCTTAAGTCGTAAATATCATGAAAAGCAAAAGCGAGTTCGTGCTCTCAGATTAAATCTACAATTAGATTTAATGGAACAATTGAAGAATGTTCAAACTACAGCAATCAAGGATGATGCTGAAGGAATGAAAGGACGAATAAAAGAATTAGAGCAAGGAAATGATGGAATTTGGAGATTCCATAAGAAAAGGATTTGGGTACCTAAGCAAGGAGATTTTAGGCATAAGATCCTAGAAGAAGCTCATAAATCTAGGTATACCATGCACCCTGGAAACAATAAAATGTACCAAGATTTAAGAAATAATTTCTGGTGGATAGGAATGAAAAAGGATATAGCTAGATACGTTTCTAAGTGTCTTACTTGTTCACAAGTTAAGGTAGAACACCAGAAACCTTCAGGTCTACTACAGCAGTTAGAAATGCCGGTATGGAAATGGGAACTCATAACAATGGATTTTGTTACTAAGTTACCCAAAACCAGAAAAGGTAATGATGCGATTTGGGTAATTGTGGATCGTTTAACCAAATCAGATCATTTTCCACCTTTGAAAGAAACCTTTAGCATGGAAAAGTTGGCAAAGTTGTATGTAGATGAAGTAGTATCCTTACATGGAGTTCCACTCTCCATTGTTTCGGATAGGAATAGTCGTTTCACTTCCCATTTTTGGACAAGTTTCCAAAAAGCAATGGGAACTCGATTAAATCTGAGTACTGCATATCATCCACAAACAGACGGGCAAAGTGAACAGACGATACAAACTCTAGAAGATATGCTCAGAGCATGTGTGATAGATTTTGTTGGAAATTGGGACGATCACTTACCATTAATTGAATTCTCCTATAACAATAGTTATCATGCAAGCATTGAAACTGCCCCATTCGAAGCACTATATGGAAGAAAGTGCAGAACTCCAGTTTGTTGGGCAGAAATAGGAGAAAGTCAATTGTCAGGTCCTGAAATAGTGCAAGAAACGACCGACAAGATTTCCCAAATCAAGGAAAGACTGAAGATGGCTCGAGATCGTCAGAAGAGTTATGCCGACAATCGACGCAAGCCGTTAGAATTCCAAGTCGGAGACAAGGTACTTTTAAAAGTTTCTCCTTGGAAAGGAGTAGTTCGATTCGGTAAGAAAGGAAAGCTAAGGCCATGATACGTAGGACCATTTTCAGTAATCCAACGTATAGGACCGGTTGCTTATCGCTTACAACTACCATAAGAACTAGCTGGAGTACATGATGTATTTCATGTATCCAATCTCAAGAAATGCCTATCAGATGAATCTCTGGTAGTACCACTTCAAGATATAAAGGAAAACAAAAAGTTAAAATTTGTTGAGAAGCCATTGCAAATAGAAGATAGAAAGGTGAAATTTCTCAAGCACAAGCGGCTAGTACTAGTCAAGGTCAAGTGGGATTCAAAGAGAGGATCTGAATATACTTGGGAGCTGGAATCAGAGATGAAGCAAAAGTATCCTCACTTATTCCAATAAATCTCGAGGACGAGATTTTAAATAAGGTGGGGAGGATGTAAGGACTCTCAAAAATTGTCCTAAAAATACCCGTAAGTATAAACCCGGACCCCTGAAACCTTACCCGACATCAAAAATCAAGAAAAACAAAATCTTGGTTCTCAGGCGGGCCGCGTAAAAGACAAGGTATGTCTTACGCGGGCCGCGTCAACATTGGGTTTGACCGGATAAGCGTAACCGTGCCACATGTCGCCCATCTGGTACACCTACGTATGACTAGTAAACCCTACTCGTAGACTGGGCGGCCACGCGGGCCGCGTAAGATATAAGGGATGGGTTACGCTGGCCGCGTGTAACAACTCGTATCAAAAAGTCTTAATTATTATTTTAATTGACCAATAGGAAACCCTAATTGAGACACCCAAGTGATTCTACACAAACCCTAAGATTTTCAGAACAATCGGAATCAGGATCAGGGCCCCTAAAACTCAGGGGGGGCAAACCCTAGTTAGTATTATCTTAACAGTTTTACGTGTAAAATGAAAATGAACGCAAGACCAACTCAGCAAGGCTACTATTACACGGGGCTACCCTATGGTGGGTAGGCACCCCTCGCGCCACGCGACACCCCCTCGCGCCACGCGAGGGGGAGGTTTTTCATGTATAAATAGGAGTGTTTGGGACTTGATTCTGTGCGTTTGTTCGACGTTCAAACTCAAATTGATCATTGAGATATTGTAATTTTACCACAATTAACACACACGGATCAGTAATCGACGCCGCAATCAGGGTATTAACTCGATCGCTATTACGATTCATTGTCCGATCGATCAATGTACTCAATGGATGTTTAAGTGCTGCCCACATTAGGGTGATGCTTTGTCATTAGTCGTTAATTCGATGGATGTTTAAGCATAGCACTTTGTCATTCGTTGTGAGGGTTGATCTCGTGAGTTATCGTAAATGCTGTATTGATTACTAACCCAGAATTGTGTGCCTGTTATTAAATTTAGGTTAAAAGGCTAACCAGTAGGCTAAACTCTGCCCAATTTAAATCTGCAATGTGAGTCATTCTCTTTTTATCAACTATTTTACAATACCTCAAATTATTTCAAAAGTTATAATTACAGGGACTAAGTCGTGGATATCTTGAATCACTGGCTAGTGGGGTATTGTGCACATTACTAATTTTCTCCCAGTTAGGTTCATTGACCTACTAGGGATAATCACTGTTAGGTTCATTGACCTACAGGGATAATCATCACTATTTAGGTTCATTGATCTAAATAGTGGTATGACCATCGTCACCATTGTGACAGAGCGCCAGATAAAAAAATAAGATAGAAGCCATTGTAATCGCTCTTATGCTGTAATTAATAACTATGCATCATTTTATGTAAATAGAATGATTCACTCAGTATTTCCCGCTAACAAAACCTTTTTCAAACATGTTTCAGGTGATCTGTTATGATCCAGGAAAAGTGCCGTGAAGCACTACAGGCTAAAGAAAGTGGCTCAGGATAAAATAAAGAAATATGTTTTGTAAAATAAAAGATTTCTTCGTGAAATCAAATGATTGTAAATTACCGGGGTTTTATCCCGCGTTGTGAAATAAAATAATCGGGAAATAATTCAGTTTTAAAAGATCCTGATGAAACCTTCCGCTGTCACACTCAATTAATTAAATACCACGGGATTTCTGTCCCGCGGCTCCTGAAACGGGTCAAACCGGCTCGGGGGCCGTGACAGAAATAAGGTGGTATCAGAGCCACTTATCGAGCCACTGATTTAAGCCAATTAAGTATTTAGAAATACTTAATAATTTTTATTAATTGCTATTTTGTGATGATGTGTTTTATTATCTGACTAATTTTGTACAGTATGGGCAAATCTTTATATGTTAACCATTGTAGCAATAAATACAAATCTTTAAATATTTTAATTTAAGTTTTAGCACCCTTATTAAATATAAGTCAGAAACCTGATTCAGTAAATAAATAAATAAATTTACCTAGTATGTTTTCATATTCGGTTGTTTCATAGTTACCCAATATGAAATATATTTAAAGGTTTTCTATGAAATTTGATATAATTTTTAACTTAATATTTGTGGGTACTTTGCATAACAGCATGAGTGACTTGTCGGAAGCCCTTCAGAATTTAAATCTCTATCCAGTAAGAATAGAAGTTTCCAGAGATTTCAATAGGTATATACCAGACATAGAAGAACCTATAGAATTCAACGCTCCACCTCTTGAGAAACCCAAGCCTAAGAAAATGGAAATTGGGGAAAGCTCTAGACAAATTGAGGGGTTACCATCTCAGGAAGAGCTAGATTTTATAATGGCAAGCTATAATACTATTAAACCTGTTAATGAAAATGTTTTTAATCAATCTCTTGAAACACAACTACCACTGAACTTAGAAACAGCTATTCCAAACCCTTCAATCCACTCGCAAATAGACGAATGGTTAATTAATGAAATTCAGTTACAAAACAATCCCTATAAGCTTTTTCCTCAGTTTAATCCAGAACCTTTACCAAAATTACCAATGAGTAACGAGAATATGGCTGAACTCCGCCACTTTGACGAAGAACTAATGGATACTGGGAATAGGATCCAAGAGATTGGGGGACAGATCTCCTGGAAATACGATGAGAGTGAACGCTGTTACTAGAATATCATCTGACAAAGGATAGGGAATTTATGGAACTGTGGTGGTGTAATAGTAATAGTAAAATCAGTATTTGTAAAATAAATAATAAAACGGTTGTATTTAGAAGCATGTTATAATCTATAACACAAATAAAATTTTAGAACATTTACAAATTTTGTTTGTATATTCGTTTACATGATTATGTGCAATTAATTGTGACATTGGATTATTTCTTTTATACTAATTATTTAACTATAAATTAGATATCAGATGGAAAACGCTAATAATGAACCAGTTAATGAGGTTAATCAATCGGAGCAACAACCGGGGGATCAATATATGACTAGGCAGGATATAGAAAATATCGTTGCTCAAGGGATAGCCAACGCTATTCCAGCAATAGTTACTCAAGGGATAGACAACGCTATTCCATCAATCGTTGCTGCTATTAAAAATCCAATCGAACCGCAACAAATCGTTCCTAGCAAACATATTTCTGAAGATAACTTCAGTAATAGCGTAAACGGAGGCAATAATCATCAAAATGAAATACGGCGAGCTCCGCTCCTTAAGAAAAGGAAAACTGCAACACCTGGTTGCACCTATAAAGAATTCCTTGCTTGTAAACCCACTGAGTTTGCAGGCAATGAAGGAGCTACTGCGGCACTGCGTTGGTTAGAAAAAACCGAGGCAGTAATTGCCATAAGTAAATGTACTCAGGATGATCAGGTCATGTACGTGTCAAACATTTTCAAAGAAGGGGCGCTAGAATGGTGGAATACGGTGTTACAAGCAAAAGGAAGAAGGATGGCGTATGCTATGCACTGGGAAGAATTTAAGAGCTTTGTAGAAAGAAAATTCTGTCCCTAGTATGAAAAGGAACAAATGACAAATAAGTTTCTAACCCACCGGATGGTGGATGTAGATTGTCGAGGGTATACTTCAACATTTTTCGAGTATGCTCGAGTAGTACCAACCCTGGATTCGCCAGAAGCGGTACTTATTTCTCGTTATATTTGGGGATTAATTTCCGAAATCCGTAATATAGTCAAAGCTGCGAAACCTCGCACGATTGATGATGCGGTAGATTTAGCCAATACTCTGACTGACGAACTAGTACGGACAAGAGAAGAAAATAGAAGGAAGGAAGTAGCCCAAAAGATTACCCAAGGATTCCGTCCGGGTAACCATAACAATTTCAGGAAAGGAGGGAATGGGCAATCTTCCACTAGTCCATTTTGCAATATTTGCAAAAGAATCATTTTGGAAGATGCAAAGGATATTGCAATTTTTGCAAAATTCCGGGGCATCAAGAAGAAAACTGCAGGAGGAAGAAATTTACAGTCTGCTACAACTGTGGAGAAGCTGGACATCTTAGGCCAGATTGTCCAAAACTGAACAAACCATCTGACAATAGAGCCAAACCTGCAGAAGGAGCAAAAAGGAATGTAAGAGCCTTCCAATTGACTACTAAGGAAGCCGAGCTCATTCCAGATGTGATAGCCGGTACGTTATTAGTTCACAACGTTTACACAAAAGTATTATTTAACTCTGGTGCAAACCAAAGTTTTATAAATACTTCATTTCGCCAAACTCTTAACTTATCTTTAATCAGTATTAGGTAAATTTCTACAGTAGAAACCGCAGATGGAAATTCAGTTAAAATAGATCAGGTTTTACAAAAAGTAGAAATAGAAATTTCAGGTCATAAATTTTCTGCAACCCTATTATCTATGAAATTAGTTGAATTCAATGTTGTGTTAGGAATGGATTGGTTAATAGCCAACCATGCTCGAATTATCTGTGATAAGAATTCCATAGAAATTTGTGCACCCACTGGAAAAGTAATAATGATTACAGGAGATAATCCATGTAAACCCATAAAGTTCATATCAGTAATGAAAGTTGCTAATTATAAACGAAAGCAAGAAATAGTATATATGATTTCAGTAAATCATTAATACTAAAGATAAAGAACTTAAGGAAATTTCTGTAGTTTCAGAATACCCAGATGTATTCCCAGAAGAGTTACCAGGAATACCACCAAATAAGGAAGTAGAGTTTAGGATTCATCTAATTCCAGGAACTATACCAATAGTCAAGGTACCTTATCGGTTAGCACCCACAGAAATATTAAAACTGAAGAAAGCAATTAGATGAATTATTAAGTGAAGTTTTCATACAACTTAGTTTATCCCCGTATGGGGCACCAGTGTTGTTTATTAAGAAAAAGGATGGTTTGATTGATTATAGGGAATTGAATAAAGTTACAATTAAGAATCGATATCCATTACCTAGAATTGATGATTTATTCGATCAATTCCAGGGAAATAGATATTTTTCTAAGATAGATTTACGCTCCGGATATCATCAATTGAAGGTACAAGAAGAAGACATACGTAAGACTGCTTTCAGAACTAGGTATGGTCATTACGAGTTTACAGTCATCCCCTTTGGGTTAACGAATGCACCCGCAGCATTCATGGACATGATGAATAGAATCTGTAAACCGTACTTGGATAAATTTGTAATTGTTTTTATAGATGATATACTTATTTATTCCAAAAGTCAGGACGAACATTGTCAGCACTTGCATATACTCTTAACTTTGTTAAGAAAAGAAAAGTTGTACGCCAAATTCTCGAAGTGTGAATTTTGGTTACAAGAAGTGCAATTTTTAGGACACATGGTGAATCACGAAGGGATTCATGTAGATCCTGCAAAGATAGAAGCAATTACCAAATGGAAGATTCCACAATCCGCAATAGAAATTAGGAGTTTTGTAGATTTAGCCGGATATTATAGACAGTTTATTAAGAATTTTTTTTTCTTTTCCAAGATAGCTATATCATTAACTAAGCTATAAAACAGTTAAAGTTTGAATGGAGACATTATCTGTATGGAAGTAAGTCTACTGTCTATACGGATCATAAGAATTTAAGATATATATATTGGGGCAAAAAGAATTAAACATAAGGCAAAGGAGATGGATGAAAATTCTAAGGGACTACGACTGTGATATTCAGTATTATGAAGGAAAGGCTGAAGACGGCTAGAGGTCGCCAGAAGAGTTATACAAATAAAAGACAAAAGCCGTTGGAGTTTCAAGTCGGAGACAAAATGCTATTGAAATATCTCCTTGGAAAAGAAGTTGTTAGATTCGGTAAGAAAGGAAAGCTAAGTCCAAGGTACGTAGGACCATTTCCAGTGATCCAACGTATAGGACCAGTTGTTTATCGTTTACAACTACCAGGAAAGTTAGCTGGAGTATATGATGTATTTCATGTATCCAATCTCAAGAAATGTCTATCAAACGAATCTTTGGTCGTACCTCTCCAAGATATAAAGGTAAACGAAAAATTCAAATTTATAGAAAAACCTCTTCAGATAGAAGACAGAAAAGTGAAGTTTCTCAAGCACAAACGATTAGTGTTAATTCAAGTAAAGTGGGATTCAAAGATAGGACCCTAATACACTTGGGAACTAGAATCAGAAAAGAAGCAAAAGTATACTCAATCATTCCAGTAAATCTCGAGGACGAGATTTTATTAAGGTGGGGAGAATGTAACAACTCGTATAAAAAAGTCTTAATTATTATTTTAATTGACCAATAGGAAACCCTAATTGAGACACCCAAGTGATTCTACACAAACCCTAAGATTTTCAGAACAATCGGAATCAGGATCAGGGCCCCTAAAACTCAGGGGGGGCAAACCCTAGTTAGTATTATCTTAACAGTTTTACGTGTAAAATGAAAATGAACGCAAGACCAACTCAGCAAGGCTACTATTACACGGGGATACCCTATGGTGGGTAGGCACCCCTCGCGCCACGCGACACCCCCTCGCGCCACGCGAGGGGGGAGGTTTTTCATGTATAAATAGGAGTGTTTGGGACTTGATTCTGTGCGTTTGTTCGACGTTCAAACTCAAATTGATCATTGAGATATTGTAATTTTACCACAATTAACACACACGGATCAGTAATCGACGCCGCAATCAGGGTATTAACTCGATCGCTATTACGATTCATTGTCCGATCGATCAATGTACTCAATGGATGTTTAAGTGCTGCCCACATTAGGGTGATGCTTTGTCATTAGTCGTTAATTCGATGGATGTTTAAGCATAGCACTTTGTCATTCGTTGTGAGGGTTGATCTCGTGAGTTATCGTAAATGCTGTATTGATTACTAACCCAGAATTGTGTGCCTGTTATTAAATTTAGGTTAAAAGGCTAATCAGTAGGCTAAACTCTGCCCAATTTAAATCTGCAATGTGAGTCATTCTCTTTTTATCAACTATTTTACAATACCTCAAATTATTTCAAAAGTTATAATTACAGGGACTAAGTCGTGGATATCTTGAATCACTGGCTAGTGGGGTATTGTGCACATTACTAATTTTCTCTCAGTTAGGTTCAATGACCTACTAGGGATAATCACTGTTAGGTTCATTGACCTATAGGGATAATCATCACTATTTAGGTTCATTCATCTAAATAGTGGTATGACCATCGTCACCATTGTGACTTGTCACCATTGTGACAGAGCGCCAGATAAAAAATAAGATAGAAGCCATTGTAATCGCTCTTATGCTGTAATTAATAACTATGCATCATTTTATGTAAATAGAATGATTCACTCAGTATTTCCCGTTGACAAAACCTTTTTCAAACATGTTTCAGGTGATCTGTTATGATCCAGGAAAAGTGCCGTGAAGCACTACAGGCTAAAGAAAGTGGCTCAAGATAAAATAAAGAAACATGTTTTGTAAAATAAAAGATTTCTTCGTGAAATCAAATGATTGTAAATTACCGGGGTTTTATCCCGCGCTGTGAAATAAAATAATCGGGAAATAATTCAGTTTTAAAAGATCCTGATGAAACCTTCCGCTGTCACACTCAATTAATTAAATACCACGGGATTTCTGTCCCGTGGCTCCTGAAACGGGTCAAACTGGGTCGGGGGTCGTGACACCGCGTAAGGCCCTAAATTCACCTATAAATAGCTTGTCACTTGTACAGTCCACTGGTGTCGAAACGAACTTTCAAAAACGAAGTTTTAGTACTCTGAAGTCGAAAATATCAATTATATTAGCGAGGTGCTGCTCCGATACCGGGTATTAACTCGATCGCTGCTACGATTCAATGTCCGATCGATTAAACTATCCAATGGATGTTTAAGTGCTGCCCACATTAGGGTTTATGCTTTGTCATTCGTCGTTAATTCGATGGATGTTTAAGTATCGCACTTTGTCATTCATTGTGAAGGTTTAAATCTCGTGAGTTATCGTAAATGCTGTATTAGTTACTAACCGAGTTCGTGTGCATGTTATTAATTTTTAGGTTAAAAAGGCTAATCAGTAGGCTAAGCTCTGCTCATATAAATATGCAATGTGAGTCATTCTCTTTTTATCAAATTACTTTACAAAACTCTATTTGTGTTCAATGTTATAATTACGGGGATTAAGTCTTTGTAGTCACCAAATTACAGCCGGTATGTGGGGTTTTGTATACATTACTTATTTCCCGTCACCATTGGACAACGAGTTAGCCAATGGGTGATCTGACCATAGTCACAGAAACGACTCGAGTGACAAATATTGTGGGTAGTTGGTTGATATCAGGAAACATTGTAATCGCTCTTAATACTGTAAATTATAACAAACGAGTCGTTTTCATAAAAATAATGATTCACCAGTATTTCCCGCTGACAAAACCTTTTTCAAACATGTTTCAGGTGATCTGTTGTGATCCAAGAAAAGTGCCGCAAAGCATTACAAGCTTAAGGAAGTGGCTCAATATAAAATAAAGAAACATGTTTAGTAAAATAAAGATTTCTCCGTGAAATCTTATTATTGTAAATTACCGGGGTTTTATCCCGAGTTGTGAAATAAAATAATCGGGAAAATTAAAAGTTTAAAAAGATCCTAAAAAAAAAACTTCCGCTGTTAAATAAATACCACGGGATTTTCTGTCCCGCGGCTCCTGAAACGGGTCAAACCGGGTCGGGGGCCGTGACAAGTCCAGACTCTGTCATCGAAAACAGGAATAGGGTTCTAGATTGCCTCGCACTCTTGAACTTTGTCAATGGGAACTTCTGTGGCGAAGTCCGCGAGAACTTGCCCCTTAATTGATGGTCTTGGTCTGTACAGGATATTGTATCCTCCCAGCTGAATAGCCCACTTAGCCAATCATCCCGCTACGTCCGGTTTGGATAAGATTTGTCCTAAGTGGTAATTAGTGAGAACTGTGATGACGTGACCCGAGAAGTATCGGCGTAGGCGCCTTAATGCATGCACTAGTGCTAGGACCAGTTTTTCTATCATTGACTAGCGCGTCTCTGGGCCAGTGAGCATCTTGCTTATATAGTATATTGGAGTCTGAATGTTTTCGCGCTCCACCATTAAGACCGCGCCTACTGCTACTTCTGCAGCAGACAAATATAGGATCAGTGGTTCTTTTTCTCGTGGTGCTGTTAATGTCGGCAACTGAATTAGGCATTCCTTCATTTGTTTAAAGGCTGCTTCTGCTTCTGGTGTCCACTGGAAGTGGGTTTTCTTGGCGCAGTTTCGTAGGGTGCTAATGAATGGATAAGACTTTGCCGCATGATTTGCCAAGAATCTGTTCAAGGCTGCTAGACGTCCAGCGAGTCTTTGCATTTCTTTTATCGTTGCAGGTGATGGCATTAGCTGGATGGCCTGCACCTTTTCTGGATTCACTTTAAACCCATCTCGCGTTACTATGAAACCCAGAAACTTCCCTTCTTCCATCCCGAAGGAACATTTTGTTGGGTTTAGCTTTAAGTTTACGCTGCGCAATGAGTCGAATGTGCGCTGAATGTTTGCCAACATTGTTTCTTCCTCATGACTCATGATGACGAGGTCATCCATGTATACCTCGACTGTTTTACCAATGTCTCCTCTGAAGAATGTGTCCATTAGTCGTTGGTATGTTGCGCCTGGGTTGCGCAAGCCGAATGGCATTTTGGTGTAGCAGAAGATGCCCTTGTCTGTGCGGAATGCGGTCTTGTCTTCGTCTTCTTCTTTCATCTGAACTTGATGATAACCTTTGTAACAGTCAAGAAAGCATTTCCATCGAAATGAAGCTAGAGAATCGACTTTTTTGTCTATCTCAGGGAGCGCATAGCAATCTTTTGGGCATGCCTTATTCAGGTCTTTGAAGTCGACGCACATTCTCCATCCGCCACTGTGTTTCTGTACCATTACTGGATTGGCAACCCATGTATGGTATTCAACTTCGCGCAAGATTCCCGCATTAAGTAGCTCTGTTACTTACTCGTCCATGGCTTTCGCTTTTTCTTCACTAAAGTTGCGCCTCCCATGCGCAACAGGTTCTGCTGAGGGTCGGATGTTCAGACAATGTTGTGCTATGTCGCGCGGGACCCCAGTCATGTCTGCTGGGCACCAAGCGAATATGTCTTTATTGTTAGACAGTAATTCTTTTAATTGTATTCGAGTTGCCGGTGAAATGGCGTGTCCTAGCAGGATGGTCTGCTCTGGATATTCGTTGTTCAGAATCCATTTCTCCGGTTCGTTTGATGTTGAGGGTTTGGCCACCTTCATTGGTGGTTCGTGTAACACCCGTCTATTATTTACTTGAATTTAATAATGATTCATTCCATTATTTATAAAAGATATCTAAGTTATAACAAAATATCATAAGCAAGGTTCAAAAGTAGCCAAGGATTTTAGTCAACTAACGACTAATTCGAAAACATTCAGAAAGTTGTTTAACAATTGTTTACATTTCATAAACATAGTCTACTAAAAGTTAAGATATTGCGGAAGCTTCAAAAGAAATTGTGTTCGGTTCTTCAAACATGCTCAATCATCGTCCACATCCTTGCTAAACCTGAAAACTAAAGATTTTAACAAATCTTAATGTTAAAGTTTCTTAGAAATATTACATAATCAAAACTACGCTTAAAAACGGATTTGATTTAACAAAATATGCAAAGTTCAACATGCATTTCAAGGCTCTACCGTAACTTACGGTAGTCACCGTAAGTTACGGTAGCTTCTGGAAAACTCTGGTTCCACCGTAACACAGGGGTAAACCACCGTAGCTTTTTGACCTCTACCGTAAATTACGGTACATACCATAATTTACGGTAGACTCTGCAAATATATGTTTTGACTAATTTGTTGGTTTTGCCCAAACAAATCTCTCGGATCTTTCATTCTAACAACCCAAAATACTAAATTCTTGCAATTTGATATGTCAATTATCAATCAATAACAAAGACAATAAATCATATTACGAAGCAATACTCATGCTTTATTTGATTATTTGACCCGTTTGGCTCATCTATGGAATCCTCCATTTTTTATGACTACCAACGCGATCTAAACAATTCTTTATCTATTATTCAACATAGCGATCATTATCACTTTATTTCAACTCGACTTCTATTCTACAATTCAACTACATATATGCTAGTTATCAAAATATCAAATGTAACGAGTTAAGTTACATACCTTCAAAGTAGGCCTTTTAAACGTGATTCGCCACCCGCTTGTCCGCTTGACGCTCCTGCGTCCTTTCCTATAGAGTTCATTAGTGACATGCTTAGAACTCTCTTTAAACCATATATCGCATAATATACCGAAACATCATAATTATGCGTTTGAACTTTAAATTTAAATTTTTAAGCCTTCTTTGAGACATTTTCACAAACACTTTAAGGGCATATTTTTACATGATTATATAACAAGTTTCTAGCTTATCACTTAGCCCTAATTTCACATCAATCAACCATTTTACATGATTGTTAGCTTCACAATTTCTGAAATCACTTCAAAATTGTCAAATTATACTAGAACAACACCCAATTTCCTAGTGTTCATCAATTTACACATAACCCACTAATCACCTACAATGGTGTTCATAGTTTTCACTAAAATCTCACATGATTTCAACTTGCATTTGTCTAGGGTTTGTCCCTAGACACTATATTATTCTTAGCTCATCATAAAACAAACATGCAACCCTAATTTCAGATTTTTCCCAATTTCATGAGAATTTCGAGTTGAGAGTTTTCATCAAATTTTACATACCTTGTAATCCTCTTGTGATGAGGATCAGTAATCTATGCTCAATTTTTGTTTTTGATCAGATTTGAACCTTTAATTTGGTTGTTTTGTGGATGTTAGGGTTCTTGGAGAGCTCTGGTCTCCCCCCCTGTTGTCTGGTCGACCTCAACACACCAAAGTGTGTTTGAGTTTTTATTTTTTTTGTTTTATCAATTATTAGTTTCAAATTAGGCACTTTTGGTCCCTTACCTTTTGTCTTTATTTTATTTTAACCCTTAACTACTCATATGTCTTTAACTAACTTGGTTAGTGTCATTCCTAGTGAGTTTTTTTTACTAGTTTATTTGCAACCTAATTGCAAATCTACGAACTCGCATTTTCGGGATGTTACAAGTGCATCCCCCTTAAAAAGGGTTTCGTCCCTGAAACCGAAGTACGTACCAAATAAAGTAGGGTAGAGACGTCGCATTTCCTCTTCGGACTCCCACGTAGTGTCCGAGCCTTTCCTGTGCTCCCACTTGATCTTGACTTGATCGATTTGTTTATTTCGTAAGTGCTTGACCTTTCGATCTAAAATCTCCACTGGTTTCACCGCATAATTCAAGCTATTATCCACTTCGATATCATCATAGTGGATATGAGCAGTTTCGTCTGCTAAACATTTTCGGAGATGTGACACGTGGAATGTGCTATGAATCCCACTCAATTCCTCGGGTAGTTCGAGACAATATGCTACCTTACCAATCCGTTCGGTGATTCTGAATGGCCCAATAAATCTTGGGCTCAACTTTCCTTTTTTTCAGAACCGTATTATTCCTTTCCATGGCGATACTTTCAGCATTACTTTATCGCCCACTTGAAATTCGATCGGTCTGTTTCGTTTATCCGCATACGACTTTTGTCGATCCTGAGCCGCTTTTAGGTGAGCTCGGACCATGTCGATTTTCTCATTCGTAGTTCGGATTATATCAGTAGGTGCTAGTCCTCACGGACCCACTTCTCCCCAACATACCGGAGTTCGACACTTTCTACCATATAACATTTCATACGGGGCCATCTTAATGCTCGCGTGATAGCTATTGTTATATGAAAATTCGACCAAGGGTAGATAGACATCCCAACTACCCCCGAAGTCGATAATGCAAGCCCGCAGCATATCTCCCAACGTTTGTATTGTCCTTTCACTCTGCCCATCCGTTTGTGGATGGTAAGCAGTGCTAATGAACAGTTTGGTTCCCATTTGTTCTTGAAATTCACGCCAAAATTTCGAAGTAAACCGAGTATCTCTGTCTGACACAATGGATATCGGTACCCCATGTCGTGCTATGATTTCATTGGTGTACACCTCCGACATCTTCTCGGATGTATAAGTCTCACGAATCGGAATGAAGTGAGCGCTTTTCGTCAATCTATCCACTACTACCCATATAGCATCAAACCCACGGTTGGTTTGGGCAATTTGGTCAACAAATCCATGGTGATTTGTTCCCATTTCCAAACTGGGATGTCCAATGGTTGCAATTTACCATATGGCTTCTGGTGCTCCGCTTTGACTTGCAAACAGGTCAAACACTTCTCCACATATTTCACAATATCCCTTTTCATCCCGGGCCACCAATAGTTTTGTTTTAAATCATTATACATCTTGGTCACTCCCGGATGGATGGAATAACGAGACTTGTGAGCTTCATCTAGTAGAAGCTTTTTAACTCCACATGTGTTTGGAACCCAAATTCTACTGAAACGTGTTTTCAAACCGTGTTTGCCTACTTCGAGATCTTTAACTTGACCAACGATCCTTTCCTTCTTCCAGTTTTCCGTCTTTACTGCTTCATCTTGTGCTCCTCGGATTCGTTCAAGTAAGCCCGAAGTCACAATGAGCTGCAACGATCGTACTCGTATCGGGGCATAGTCTGCCTTTCGGCTCAACGCATCGGCCACCACATTGGCTTTCCCGGGGTGGTAATGTATTTCACAATCAAAATCTTTGACCGTTTCTAGCCATCGCCTTTGTCGCATATTTAACTCCTTCTGATCGAAGAAGTATTTCAAGCTTTTGTGATCGGTGAATATGGTGCACTTTACCCCATATAAGTAGTGCCTCCATATTTTTAATGCAAATACCACCGCAGCCAACTCGAGATCGTGCGTGGGATATTTCTTCTCGTGTATCTTCAATTGCCTCGAGGCATAAGCTATAACTTTGCCCCGTTGCATCAAAACGCATCCGAGCCCCGATAGTGAAGCATCCGAATAAACCACCATGTCTTCGACTCCGTCCGGCAATGTCAGTACCAGAGCTTGAGTTAATTTCTCTTTTAGCGTTTGAAACGCTCTTTCTTGATCTACATCCCAATTGAACTTTTCTTCCTTCCGGGTTAGTTTTGTTAGCGGTGACGCAATCTTGGAGAAATCTTGAATAAATCTCCTATAGTATCCCGCAAGCCCCAAAAAGCTTCTAATTTCCGAAGGGTTCTTCGGAGGATTCCATTTTGACACGACCTCGATCTTTGACGGATCCACCAATACTCCGTCAGCACTTATGATGTGGCCAAGAAATTGTACCTCTCGTAACCAAAAGGCACACTTAGAGCATTTCGCATACAACCTTTCTCGTCTAAGCGTCTCTAACACCTCTTGTAAGTGGTGTGCATGTTCAGCTTCGCTGTTCGAATACTCCAAAATATCATTGATAAACACGATGACTGACTTATCCAACATTGGCTTGCCAACCCGGTTCATGAGGTCCATGAAAGCCGCGGGTGCATTTGTTAGCCCGAATGACATCACGAGGAATTCGTAATGTCCGTATCTCGTGCGGAAAGCCGTCTTCGGCACATCTTCCTCCTTGACCTTTAGTTGGTGATACGCCGATCTAAGGTCAATTTTTGAAAACCAGTTCGCACCTTGTAATTGGTCAAATAAATCATCTATCCTCGGAAGCGGGTATCGGTTCTTTACCGTGAGTTTGTTTAACTCCCGGTAATCGATACACATACGCATGCTTCCGTCCTTCTTTTTCACGAACGGTACCGGTGAGCCCCAAGGAGACACACTCGGCCTTATGAATCCCTTGTCAAGCAGGTCTTGAATTTGGGACATCAACTCTTGTAATTCCGACGGTGCGAGTCGGTACGGTGCTTTTGCTACGGGTTTTGCGCCCGGAATCAATTCGATCCCGAACTCTACTTCCTGTTCAGGCGGTATCCCTGGTAAATCCTCCGGGAACACATCTTCATAGTCTCGTACTACCGGTACGTCTTCAATCTTCCGTGATCCTTTCTCGGGCTCATTTGCGTATATCATGAATGCCTTGCATCCTCGCTTCATAAGCTTGTGAGCTTTCATCATTGAGCATACTATAGGGTTGCCTCCTTTTTCGCCATAGATAGTGATGTGTTTCCCGCTTGGAGATATTAGCTTTATCTCCTTACGAAAAAACACAACCTTCGCATGGTGCTGAGATAGCCAATCCATCCCAACGACTACTTGAAATTCCCCCATTGACATCGGGATTAGGTCTATCAAGTATTCCTCATCGTCTATGTTTAATATGCAGCCTCGACAAACATCACAAACTATAAAACTTTTGTTGTCCCCTATTTCAACTTCTAAGGGCACAGATAATTTCGTCAATACAAATGAAGGATGTCGAATAAATCCATGCGAAATGAAGGATTTATTCGCACCCGTATCAAACAATACACGTGCTGGAATTGAGTTAATTGTGAATATACCTGAGACCACATCGGGTTCGGTTTTTGCTTCAGCCGCAGTAAGTTGGAAGGACCTAGCCTTCGCTTTGGGAGCTTCTGCTGGAGACTCTTTTGTGTATCTCTTTCCAACCAACTCGGGACATTCAGACTTTTTGTGGCCGGGTTGATAACATTTGTAAGAAACAGAAACTTTTCTGGGACATAGCGATGCAGTGTGCCCCGTCTTCCCACATACCGGACACGGCTTGTCTTTGAAGCGGCACTCACCTTTGTGCCCCTTTCCACATACTTTGCAACTTGGCGACCCGCCTTTAGCCTCCACTTTCTTCCCCGATTCCGCAGTTCTAGCTTTCTTTGTAGGGCTTGGATTCACATCTTGTGCTCTCCGCTCACCCCTTTCAACTTGTTTCTTTAACTCGATTTCCCGCTCCCGGGCGGTGTTGATGATTTCTGTGAGAGTTTCATATTTTGAGGGAGTCATAAACTCCCGGTATTCAGTACTCAGCATGTTGTAATAGTAGTATATCTTCTGCTCTTCAGTGGTGACTAACTCGTCACAAAATCTCAGCTTATCCATGAAGATGCCCGTGATCTTATCAATTGATTCTCCCTTTTGTCTTAACTGAATAAATTCTTCTTTGATCCTGTTGATAACTGCTTTGGGACTATGGTGTTTAAGGAACGGCACCTTAAACTCATCCCAAGTCATGACCCTTGCCGCTTCGGCTCCCATTTCCTTCTTTTTATTGTCCCACCAATCCTTGGCTTGATTTCTCAATTGACCCGTTCCGTAAGCAACAAAGTCACCTACGTCGCAGTGGGTTCGTTCAAACACTCCTTCGACGTCACTTATCCATCTTTGGCAGATTATCGGGTCAACTTCCCCGTTATAGATTGGCGGTCTGCAAGCCATAAATTCTTTATATGAGCACCCTTTACGTTCTCCCGTTTTATCTTTCATAAGGTTGACACTATCGTCCAACCTTTTAACTCGCTCTTCGACAAGCGACAACACCGTGCTTTGAATTTTGTCTATAAACCCAGATAGACTACCTTCAATTGCCTTCCCTACTTCCTCAACAATTATCTCTTTCATTTGTTCGGTGCTTGTTTGCACCGGATTATCATCGTTTCCATCATACATCTTAAAACTGAAATGTTTACATTTAAACGTTAAACATTTCATTTATAACATTGCTTCTTTTGTTTCGGTTTAGCCAAGTTCCCAACCTACTTTAACCGTTCACATTTGGTGCACTTTCCGGGTTTGAGTGTATTAACACGCTCTTCCCATGCACATCAATTCATTTCTCATTTCTTACTTAAGACATAATTTGTTAACATAATAAGTTACTTCTTACCGGACGATCGATCAAGCTTGAACCGAACACTTTGTTGACAACCTAAAGCTCTGATACCAACTTGTAACACCCGTCTATTATTTACTTGAATTTAATAATGATTCATTCCATTATTTATAAAAGATATATAAGTTATAACAAAATATCATAAGCAAGGTTCAAAAGTAGCCAAGGATTTTAGTCAACTAACGACTAATTCGAAAACATTCAGAAAGTTGTTTAACAATTGTTTACATTTCATAAACATAGTCTACTAAAAGTTAAGATATTGCGGAAGCTTCAAAATAAATCGTGTTCGGTTCTTCAAATATGCTCAATCATCGTCCACATCCTTGCCAAACCTGAAAACTAAATATTTTAACAAATCTTAATGGTAAAGTTTCTTAGAAATATTACATAATCAAAACTACGCTTAAAAACGGATTTGATTTAACAAAATATGCAAAGTTCAACATGCATTTCAAGGCTCTACCGTAACTTACGGTAGTCACCGTAAGTTACGGTAGCTTCTGGAAAACTCTGGTTCCACCGTACCGTAAATTACGGTACATAACGTAATTTACGGTAGACTCTGCAAATATATGTTTTGACTGATTTGTTGGTTTTGCCCAAACAAATCTCTCGGATCTTTCATTCTAACAACCCAAAATACTAAATTGTTGCAATTTGATATGTCAATTATCAATCAATAACAAAGACAATAAATCATATTACGAAGCAATACTCATGCTTTATTTGATTATTCGACCCGTTTGGCTCATCTATGGAATCCTCCATTTTTGATGACTACCAACGCGATCTAAACAATTCTTTATCTATTATTCAACATAGCGATCATTATCACTTTATTTCAACTCGACTTCTATTCTACAATTCAACTACATATATGCTAGTTATCAAAATATCAAATGTAACGAGTTAAGTTACATACCTTCAAAGTAGGCCTTTCAAACGTGATTCGCCACCCGCTTGTCCGCTTGACGCTCCTGCGTCCTTTCCTATAGAGTTCATTAGTGACATGCTTAGAGCTCTCTTTAAACCATAGATCGCATAATATACCGAAACATCATAATTATGCGTTTGAACTTTAAATTTAATTTTTTAAGCCTTCTTTGAGGCATTTTCACAAACACTTTAAGGGCAGATTTTTACATGATTATATAACAAGTTTCTAGCTTATCACTTAGCCCTAATTTCACATCAATCAACCATTTTACATGATTGTTAGCTTCACAATTTCTGAAATCACTTCAAAATTGTCAAATTATACTAGAACAACACCCAATTTCCTAGTGTTCATCAATTTACACATAACCCACTAATCACCTACAATGGTGTTCATAGTTTTCACTAAAATCTCACATGATTTCAACTTGCATTTGTCTAGGGTTTGTCCCTAGACACTATATTATTCTTAGCTCATCATAAAACAAACATGCAACCCTAATTTCAGATTTTTCCCAATTTCATGAGAATTTCGAGTTGAGAGTTTTCATCAAATTTTACATACCTTGTAATCCTCTTGGGATGAGGATCAGTAATCTATGCTCAATTTTTGTTTTTGATCAGATTTGGACCTTCAATTTGGTTGTTTTGTGGATGTTAGGGTTCTTGGAGAGCTCTGGTCGCCCCCCTGTTGTCTGGTCGACCTCAACACACCAAAGTGTGTTTGAGTTTTTAATTTTTTTGTTTTATCAATTATTAGTTTCAAATTAGGCACTTTTGGTCCCTTACCTTTTGTCTTTATTTTATTTTAACCCTTAACTACTCATATGTCTTTAACTAACTTGGTTAGTGTCATTCCTAGTGAGTTTGTTTTACTAGTTTATTTGCAACCTAATTGCAAATCTACGAACTCGCATTTTCGGTATGTTACAGTTCGTCGTCTACGTACATGACCTCTTTGCTTGAGTATAGAATTGCGACTCCGGTTTCTGTTGGGAATCCACATGCAGCATGTGGGATGGAAGTGATCACGCTGAATTCCCTTTGCGACCTTCTTCCAAGCAAAACATCATGGAGTGATGTTGCTGGCATGACCATAAAGTTTACCGTGATTGTGCGTGAATGTTCCCCATCAGATAGGGTCACGGGAAATGCTATTTGCCCTAACGGGAATACAGCTTCATTACAAAATCTGGTGAGAGGGAAATCAACCGGTTCTAGACGTGCTTTGTCTTCTTGATCAAGCTGTTTGAAACATTGCTCAAATATGATATCCATCGAGCTGCCCGGATCTATAAACATATAGTCCGTTCGGTAATGACCGAAGATGCCAGTAATAATTATTGGTCGCTCTTCCTGAGGGCCTCCAGGGACAACAGGAAACATGACCTGTTGTTCCCTCCAATGTTGATCATGGTTTCGTTTGTTTGGCCTTCGTGACGGACCTCCTTGAACCATGTTTATTTGTTTGGTTTTCTGATGGTTGGTACCTCTTGATTGTTGAAGTATCTCAACATAACTGTCAGATTGGATGTCCCACTGACGAGGCGTCTGTGGGTCCAATACTGAAGTATTGAGTTCACCCTTGCTTCCTTTTAGAGTGTCAGATCTGATGTTTGGGGACTCAGATCTGTAAATTTGTGTGAAAATTTGATTTATAGCAGTCTGGCATCTGTCAAACCAGTATTCTGGAGCTCTTTCTGTGAGCTGATCTGAGGAATTCTTTCCGTCTGAATGTTGATGCTTTCGTTTGTTCCCATGATTCAGTCGATCTGGGTATTTTGGGTTGTAGAACCCTCGAACTCAGATCGAGGACATGATGGGTGAGATGATGAATTCTCTGCCATGTGAAAACAGAGAATGAGGAAACTAAATCGAAACGAGACAAAACTGAAAAAACAGAGGAATCGGTGGGCGCCAATGAAGAAACACTAGATAATTGACCGGAATCGAATTATCTAGGGGGTTTGAATCCGCATAAAAAGTGAGTTTTCTCTCGTTCGATCTGACAGGACAGCTCTTCTTCTCCGATAAACTCTGCAAAACAAAGCACCGTTAGCCTCGTCAAGGGGAGAAAGGGGTTCTCTCCTTGACCCGACTCCGGCGTGAGAATAAGTATGTGTTTATGAAGAAGAAGAAGTATTGAAGAAGTGTGTGTAACTTGAAATTCATACCTGAGCTATTCTCATATTTATAACCGGAAGTGCTTGGGCGGGAAAACCTGTTAGTGAAAAGTTGACGGAAGATGCTAACCCCGTGAGCGGTTACATTTCCTTCCCTTAAGTTTCTTGATCCGTCGTGAATGCACACGGATCGCTGTTTAGATCTATGGCTGGGGGTATGCCACGTGGAAAGTGATCAAGTGGAGATTTCTCTCTAATTACATGCTATCGTTTGTGATTTTCAGGGACGCCTGAGGTGGTGACACGTGTCCAGACGGTTATAACCGTCTGGGTGGTGCACGATTGGGTCTTTCTAGAAAATTACTGCTGTAATCCTGTAATCTGGTGTGACTCTTTACCATGTGGTGTCATTAAGTAAATAATATCCAAGTCTGGATATTATTAAGCGGAAATGCTTGTCTTAGGATTTTCATCCTTTATGAAAGCGCAAGGAATTATGATTTCCTTTTGGCGCGCAAGTGTTGCCTGCTATTAGTCTTCTTAAGCCTTCTTTGTAAGACCAGTGCACGGCCACGCAAGGTGAGAAAGGTTTGAAAGACCAGGTTGTGGTATGGTCTCAAGCTCTTACTACGAGGTTTTTGGGACCTTACCCCTTCAACCGAACATGGTTCTAAGTGAGCCATGTGGAGAAGAGATCGAGAGTTGAAGAAAATACGGTTCTGAGTGAGCCAGGCGAAGTCATCGAACAAGACGATCTTAGTGATCGAAGAAGGGTTCTACTTGAAAGGAAGAAGATGATCTGTGTGATCAAGCGTACCTGCTCTGTGTGTCGCAGGCGTGAGAAAGGAGGACCAGATCTTTGTGATCAAAAGGATCGAAAACCTTAGTGGTGCTGTGTGAATCGATCAAGGAAAAAGGAGAATCTTAGTGATTCCAGTATCTATGTGAGAAGTTTGAAGAGATCTGTGTGATCCGAAAAGGAAAAAAATCTGTGTGATGCAAAGACGACCGTTGTGGTAAACGGAAGAATGGTGGATCTGTGTGATCGATATAGAAATCTATGTGATAAAGGTGTGGCAAACAGAACCTGTGTGGTTCAGCGATTCTTCGAGTCGAGAAAGACATATGTGGTGCGGTTGTAGAGAAGACAACTGTTTGAGAAGTGTGTGACCTGCGTTGGGGCTGTGTAATCTAGAAGCGAACCTGCTGTGTGTGGGTTGTATGTGTTTATTTTTTTGTGGTTAAAGGAACAAAAGAATCTGTGTGATTATTGATGTCGATCAAGATGGTTTGTGTGAACAGAAGGGCTGTTTTGTGTAGTGAATGACATGCCCACAAAGAATAGGGTTTTCTTTTATGATGGTGATAACAACGTAAGGCCTAGATGGTGTATGGGCTTAGTTATGATTATTTAAATAAAAGTCAAACTTATATAAGAAAGTATTTATTCAAGTTTTGTGGCTGGTGAAGTATTTCACGACTGAAAAAAGGTGCAAGCAAGATTAGCACGAGGAAAGTTTCGGATAGCAAGAAAAGCGAGATTGAACGCTACCAAGAAGTGAGCAAGAGTGGAGTCAAGTCGGATCTTCGTGAACCGATTAAAGCATGAAGCAAGTTTAAGCAAGAAACCGGATCTGTGCGGTTCGTTTAGCATGACGCAAGTGATCGAGCAAGAAAGAATGAAGAAACGAGTCAAGATTAAGGGGGTGAGTGTAGGATTAATCTTGACGTTTCCGGTTCGGGTCATGGATATGGGTCGGAAATGGAGCTTCGTAGGTCAAATGGGTTGGATAATTTTAGTTAATTAGTCACATGTTTTTTAGTGTTTTAATTAGTCAAGGGTTAGTTTTGTTTAAGAGTAGTGGGTCAAAACATGGGCTTGTTTTTCTGTTTTGTAGGAGATAATGGGCTAAGTTGTTATTCATGTACGTCTAAAAAGTCTGTATATATTTAGGGTTTTATCAACGAATGAAAGTGTGGAGTTCAAGCATAAATTTAATCCCAGTGTACGTGAGTGTTTTTGTGAGTTTGAAGCTTGATCCCAACATCGAGATGTCGACTCGGTGTCTTCTAAGTGGCGAAAAATGAGCGGGTTCATCAACAAGTTTTCGGAAGAATATAATAAAATATATTCAAGTGGGCGTCGTAGCGGGATGAGCGACGATGATGTGTTCAAAAAGGCGTTGGATGTTTACAAGACGAACCATCATAACACGTTCGCACACGTTTGGGCGTGGGAAGTTATGCGAACGGCCCAAAAATGGGCGCCGGTTCCGAACGAGGTGGAGATGGCAAGGCGGCAAAGGACATCGGAATCCGGTAGTTATAGCGTCGGCGGATCGGACGCGAGATGTCACATAAATTTAAACGATGACGCCGAGTTCGATGAAGAAGAGTACGCCGTAAAGGAAGCGGAACGTCCCCTGGGCCGGGACAAATCAAAGAAGGAGGCAGCGTCAAAGAAAGAAAAGCAAAAGGTCGATCCAGAAGATGGAGGAGTTTATGACGCAATTTAAAACATACACCGAGGTCACGGCCCAAAGGCGAGGGCGAAGGAGCGGGCGATCGAAGAAAAGTCACGCGTGGTGGGAGAAAAGTTACGATTGTCCGATGATAAGGTTCGGCTCAAGGAGTGGGAAATATTAACGATGGATGTTGATAGTTATCCCGAACCGAAACGCTCGACTTTGATAAAATTGCAAAATGACATCATGAAGAAGCATCAAAGTGGATGATTTTAAAAAAAAAGTTTATGTTTTTTTTAATTTATTAGGATTTTTTTTAGGAAAAATTACAAGTTTTGTCCTTTATCTTTATAGTACTTTACAGGCGGTGTCCTTTTTTTCAAATGTTGACAGGCGGTGTCCTTTAGTAGGTATTTTGTTACAAGTTTTGTCCTTTCCACCCAACCTGGTTAAAAAACTCAGTTAATTTGTGGCACATGATAAGCATATGAGGGTAATTATGTCTTTTCTCCCATCCCTTCATTTCCCCTCTTTTATAACCCCCATTACCCTAATTTGTTGTGACTGTTTGAACAACAGAAATAGAACCAGAGCTTTTCCCAAATGCTTCACTTTCATGCACAAGGTTGTGTGAGTGAGCTTCTTTTCTTTTTGCCTGAGCAACTGCAATTAGATGCCTCATTGACTTGTTTGAATCTATATTTCTTGAACCAGACAATAAACTTGTTCGAGCCACTTGAAATTATGCCCTGTTTGAATCGCATTCAAGTTTTTTCTCACACCAGGGGAATCTTGAATAGCTTCAGTCACTCCAACGACTTCTTCAATAGACATTGAATAGCTTCAGTCACTCCAACGACTTCTTCAATAGACATTGAAGTGTGTGAGACTTTAACATAATCAGTATTTTCCCCTGTTTTAGGTGTTACAGAGCTTTCAGTTGTTCTATCTTCCGGCATGCCTTCTGGGACCAGACGACGGCGTTTTGTAGGTTGTACAACATCTTCGTCACCAAGAACTCTACCACCACCATCTCCCACCTCCCACCACCACAACCATCCGCCATCCTTCTCAACCATCATCCACCACCACCTCCCACCACAACCATCTGCTGTCGCCCACACTTCTATCACCAATATCATCTCCCACCTCCCACCACCACCACCACAACAACCATCCGCCGCCGCCCACACATCAACCACCATCATCATCAACCGGTGCAGACCTGTGTCGCTGTCTCCGATCACAGACCTGTGTCGCCGTCTCCGATCATAGACCTGTGTCGCTGTCTCGATCTCACCGTCGTCCGAACCCGTATTCATCGATAAACCTCCACCGCCTCCGGTAATTTTTGAGGGTAATGATTTGGGGGGGGGGGGGTTAAGTTGATTTTAAAGAACTCACATTGAGTGTGAATGAGAGACAGTGAGTTGCATGCCATATGTACTACAGATGTTCTTGGTGTGAAGCTTTAGTTGGTTCAGATTGGGTCTCTAGAAGATTGGGGTTGGTTCGAATTACAGAGAGAGAGAGAGAGAGATGAGAGAGAGAGAGATGGGTTGGTTCAGATTATAGAGAGAGAGTTTATATTTCTTTTAGTTTTTATTTTTTACAAATTATCCCTAAATAAGAATTCTTTACAAACTAGTCCCTAAACATAAGTTTTTTACACAATAGTCCCTAAAGAGATGAAATGACAACAATGCCCTCATGTGCAAGGCACATGACCAAATTTAACCAAAAATTCTAACTGGGTTTGGCCTAAAGGACAAAACTTGTAACAAAATACCTACTAAAGGACACCGCCTGTCAACATTTGAAAAAAAAGGACACCGCCTGTAAAGTACTATAAAGATAAATGACAAAACTTGTAATTTTTCCTTTTTTTTTTTAAGTTTATGTATTGTTTTTTTAATATTAATGAAAGTACTTTCCTATTTTATTTGTTAAATATTAAAAAAAGTGGAAGATTTAAAAAATCTATACTATATAATAAAAGAAACCAATATGAGGACACATGTCATTCATTGAGGCCATCTATTTTTTATAGATAATTAATATCAATTAAAAGATAATTATAAAATTAAATTTAATATAAATTTAAACAATTCGTATAGGAGATAATATAATATTTTAAAATATTTATCAGATTTCAAAATTATTTATCCTGAAATTAATTACGCTAAATATAAATTAATATAATGTAAAGAGTTAATTACATAGTTAGTCCTTGTGGTTTGCACAAAATAACATACTTAGGTACTAATAGTTTAAAATCACCTTCTAGGGTATTAACTTTTCATTTTGTAACGTTTGGAGGTATTAACTTCTAGGTTATTAACATAGTTAGTCCCTGTGGTTTGCACAAAATAACATACTTAGGTACTAATAGAATGTGATTTTAAACCTAAAAATAACGTTAATACATCCAAATGTTACAAAATGAAAAGTTAATACCCTAGAACGTGATTTTAAACTATTAGTACCTAAGTATGTTACTTTGTGCAAACCACAGGGACTAACTATGTAATTAACTCTAATGTAAATTATTTATTTATTTTACTAAAGTGAAGTAGTTAAGGGTAGAACGTATCTCAAAAATATTTATAAGGGGTAAACAAAAATATTAATCAATGTTTATTGATTCTATACTTTTATTTTCGTGTTCAACTCTCAACTCAAATACGGTAATCACTATGTTTACGTGACATTTATAAGAACCATCACCGCAATCACCCCATCCATCATATATCGAGTATTCTGTTAGTTTTTTCTAAAGATATAAATTTTTATTAGATTCATTCAACCCGTGTAATAAACGAGGTTTTTTAAAGATATAACATTTTTATTTTTTCTATACAAAATTACATTTATGCAACTCGTGTAATACACGGGGTTTTTAAAAATATAAATTTTTTTATTATGTGGTATATAAAATTAGATTTATTCAATCCATATAATACATAGGGTTTATAAAGATATAACTTTTTATTGTTTGGTATATAAAATTACATGTGCTCAACCCGTATAACATATGAGGTTCTTAAAAGTGTAACTTTTTCATTCTTTAATATATAAAATTAAATTTATTCAACCCATACAATACACGGGGTTCTTAAAAATATAACTTTTTTATTATTTAATATATAAAATTACATTTATTCAACCCATGTAATAAGCGAGATTTTTAAATATATATTGTTTTATTATTTGGTATATAAAATTATATTTATTCAATCCGTGTAATAAACGAGATTTTTAAAGATATATTTTTTTATTATTTGGTATATAAAAATACATTTATTCAACCCGTGTAATACACGGGGTTCTAACCTAGTATATATATAAAGTGGTGAGGTAGGATCATCATCCCATTTCCATTGTTTTTGTGAGATGGACCATCCTCAAGAGGACTATGATGTGGCGTCTAGGTGGCGGATCATCCTTCAAGGAAGGGTAGTCACCATACCATGTAGCCTAATCACACATGAAAAAACATCACATAATCAGTGGCAAAGCTTGAAATTTTTTACAGGGGAGTCGAAAACGTATATACCTAAAAATTTCTATAGAACCGGGGGGTCGAAAACATATATACCTAAAAATTTCTATACGAAAAATACATATATAACACTACTGACCGAAAAGTTCAGGGGGTCGGGCGCCCCTCCCGGCCCCTTCAAAGCATCGCCCTTGCACATAATCATACATGAACAACACATATAATCACGCATACCCTAATCACGCATGAACAAAACATCACATAATCACGCGTGAGGAAACCTAATAACGCATGAACAAACATCAGAAAATCACGCATGCATATACCTAATCATGCATATTATTTTGTGGTCGCACGCTTCGCACGTTAAAAGACTTTTGTATTTTAAACTTTTTTTATAATTTATAATGTCTTTCATATATTCATATAATTTTTTTTTATAATTGCATACACACTAACAATAACTATCCACTGAAAATTTACACGTAAGTTATGAAGACGACCTAATGGGTTTTGTAAGCCTTGCAAAGGGACAATCAAATCCTAATGGGTTTTGTAAGCCTTGCAAAGGGACAATCAAATCTTGTAAAATTATACATTTGGTTCTATATTTTTTTGAAATATTAAATTAGTTGATTACGACCATGAGTTTGTTAACATTTTAGTTTTTGTTACTTATTGGTAGACTGAAAGGGACAAGATAGATATTAGAAGATGACTCAGATCGCAATTGCTTGTGTATACTAATCTTCACATAAAGATAGCCACTACTTTTTTTAATGGGGAATTCACCACATCAGCATACACTCACCTGTGAATCGAGGAAAACCCTTACATAGGGCTGAAGCCCGTGAACACTCGCCTGAATCCTCCAAAGATAGCCACTACTGACTACTTGTTTGTCAATGATAAATAGTTAAGGTTTTTTAATGCCAGCTCGACAGTAAGAATTCGGGCCTAAGTTTATACAAGATATCAGAGCCGTCTCTAAGAATTCAGATGTCCCGTGTGACTATAAAAAACAGTCTCTAAAATATAAGTGTTTATACATATAAAAATTCAATAATAAGACGATAATAGCGATAACAATAAACAAAACAAAACTGTAACACAAATGCACAATGATCTATTTTAGGTTTAAAATATTAAGTTGTTTTATTAGATTATATCAATGAGTTTAAATGGGTAAATGACAATTGTGTTTAGATGGGACAAACTAAAAAGTTTTAAAATAGTTTTAATTGAGTTAGTCTACAAAAAGGTTGATGGGTTTTAAGTTTTATAGATTTTTGTTTTAAATAATTATACATAAAAAATACAAATAAATATTTTTAAATTTAGGTCTTTGAAAAAACGGACCCTGCGATCCGTAACCCTCCAGATCTGAGCTTACCAAATACAAATCAAATAGACTCGAGTTAATATTTTTTTTAACGCCAAATTTCTTTATACTGTTGTTTGTAAGACTTGAACCCAAAACATTCTCTTTTAATGTGTTTAAAGGTTTTGTCTTTGTCAGTTGACCAG
The DNA here is from genome assembly GCA_030545235.1 of Helianthus tuberosus. NCBI lineage: Eukaryota > Viridiplantae > Streptophyta > Magnoliopsida > Asterales > Asteraceae > Helianthus > Helianthus tuberosus. The sequence goes on from CM060409.1 coordinate 15,563,577, forward strand.
TACTCCATTGGCGGACTCTAGTTAATATGTCCAATCCAAACTGGAATTGGCCTAGCTCATATTCATCTCGAGCCAACTTAAAGCTCAATATTTAGTTTTTGAGTTTTGATGATTTGTTTATCTTTTTATATTGTATTCAAAGTATAAATTATTCTATATACTTTAGTCAACAATAAAATTGCAAATCATACAAACCTTGAATAACACAGCTCTAGATTGATATTTTTAAATATTAAATATTGAAATTGCAAAATATTAAAATGATATTTTGAGAGACTTTAGGTGTAAACTGTAAAGTGTAGAAGGCGCATTATTTCACTAAATCAATCAACCTTTCAAATATGAATATGAGCTAGGTCTCAAGTAGTCACTGGGTTATGGTCCCAAATCTAGTGTAGTATGACTCATAGTTTTAAATATTAAAATTGATATTTTGAGAGACTTGACTTTAGGTGTAAACTGTAAAGTGTAGAAGGCGCCTTATTTCAGTAAATCAACCTTCACGGGATTGCCCATGTGTTATTTGTTTTATTTTGACAAGTTATCATGTTTGTGATAAGGTTGTAAACAAACGGACAACTGCAGAGATTTCAACTGAATAAAAGAACCAACATAAATGTTTAAACGCTTATTGTACAAATATACTAGAGTTAAAATATACATGATATTTTTTTATATATCTGCCCGTTTAATAGAGTTACACGTATGGCCCCTAATTCTTTTTACTCAAGAGTCACGGGTCATATACTCGTATGTAGGGGTTAAACCCGAACCTAAAATTTTAGATGAACCCGTATTCGGAAACCCGAACAGGACCCCAAATATTGATGGGTTAAACCGAGCCTGACCCGTTCAACCCAAATTTTTTAATTTTTCAATTTTTTTCGGTAAATTAATATATTAAAATTAAACTTTAATAAAAAAGCCCAAAAGTTATATAATACGATTTAATTAAAATTATAAAAATCTTATGCTAATTTCTGTTTTCGGTAAAACATTTTGAAAAAGAATATAATACAATACAAATGGGTCAACCCGGTCGAACCCGACCCTTTTAGCTAAACGGCTTCACGGGTTTAACCTGAAACTGACTTATACCTGCTTAGACAAAACTCCAACCCGCAAAATATCATGTTAGGTTCGTGTCGTGTTTTCGAGTCGTATAAGGAATTCACACCCCTACTCATATGTGGATATCCGTTTGAAAAATGTTAACAATTAAAATATGTGGTGTAAAATTACCATTGCAAAAAAAAATATATATATAGAAAGATTAAAACAACTCTAAAAAATAAATACAATTATATTCCAACCCCTACCCACCCATTTTTCTTGTTCATCTAGATTGCTTTGATTTCTCATCGGATTTCTTCTTCAATAGAATTGGCCGCTTCTTCAATCTTTGACTGTGTTTTATAAAAACTTAATCATGTCGATTTGTTTAATACATAAACGCATTGTTCTAAAAACCGGTTTAAATCGGCCGGTCGAACCGGTTAAACCGGATGCCGGAAGCTTGGCCGAGACGAATCATACCCGAAAATTGAGGGAACGACAAAGAAATTGTACCGCCGGTAAATTGGGTTATACCGGTATAGGGCCAAATGTTAAAACTTAGACTTTTAAACTTTTATGCGTCCAAAAAGCTGATGATTTATCTTCTTGGTAAAAACTTAGTGCCCAAAAAGGTACTAATAGTGAATTTTTGGATTATGGATTGACTTTTGGAATATTTTTTTATGGAATGATATAGTATTTGATTATTTTTTGAGTTGAAATTGTATATAATGGATTTATAGGGTTAATTAGTGTACCCGGTTGAACCCCCAGGTACAATGGAGTTCAACCGGTCTAACCATATCTAAGCCTAACCTGGTACGATTTAAAAATCAGTTTTTAAAACATTACATAAACGAACTTCCACCAAATGATTTGATGGATGCTTGTTTCGTTTACAATCTTGATTTCCCTTATACAAAATTATATCTCGTATAAAATCACATCCTTGTAGAGATCCGAAGCATGATCGACATGTTTCACAAATCATTTGTTAGAACATAAGACCCAAAATAACAAAATCTGACGTCTTACAATCATAGGGAAAAAATTATAATAAACTACATCAAGACAAACTAGCTTAAATGACACATATACAATATTCCGGACATAAGAAGATATTATTGCTAATAATAAAATAGTTTTAACACTAATTAAGTATATTCCAGACAATAAGTTGGTATTATATTACTGTTTCCTCTATTAGTCAACAGTTGCACACTTGGTGAATGAATGAATAATTAATCTTATTTAAATGGATTTTTCAAAAGATAATTATCTATTAGTCAACAGTTGCACACTTGGTGAATGAATAATTAATCTTATTTAAATGGATTTTTCAAAAGATAATTATAATTAAATGAAATAGCTCATACGTTGTAGTATCAAATCTGCATGATATACAATAAAATATGGAATTATTGTATTGAATAATTAATCAAAACCTATATAAAATTCAATAAAATAAAATACTTAAAATTAGTTATTATTAAATGATAATTAGTGAAATAAACTAATAAAGAATGAACATCTGCCCCTTGGGTTGCTTGCAAAACCATTGATATAGTGAAACATGAACCTATGCCGCTTTAATGCCAGCAATGAAGCCAACAATATTGTTGAGTCGAGCTAGAGTTAGCTCAGGCTTAAAATAAAAATATACGAGGCAACTTAGCTCAAAACCCGCCATCAAACTAAAATATTAAAGAGAAGCCCATTTCAACCGTCGCTACTTTTGCCGGCGCCCATTTTTTATATACAATTTTTCTTAGCACCAATCATCCTCATATTCATGTTGTGTTTGAGTATATATCTTATGTACTTTTAACCTACATGTATATATTTTTAGTTATTGCCATTAGCGGCGATTTTTCTGAAGTCGTCGCTAAAGAGGCCGCCACTGTTGCATTATTGCATATTAGTGTAATGCCATGGCATTAGTTTTATAACTAATTACCGAAAATACTTGAGAAACAATATTTGAGAAACAACTTGTTCATCATACTCGTGATAAAAACATAGAAGAAAGGAAAATAGGAGAAAGTAAATATTTATTTAGGATAAGTAGGAAATGACAACTTTAACCCGTGTTACATAAGAATGACTCATTTACCCTTCGAACCACTACGAAGCCCATCAAAATACCCTTTTGGGTTGCTCTCAAAATTAGCCCTTGATATATATGCTCCGCCACCACCAGGAGCCTTCATGTAATCGGACCATCCACCACTAGACCCGGTTCCTTCACCTGACCCGGTTTCTCCACCACCACTTTTGCCCCAACCCATGCTTAGTATGCCACCCATGCTTAGTTTTTTATTTATAATGAACACTTGTAAACTTACTTGATGATAAACTTGTATTTATAATGGAGTTTTTTTATGACAGAAAGTAAAATAAATTAGCTATTAAGATCAAGCTCTTGAGATTCTATGAAACTGTTTACCAAAACCCCTTGAGTTTAATTTCTATATAATTTCAATAACACGTTAATATCCTGAATGAAGGCATTAATTAGAAAATGGTTAATGGCGTAATCATATTTACATTCTTTTTTATTGTATATTCGAGCAAAAGTTAACTTTAATTCTATATTATGACTCTTCTTTATTTTAGGTTAGTTATAATTAATTCACCCAACATAAACTATCATTCTTTACATTGTTAATAGCATCTCTATCAAATTGTTTTGTTAGTTTTAAACAAACTGATAGAGATACTATCAACGTTTATATATATTATTATAAGAATTTCAAATATATGCTTACCATAAATATGAGAATATGTTGTGTGTTATGCATATATCACCAAGACGACCGGGAATTACTTTTTATTTTTTCTATAAGCTTGATTACTTATCGAGTTTCTTAACCATTTTGAAAGGATGATGCAGTCTCAAAGGTGTATCGATTGCAAAAATGACCATGAGACCAACATACATACATCACAAGACATTTTTACGAATTTTATGCTTGAGGAACAAGCTGAACATAATATATATACACAAACTATTTTCTTTGATGTTTAAGGCGAAATATAGGCAACTGTTAACAGATTTTTTTTTGAACGGTGACTTTCTTTTTGAGTGACTCAATGTCACACCGCCTAATCGGCGGCCCTAGCCAAGTCTGCCCAGACTTACGTTGTCTTAACCGGGCCCGCGCTGGGTTGGCCAGACTTGGTTACGCTGTTCCCCCGGAAACCGTACTGCCTCCATACGAGTTGCCTCGTTGTACAATGGTATGTGTGAGCAAAACAATGATTAAAAGAACTAAAACGAAATAACCAACAAAAATGAACCAAAAATAACCGAGCAACACTCACAACCAGCAATTTGGTTTTGTGTTTAACTGAAAGTTATGGTTCGGGTTCAATTATGCCTAGTTCCAAAACCAAACCAAACCAAACCATAGGAAAACCAAAGCTATTCGCACAAAACAAAACCTAACCACACCAAACTTGTTTGTTATTGGATTTATGGCCCAAGCTCATTATATCGGCCATAAGTGTTAGGCCCAAGTTCATTAATAAGTGGTTTATAAATACTATTGGCTAAAAGCTCTGAACCAAATTCATTACTTCGGTCAATTTTTCACCCCCAGACATTTCAAGCCCACTTGGAAAACCAAAAATCAACCCATAGCGAACGAACCCAAATACCCAAAACCGAAAAACCAAAATTTCGATTTTGGGTTCAAACCGACCCATGACACGCCCTATGTCATGATCATCTATGCCGGGGATTTTGCAAATATTTAGGTGTTAATTTTTTTAGATGCATATTGTTAAATACTTGCCGGCTCGTGGGCCGGTCAACTTGTGTCGTCGCTCGAGGCCCAATTTTAAAGGGTCAGAAATAGGGGTGTTCATGAGCCGATCCGATCCGATCGAGGGTATGCTCGTGCTCGGATTGAATTACAACCGATCAGATCCTATCGGATCGAATTTGCAAAACCGAGCACAAAAGTGATGCTCATGCTCGGATTGAATTTGAATCGAGCGGATTGTTTTCACTCGGTTTTTCTCAAATCCTAACTAAAATCGAGCGGATCATTTTCGCTCGGTATCGCTCGATTGAATTATAAGGCTGCGTTCAACAAAAACAAATGCTAACTTAATTAAAACATATCCAACACCTTACTAACAAAAGCAGTACATAACTAAAATTATGATTCTAAAAATGTTCTTACAATATCAAGAAGCACAGAATAAAGTGCGAAATACAAATTATCATTTAGCTCAAAATCCATAAACTTCTTCTTTAAGCTTGATCATCTCCATCCACAAAATTCAACTTCAAATCATCATATAACCTATAAACACAAGCATTAAACAAAACCATTAAGTTCTACACATCACATAACAACTTTTATGGTTTGTTAATTATAAAAATACCTTTCATTTATTACCAGACCCGTCTGAAGTCAACACATCAATTTCCAATTTTTCTTCATCTCTTGCAGCTTGCTACACATTAAAAAACAAAATACAAATGTTAATACAAATCTTTAAAATCTATAATATATGAGATAGGTTAACGTACAAGAGCCCTTATCCTACATTACGTACGCGATCATCTCAGCCGTCAGATCTTCATCCCACATTGAAATCGCATGTTGGTTTTTTTAACAATTTCGCATGTTGGTTTTTTAACATGCGATTTCATCAAAATTACCACATGCGAAATTGTTACAAAAAACCAACATGCGATTTCATTAAAAATATCACATGCGAAATTGTTACAAAAAACCAACATGCGATTTCATCAAAATTATCACATGCGATTTCATCCATGCTATTTTATAATATGCGATTTCACATCGCGTACGTAGCGTACGTTAAGCCATTTTGTACAATACACTTTTTCATAATACATACATATATATATATATATAGAGAGAGAGAGAGAGGCTAATTATAATGAGAAAACCCACTCTAAATGAGAAAACCCAAGAAACCCACATGTGTGGCTAGGATTCAGCCACGTCACATGTGCATAAATATGAAGAGAGGGGTATTTACACATGGCCAGAAGATGTAACTAGTCTTCCTTTTTAGAGAATGCTGACAACTTTTCTCTCTCTAGAATTTTTAAGAGCAACACTTATTAAAAAATACATCAGAACTCATTCATCTCCATGAAAACTACCTCCCTCCTCATTCATCTCTCTCTTCTAACAAAAAAACCCACCACCACTTTGTTCAGATCAAAGAAATTCGGAACAAATCTAAAGATGTCGATATGGGGGTTTACCAGATCTATCTCGTTTGCTGATATGGGGTGGTTTTGCCGGTGCACTTCGGGTTCGTTTGAGGTTCAGATCTAAACTTTGGTGATGAAGAATCAGATCTCGAAGAGAGGCTGAAGGTTTTTGTTCGAACCAGGCAAAGATCCAGTGAAATTACACACTTTTTTACGTTTTTGAGGAGGCTGAAGGGTTTTGTTCGAAATTTTTGTTCAAGAAGGTGAATATGTATGTTTTTAAGCTTTGTTTGCAAAACTGCAATTTTTTTACTCTGCATTTTTGTTGTGTTTTGTGGATCTATAACTTTTTAATTTTTTGTTCAAGAAGATGAAGGTTTTTAACTTCTTGTTTTCTTTATATCTTGCTTTTTATTATTGATTTTATCAATTTTTTGTGTAAAATTTGTTTCAGATTTCTGAACAAATCGAAACAATTTGTTTTAAGTTCTTGTTTATTGAATTAAATCGAAGTTACTTTTCTTGTTTATTGTTATTAATTGTAGTTTTCTCTTGATACAATCATGAAACAAAGTGAGTTTTGTATAATAAAGATAGAGTAAATTTTGTTAGATGAAACAAATGTGCTAGTTTACAAATGTGCTTGTTTGTTGTTATTAATTGTAGATTTCTGCTATTTGTGACCAGGGTTTTCTTGTTCGTATTTTTGTTTTGCGGTTGATTTATGAAGTGTTTCGTGTTCAGTCCATAGGGTTTTTTCCGCAGATGTAAAATTGGGGATGTATGTTGTGCTGTTGTACGTTTGCTAGTTTTGTTTTGGAAGAGATTTTAGCTACTGAGTTTACATGCACACCAGGTGTTTGTTTTAATACCTCAATGAATGAAAGATGCCCCCTTTTGTTTCAATTTTCGAAACGACTTTGTTTTCAGTGTTTAACTATGTAGTGTTTTGGAGCAGATCTCAGGTTGTTAATTTGTTTAGAACATCAGATGATGGCCTTTGGTATTTTGTTCTACATATCTAAATCATAGATTGAAATTGAACACTTGATAAAATGATTAAACAGACCAAAGTAACACCCTTGGTTTCACAATGTTTACCAAAACCCCTTGAGTTTTAATTTCTATGAAACTGTTAACCAAAACCCCTTGAGTTTTAATTTCTAGATAATTTCAATAACACGTTAATATCCTGAATGAAGGCATTAATAGAAAATGGTTAATGGCGTAATCATATTTACATTCTTTTTTATTGTATATATTCTAGCAAAAGTTAACTTTAATCCTATATTATGACTCTTCTTTATTTTAGGCTTGTTATAATTAATTCACCCAACATAAACTATCATTCTTTACATTGTTAATAACATCTCTATCAAATTGTTTTGTTAGTTTTAAACAAACTGATAGAGATACTATCAACGTTTATATATATTATTACTAGCCTAAGGACCCGTGTATTACACGGGTTGATTAAAGATAATATCGCTTCATCATCGTTCTTTGCATAAAATGTATTGAATATATACACTTTGAGTCCCTATGTCAGTGTGCCGTCCGTTTGACTGTTAATGCCAGGTGTAAGACCGTCTTTTGGCATATATTAATAACACTTTGCGTCCCTATCGTATGAGTGAAATATCAACCAGAGCCACTAAATTCATTTCTTGCTTTTTTTGTTAAGAAATCATTGATTTAATAATTAAAATTAACTCTTTTAATAAAGTATTAACTCTTTTTTAAATAAATGCAATATAATAATTAACTATTTTTAAATAAATGCAATCTAATACTTAACTCTTTTTAAATAAATGCAATCTAATAATTAAATGTATACTATATATACCAAATTATTAAAGCATATATTGTATATTAAATGTAAACTTCTAATACATACAATACAGAGGCAAAACGTTACAAACTCGATAACAAAAGACCGTAACATACAATACAGAGACAAACTAAAATGTGGATCTTTACTGACGGGTGCACTTCGGAATGTAGCAGATATGAATGAACATCAGTAAAAGACCGTAGTGAGAAGCAAGAATCGTTAGATTTGAAAGCGGGGCATCAACGGGGAAGGAAATAAACTTCCTCTCACAAATGTCTACCTTTCCTCCAACCAAGTTGTCAATATAAATTGATGATGCAGTCAACGTGATTAGCTTACGATGTTCAGAATTATGCATACGGCGAGAGTGAATAATAGAAAAATTAGATGAAGACAATTCATAACGCCATTGCTTGCAAACTGATTTAAATCGTCCAACACATTTACTTGGTAGCCTTGATAGGATTTCGTGAGCAAACATCTCAAACTCAAGAGGTTCCATCCTAAAAAAAGATCCATATGAAACAAATGATAAGATTTATGTATATGAATTTCTGAAGCAATCAACCAATAAATATTAATGAACTACAAACACATATCACATACAAATAACGAATCGTATGAAAATGATATACATCTTTAAAAAAAATACGAAAATAATAGAAAGAAAAGCAAACCGAAATTCGGAGTTGGAGATAATAACCTTTTGAGTCAACACATCTAATCTGACCCAGTAAAAAAATGCTTTATTTGTAAATCCATTTGAAGGTAAATATTTATAATTAATGAAAATATTTTATTTAAAGAATGATATGTCTCAGATTATATAAAATTTAATTAAAAAGTTAAGTCCATAAATAGCTAAAGCAGCAATAAATCTATTTAATTTCGTAATAATTTATAACTAATTAGGATACTCTATTTTAAGCATAAGATGTAAAAGATTATATAAATTTGATTCAAAATAGTGACTCGAAATTTGAAGGTTGAAATATTTATAATTAATGAGAATATTTTATTTTAAGGATCAGATGTAACAATACTTTTCAAAGTTATTGAAAATATTATAATTTTTATAAATGTTAAACTATCTTAATCTTAGCAATAATATAAATATGTGATTTATGTATTTGAAATAGTTGTCAAATGAATAAATCAGTTTTAATTATTAGGTTAGTTTTATTGATTATTTATACAAATTTTGGCAGATATATCGATAAAATATTCGGTTGACTTAAAAATTAATTTAACAGTTCTTAAGATCAAAATACAAACTTCTCAAATGTAAATTAACGATTTTATTGGTTACAAAATGCCTTAAATAACAAATCACTTCGTAAACATAAAATCTCATTTCCATTCTTAACTAAAAAAATTAGGTTTACTTAAATAAGTATGGTTGTTCAATACACCTAAAATTCCGCCAAAAATATGAACTTCACTTAGATAGATGTATAAATAAATTTGAATTATACTAAAAAACATTAACAGATTCGAAATTGACATTTAAAAATCGACTTACCTATTTTAGTTAGAAATTTTTTTTTGTTTATTGCACAACTTAATCTATTATATAAAGTTTATACATAGCATCTTCAATTATAGGTTTTGAAGTTTTTAACAATGGTTTATATTCCTTTCGATATTATACTGTTTGAAATCTTAATTAGGCTCAATGGAAGATCCATTGATCAATACAAATGTGTGTGTAAACAGTGGAATGAAGGGCTAACATCATGGCCGTTTGAGTGGTTACACGTCAACTATGCTAAAGAATTTCTGGTAATATATTATAGTTGTCTTTTACTTATTTTCAATATTTACATTAATTTTATCAAAACATTGTTCATTTTTAATTGAAAATTATTTGCAATTTATGGACGCAGGAAAGTTTTTGGGAGGATTGCCCATCGCTATGTGGTGAACTTTATGAAGAATATTTTCCTCCGGAATCGAATCGCAACAAAATAGAAGAATATAAGGCAATGGAAGAAGATAACACGATTGGTGAAAAAAAGAATTAGTATTTTGGAACATTTGAGTTATGGCTTGTTTGTTCATTATAATAAGTGTTTCCTATGTTTGAATAATATTTTCAGTTTTAAATTTTGGTGGATTAAAAACAAAATTGTGGTATGCAAGTGAATGGTTTTTTATTGATAATAATAAATATAAATAATAAAAATCAATATAATAAGTATAAATAAAATTGAATAAAAACCTTAAACAGTGTGCTTGATTAAAGGAAACAAATAAGATGATTGATAATTGATTCATTTATCGTAAAAAACGGTCAATAATAGAAAAATGCAAAACAGATAAAGAAAATGAACACCGATGCAGGTTCTCAAATGTCAAACGGATCTGGAAACATGCATTGTTCCAATAGTTCATCCTGTAACAGATATGAGAAATAATTTAACAATTCATATGAACACTGTTAAAGAAGGATTAATATTGTAATCATTAAAATTATATAACAACTTTAAAATCTTACCACTTTATTACTAACGCGATTCGTATGCCTCTGTAAAAATTCAAAACTTGAAAGATCTTCATGCCATTTTTTGCATACACATCTAAACCGACATAGTGATTTGAGAGGGAGCCTAACAAAAATTTCCATGATCACAACATCAAACGGAATTTGATCCATTATATATTTATATGAAATACCTAGTAAAATGGAAACGTATAATAAAACATATATGATATTAGTTTGTATTGACAGATGGAAAATAGATTGTGTATTACTTAAAGATTTTGCATAATATCTGTTTGAAGAAACCAAAGAATAGATTAAAAGTTCATATCTAATGGAGATGTATGTTGTAATTTATTTATATATATATCAAATGATATTATAAATGGAATGTTATATTACGAAGGTAAATTTAAATCAATTTTAGTAAACATGGTTGTGTTTATAATATGATAAGCGAATACTTCTATAAATGTAACCAATTGTTAAAAATTAATACATATAATAATATCTATAACTATACATTCACTGGAGATTTAAATTATTATAAAATTAAAAAAATATATAGTTAATACGGAACAAATCTTCTGTGCTACATACTATATATCTAAATATATGACTAATTTATAAAAAATGAATATAATAATAAAGTTTCTATAATTGATTAATATATATGTTTAGAAACAATTTTAGATACTCTACATAATAAAAGTTGATTATGTATTAACTAATTTAAATAACAATTATTATACTTAAATCCGTTACATCTATAATTAAATAATATAATAATAAAGTTTCTATAATTGATTAATATATATGTTTATAAACAATTTTAGATACTCTATAATTGAATATGTTGTGTGTTATGCATATATCACCAAGACGACCGGGAATTACTTTTTATTTTTTCTGTAAGCTTTATTACTTATCGAGTTTCTTAACCATTTTGAAAGGATGATGCAGTCTCAAAGGTATATCGATTGCAAAAATGACCATGAGACCAACATAATCACAAGACATTTTTACGAATTTTATGCTTGAGGAACAAGCTGAACATAATATATATACACGAACTATTTTCTTTGATGTTTAAGGCGAAATATAGGCAACTGTCAACATATTTTTTTTTGAACGGTGACTTTCTTTTTGAGTGACCCAATGTCACACTGCCTAATTGGCGGCCCTAGCCAAGTCTGCCCAGACTTACGTTGTCTTAACCAGGCCCGCGCTGGGTTGGCCAGACTTGGTTACGGCGTTCCCCCGGAAACCGTACTGCCTCCACACGAGTTGCCTCGCTGTACAATGGTATGTGTGAGCAAAATAACGATTAAAAGAACTAAAACGAAATAACCAACAAAAATGAACCAAAAATAAAAACGAAATAACCAACAAAAATGAACCAAAAATAACCGAGCAACACTCACAACCAGCAATTTGGTTTTGTGTTTAACTGAAAGTTATGGTTCGGGTTCAATTATGCCTAGTTCCAAAACCAAACCAAACCAAACCATAGGAAAACCAAAGCTATTCGCACAAAACAAAACCTAACCACACCAAACTTGTTTGTTATTGGATTTATGCCCAAGCTCATTATATCGGCCATAAGTGTTAGGCCCAAGTTCATTAATAAGTGGTTTATAAATACTATTGGCTAAAAGCTCTGAAGCAAATTCATTACTTCGGTCAATTTTTCACCCCGAGACATTTCAAGCCCACTTGGAAAACCAAAAATCAACCCATAGCGAACGAACCCAAATACCCAAAACTGAAAAACCAAAATTTCGATTTTGGGTTCAAACCGACCCATGACACGCCCTATGTCATGATCATCTATGCCGGGGATTTTGCAAATATTTAGGTGTTAAATTTTTTAGATGCATATTGTTAAATACTTGTCGGCTCTTGGGCCGGTCAACTTGTCTCGTCGCTCGAGGCCCAATTTTAAAGGGTCAGAAATAGGGGTGTTCATGAGCCGATCCGATCCAATCGAGGGTATGCTCGTGCTCGGATTGAATTACAACCGATCAGATCCTATTGGATCGAATTTGCAAAGCCGAGCACAAAAGTGATGCTCATGCTCGGATTGAATTTGAATCGAGCGGATCGTTTTCGCTCAGTTTTTCTCAAATCCTAACTAAAATCGAGCGGATCGTTTTCGCTCGGTTTCGCTCAATTGAATTATAAGGCTGCGTTCAACAAAAACAAATCCTAACTTAATTAAAACATGTCCAACACCTTACTAACAAAAGCAATACATAACTAAAATTATGATTCTAAAAATGTTCTTACAATATCAAGAAGCACATAATAAAGTGCGAAATACAAATTATCATTTAGCTCAAAATCTATAAACTTCTTCTTTAAGCTTGATCATCTCCATCCACAAAATTCAACTTCAAATCATCATATAACCTATAAACATAAGCATTAAACAAAACCATTAAGTTCTACACATCACATAACAACTTTTATGGTTTGTTAATTATAAAAATACCTTTCATTTATTACCAGACCCGTCTGAAGTCAACACATCAATTTCCTGTTGATACATATTATGTGGACACGACTCGGTTCGGTTCGACTCGGTTCGGTTCGACCCGGTTAGGTTCGGCTCAAGCCCGACGTCACGACATTCCTCCGTCGTGCGTCCCAGAGTTCGACACGCGAAGCACGAAGCGCCGCGAGTCGGTTCCCGCTACCACATCATCATGACATCATCATGATGATGTCACAACTTTGACTAAACACAAGTACATGAAGAAATGCAAATATGAACGTGCATGGGAAAATGAATTTGGACCAATCAGATTTATTTGTGGGCCAATTAACTCCATGTTGGGCCATTGTCACTTGGGCCGAACCCCATACCAATCGCACAAGGAAGAACACATATATATACCGAATTAAAGTGATTTCGGTGGGGGGTGTGCACACAAAAGAGAGAACCGAAGAAAGGAAGAACACCCGAGAAATCTAGTGAGAGTTTGCAAAAACTATTTTGTAAACATTGATTTGTAACTGTTTTTCAAGTATTAATACATTGGTGTTAATCGTTGAGTCTCGGTCTCCATCTCGTGTTCTTGTTCATCTTCTTCTCTCGATCTCGGTTTGCATCTCCGGTTGGATTCCGCACAACCGGGTGTGTTTGACAACAAGGATTAGGCGACTAGATCCTCCCCTAGCCGGACCTACAAGTGGTATCAGAGCCTTGGCTCTTCTCCTTGTTAAAACCGAGTGTTTTCGGGTGTTTTCCGGGTGTTTGAAGTTTTTATTTTTCTTGAAAAATCTGGTCAAATATTCAAATATCTTGTTGTTTTGCTGGAAGTTCTTATAAAAACCTTGTTGTTTATCATTTTCACATGTTAAAAGTGGGTTTTTAGTGAAGTTTTAAGCAAAAATTGTGTTTCAGAAATTTACGATTCACCGGAAAACTCATAAGTTTACCGGAAAATTCAAATATTTCTGGGTTGTTCTTCGTATGTTCATCTTATCTTCATAAGTGTTCTTCAACTTTTCAATCTTTTGATCTTGGTCAAGTAATTGTCAAAGTTGTTATTGTTTTGAAAATTGTGATTGGATTAAAATATTGCTTGCCACCTTACTAGTTGGTAAAATAGGCATGGTGTAACCGATTGTGGGCTGTTGTGTCAGGAGATAAGACAGACAAGATAGGTGGATCGCACAAGCTATTTAGTCACACAAGCAATTTGGAACGCACAACAATAATCAGTCGCACAAGAAGTAGGAACGCACAAGATCTGAAAGTCGCACAAGATAGTGGGCTCGCACAAGAACTGGGATTCTATTTGGGCTTCTGATTACAAAGGACCATCTTTTAAATTCTTTTTGGGCTTCTGATGTCCAGTCGCACAAGAATGATTGATCACACAAGATTTTAATCGCACAATATTATGATTGGTCGCACAAGATATTGATTCACACAAGACAGTTAGTCGCACAAGATTTGTTTACTCGCACAAGGTCTGATTAGTCGCACAACAAGAACTGGGCTCGCACAAAAAAAAAAAAAAAAATTGGGCTTCTGTTTGGGCTCGTTTTCGTCGCTTATCTTTCAAGAAGTGTGTTTCATCGTATTATATCACAAGACCTGTTTCGTCGGATCTTTGTTTCGTGGGACTTTGTTTTGTCAAGATATTAAAAAAAAAAAAAACACAAGGTTTGTATAAGTGATTTAACTGTTTGTTTAAGTGATTTCAACAGGTTTTCACTTACATACATCAAACATGAGTTGTACGAGCCCTTGGGATTGGAGTACGGATCCACAACCAGATCTAAAACAGATGTCGATGGCCGAATATATGAGGCGTACCATACCTCAACAACAACAGTCAATAAGTGCAAGTCAATGGGCAATGGTGTCGAATCAAAATCAGAGCATTCAAAATATTTTGCTTAGTGAGAATGAGACGGGTAGCAACAATCGTCCTCCAAAGTTAAATTACATGAACGACTATCCATCATGGAAGGGTCGTTTCCATAACTACGTTCAAGGGCAAAACACAGAATTATGGACGTGTTTCATCTCTCCATTTAGTGAAGCTCTTGAAGAAGCAGGATCAAATGCGACAACTTTCAATAACATGCAAGAAGCCGACAAAAAGGCATATGATCTGGAGAAGAAGGCGTATGCTATTCTCACTCAAGCACTTCACAGAGACATCTTTCATCAATTCTTATATTGTAAGACCACGAAAGGTTTATGGGATGCATTGGTAGCGAGAGGAGAAGGAAATGCAGCTACTAGAAAGATACGCCATGATTTATTGAAGAAAGAGTTTGAATCATTTCAGTTCTTGGAGAATGAAACTCTAAATGATATGACTTCTCGTTTTTATCATTTGATTAGTGAAATGACTTCCTATAGTGTTGCTGCAACTCATCCGGAAATGGTTGCACGATTTGCTGATGCTCTACCTCCTAAGTGGAGTCCATTCATTGAACTTCTAAAGCATACGGGCGCTCTGGATGCAGCCAATGTCAGTCTTTATGAATTCATTCAGAAGTTGGAGAACAAGAACGAAGAGGAAATTCGGAAAGCAAAAAGGATTGCAACTGCACCTCCTCAAAACACAGAAATGTATTTGCCTGGTTTTGGTCCTTCAGCTAGTTCTAGTTCAGTTCAGCAACCGAAGCTTCAAACGGCGTTTGTATCCAATACAAACTCTTCTCCGTTTCCATCGCAACCACAATGGAATCAAAGTGCTTACATGTCGCAATCTATACCTCAACCTCCACCTCAAGCCCAACCACAACAACAACAAGCGCATTATACCAATAATCCTTCACCCCAAAACACCAACACTGTCAGAGTTGATACTTCCAATCTTTCAAAAGTCAGTGTAGAAGTCGTAAAGGAACATTTGGAACTTCTCAACACAATGTTTAGTTCATACTGTGGATTGGTAGCAGGTCAAATTGGAAACATCAATATGACCAATGAAGATTATCAGCAGATAGACCGTGATGAAATGGAGTTAATGGATATCAAGTGGGCGTTTGCAAGTGCAGTTAGAAGGGCAAAGGATTTCATGACTCGAACTGGAAGAACTTCATTGGAAGGCAAAAATGATACGAAGTACGGGTTCAATAAAGATGCGGTTACATGTTACAATTGTGGCGAAAAGGGTCACTTCAAACGTGAGTGCACCCGACCAAGCAAGCAAGGCAATCAGAATCCGTTCAGAAATCAGACGAGTACTTCTAATGCAAATCAAGACAATCCTGAACGAAGGATAGTAGCGGTGAACAACAATCAGAACCAGAACCAGTCTGGACCTTCAAACACCAATCAAGCATTGATTGTTCAAGCTGATGAAGGATGCGATTGGTCTGTACAATTGGGAGATAATGATCAAAGAGGTGGAACTGCATGCTATGCAAAAATTATAAATCACATCAAGCATGTTCACAAGGAAGAGTTTTCTGAAAGTGATAATAGCTCGGGTTATAGCGGGAGTTCAGATGAAGAAAGCTCGAATGCGGGAGATTATCATTCTGAAGATGGATCTTTTTCTTATCAGACTGCCTTTATGGCAAATGTCTTGGCCTCTACGAGTCAGGTAAAATCCGAAACTCCTAGCATATGTAGTGATTGTGCTGATTTGAAACATGAATGTGCTAATGCTAAACATGCTTTTGAAGAATTAAAACATGAATGTGATAGAGTGAAACTTGAATGTGATACGATTCATAGTCACAATCAGAGTTTAGTTGTTGAACTGTCAAAGTGCAAAGAGGCAAACATGGCCTTAGCTCGCAATGAAAAGGAATTTAAAACAGTTATTGAAACCCAAAAGAAAAGTGTTTCCGAATTAACAAAAACTGTTTGTAACAAACAAATTGGTATTAATAACTACATTAATATCATCGAGGAAACAAAGAAAGAGCTAGCCGTGGCGAAATGTGAGCATGAAGCGATCAAGCTCAAATTGGAGAGTTACTCAAACTCCCGATATGTGCTTGATCACATCATTGACGTTCAACAACTAAAGGGTAATGTGAAAGGCGTTGGGTATAAGTCATGTCCGCCCCCGTTGAGACACGACTATACCAAGTCGCCCGATGAAGAGGATATGCCTCGGTATGAATCCAGTGCGCCTCTTGATTATGAGGAAGTTACTACTGGCCTAGGGTTCAAACCGGACAATTCATCGGAGGGCTCATCTGATCGGAAAGAAAAGTCATCATGTGCTTCAAATCAAAGTTCACCAACCATTGAGGACTGTGATTCTTCAGATGATGAATCAGATGTGAATGACCAGGATGAATCACTTGATGAGATGAAAGGAGTAGAAATTCCAATTGAGAATCATATTCTTTGTGAGCCTCCTACTCCTGCCGTGCAACCTGTTGCCAAGCAAGTGATAAATCCTGTCAAGGATGTCAAAGATGACAATGAATGTGTGTCTGCTGTTAAGAGCAATAACTTGTTGTATACTTTAGTCGGTGATAACAAAATTTATTCAAACAAAGATTTTCCAATCAAAAACGTCAATCAATCATTGATTGATAAAGTGTTTGAAGATAATACAACTAAGTTTTTGGGAAAAGCGATCCCGAGAGTTTCAGTAACTCAGTGTGATCCTATTCCAAAAGCTGAAGTGAGGAAACAATTTGGTAACCAAAAATTACCGACTAAACAACAACCTGTCGCTTTTAAGGGTAAACAGCAACAGCAGCGAGCTCAAAATTCTAAAGGTTCACAACCAAAGGTTGAGACCAAAGGAGCTCGTTTCAAGAAGAAAAACAAAGATATCAAGTTTGTAGCATCAAGGGGTACTGATAAAATTGAGACTTTTGAAAATAAATCAAACACCGATTTTATCCAACAAGTCAAGATTTTAAAACGTAACAGCCAAAACAATTACACCCAGCACACAAACGGGTGTGAAGCTAGTACCTCTGGGTCTACAACTTCTATGTCAGGTCGTCGATCAAATTCTCCTAAGTTTGTTGAAAGGAGAACTTGTTTCAAATGTGGGAAGGTTGGGCACATCATTAAAGACTGCAAAAACTCGCCCAAACCAAATTTTGTTGAAAGAGCCCCCTCTGAACAAGGTCACTCACAACGTCGTCTTGTTTTTCCAAAACATGATAAAAGAACTGTTAAAGAACAAGAAACAAAACAACGACGTCAAAACGTCAAAGAAGTTGAAAAGGCGTTAAAACCAGAGGTTGTCCAAACAAAGTCTGTTAAGTTAGAAATTAAAAATGAAAAACAAAAACAGATTTGGAAACCAAAATCGGTAACTGGTTCAGGGGAAGCTCAATCCATTCCGAATCATCAGGAAATCGAAGTCACAATCCTCGATGATGAAGGACGACCCAAGCCTGTTAAGGCTTGGGTCCCTCTCTCCAACTAATCTCTGAGTGAGTGTGCAGGATGTTCCAGGAGGAACTATCGATAGTCATAGGATTGTTGATAGTGGAGTGTCCATGCACAAGAACGGCGACAAAAAAGTTGTTGCCTGTGATGGAGAGAAGAAAAAGAAAAGAAGACAGAATTGTCTGTCGAAAGAGATTAAAAGCTTCGACAAAATGCAAATCATTTCAAAGTTTGATTGTTCAAGGTTATAATCGGGTCCCCAGGATAGATTCAATCAAAATGTACGCACCTGCAGCACGTTTGAAGTTCAAAATCAACAAGATGAACGTGCAGTGTACATTTCTACGCGGTGTGATTGAAGAAAATGTGTTTGTTGAACAAACCAACCGGGTGTGCGGATGCCTTGGCGTGGATTGAACAACCGCACACTGCTTCTAAAAGAGAAAGACAAAAACCTTCGCTGGTGCAATGTGGAAGACCAGCCGGACCCAAAGGTTTCTGATCTTGTTGCTGTGAAGAGATTTCTAAATAGCTACAAAATCGACTTTGAAATCCACACCGGGTGGATATCCAGTTTGGGAGAGCACTCAGATTCCTTGCAATGCACGAAGCAGTTGCAGGATACGGTTTTAAAATTCTAATCTCTCTTTTACTTGTCGATATTTAAGCTGCTTTATGAATTAGTATTATCTCGTACATCACTCTTTGGCCAGACAATGTTGTCATGGTCCGCACCGCTTACCGACATGCCAACTCATTTTTTCCAAAATTCGATAAATCATTTCTGATTCAAAATTAATTTTGGTAAACGGCATTGAGGTAAAACATGAGTTAACCAACATCGGGAAATCGTTTTTGTAAATACCTTTGTGTTTTTAAATTTTATCTTAGTTTGTTGATTTTAGGGGGAGTAAATCCAAATTTGAAAATTCAAAAACATCGGAAAATTTCAAAACCCAAAAACATTGGAAAAACAAAAATGAGTTTCCTGGCGAGAAAAAGAGAAAATGATAGTAAATCAGTGGTCTGTCGAAACCTTTTCGAACTGAAATGCAAAATGAAAAATGTTAAGCAGCTCTATATAAGATGTATCGGTAGGCTCACAATCATTTTAAAGTGTGCAGGGTGATATAAATATTAAATCGACTGAAGACCAGGTGGGAACCATTCATTGGCATATGGTCTTAGTACCGAAATTTCGTTTGATAGATTGCCGAGGTTCTGAGATATTCGGTCTTTATACTGCTTATCATCTGGGTATCATGGTTGTATCTTTTACCGAAAAATAACGGGGACGCAAGTCTAGATCTTCCATGATACCATACATACGTGTACATATTGCATTCGACCTCAATAAGTGATCAACAATCACATGTCCACAAAATAAGTGATAATATATCACATTTATCCGGGAGTCAAGTTCGTCTCTCTGCTGTACGAAAGTACTGACCTGTTCACGGACTTGCTCTTGTGCCCTTCATGCATCTGAAAATCAAGTTCCTCATCAATAAGTGATTCTATCACATAGGGCTTGTTTTCAATCAAAATAAGTGAGTTACTCACATTTTCATATACGGTCAAACAGATGATAATCGGTATACTCACCGGTAAGATGAACTCTCGTGCATACCTTGATACGGGAATGTGTCGTGATGTGGATGAACATCGGTCGGTAAGTATAAATCATACCTTAACGTATCCCCTCGCCATGATTACATCTGATAAGTTGAGCTTATGTGGACAACAATACCGATAATTGTTATAGGATGCTTATCTAATTGTTAACTAAAAGAACAACAAGAGCGTTTTGACATGACCGTACACTGATATGATTCTCTTACCCTCGAAACTCACAAAAAGAATGTCTGTAAATATTTATTTACTGCTTTCAGTTTCTGTATCTTTGTATATATTTATTTATTGCTTTCCGTCTTTACATTTGAAAAATGAAAATTCCAAAAAGATTTTAGGTGTGTTTTAATATAAACTTTATAAAAGCCAAAAACATTTTGCTTCTAGTTTATTTTTTGATTGACCGATGTTGGAACTCGAGTCTATCCTACCCAAAATCCTGATCGTAAGCCGGAAAACAATTGCATCTTCATAAACAGTCGAAGTTAACAAGTTTTGAAAGTTAAGAACTAAAATTGAACAAATTTGTTTAAACTTTCAAACTGTTGTCGGTCGGTAGTTGATTGAGATTTGATCTCATATGTGTCATTTGTTTAAATGTTAACTATATTCCAAGCGGTTGTTCTCATTATGCGTTTAGCTTTCTTGCATGTGCAGATGCTAAAGGCGAGGAGAACATGTTCAATGACAAGCTTTGGAATGAAGACACGAAGTGGAGGCACTGAAAGGATAAAATGATCGAGTTGCCGCTAACCCTTCATCAACACCACAAGGATCTGAAGAATTAACGATCGAAAGATTCACGAGCATAACTCAATGGAGAGTTTATTTTAAGGGAGAGTTTATTGACACACTATCTAAATGAAAAGGGAGTTTGTCGATACACTTTCTACTTACGACGCGTGAAGACTTTGAAGATCCTCCGACGTGGAAGATATGGAAGTTGAACCTCACGAGTAGCGTCCAAGGGGGAGTTTGTTGATACATATTATGTGGACGCGACTCGACTCGGTTCGATTCGGTTCGGTTCGACCCGGCTAGGTTCGGCTCAAGCCCGACGTCACGACATTCCTCCGTCGTGCGCCCCAGAGTTCGACACGCGAAGCACGAAGTGCCGCGAGCCGGTTCCCGCTGCCACATCATCATGACATCATCATGATGATGTCACTTGTTGACTAATATGTTAAAATCTGCATGTTGGGAAATCATGAACGTGCATGTGTTGTTTATATGGTCCAATCAACATCTTGGGCTAATCAACTTCACATGGGCCGAACCCAAGTCCAATCGCACAAGTGAACAACTTATATATACCGAAATCAAGTGTGATTTCGGCAGAGACACAAGAGGAGTGGACAAGAGAGAAGGCAGCGCACAAGTGAATACCCGATAGAACTAGAGAGAGTTTGCAAATATTGTTTTGTAAACATTGATTTGTAACCGTTTTCAAGTATTAATACATTGGTGTTAATCGTTGAGTCTCGGTCTCCATCTCGTGTTCTTGTTCATCTTCTTCTCTCGATCTCGGTTTGCATCTCCGGTTGGATTCCGCACAACCGGGTGTGTTTGACAACAAGGATTAGGCGACTAGATCCTCCCCTAGCCGGACCTACAAGTCGATCGAAAGATTCACGAGCATAACTCAATGGAGAGTTTATTTTAAGGGGGAGTTTATTGACACACTACCTAAATGAAAAGGGAATTTGTTGATACACTTTCTTTTTACGACGCGTGAAGACTTTGAAGATCCTCCGACGTGGAAGACATGGAAGTTGAACCTCTCGAGTAGCGTCCAAGGGGGAGTTTGTTGATACATATTATGTGGACACGACTTGGTTCGGTTCGACTCGGTTCGGTTCGACCCGGTTAGGTTCGGCTCAAGCTCGACGTCACGACATTCCTCCGTCGTGCGTCCCAGAGTTCGACACGCGAAGCACGAAGCGCCGCGAGCCGGTTCCCGCTACCACATCATCATGATGATGTCATGATGATGTCACAACTTTGACTAAACACAAGTACATGAAGAAATGCAAATATGAACGTGCATGGGAAAATGAATTTGGACCAATCAGACTTATTTGTGGGCCAATTAACTCCATGTTGGGCCATTGTCACTTGGGCCGAACCCCATACCAATCGCACAAGGAAGAACACATATATATACCGAATTAAAGTGATTTCGGTGGGGGGTGTGCACACAAAAGAGAGAACCGAAGAAAGGAAGAACACCCGAGAAATCTAGTGAGAGTTTGCAAAGACTATTTTGTAAACATTGATTTGTAACTGTTTTTCAAGTATTAATACATTGGTGTTAATCGTTGAGTCTCGGTCTCCATCTCGTGTTCTTGTTCATCTTCTTCTCTCGATCTCGGTTTGCATCTCCGGTTGGATTCCGCACAACCGGGTGTGTTTGACAACAAGGATTAGGCGACTAGATCCTCCCCTAGCCGGACCTACATTTCCAATTTTTCTTCATCTCTTGCAGCTTGCTACACATTAAAAAACAAAATACAAATGTTAATACAAATCTTTAAAATCTATAATATATGAGTTAGGTTAACGTACAAGAGCCCTTATCCTACATTACGTACGCGATCATCTCAGCCGTCAGATCTTCATCCCACATTGAAATCGCATGTTGGTTTTTTTAACAATTTCGCATGTTGGTTTTTTTTAACAATTTCGCATGTTGGTTTTTTAACATGCGATTTCATCAAAATTACCACATGCGAAATTGTTACAAAAACCCAACATGCGATTTCATCAAAATTATCACATGCGAAATTGTTAAAAAAAACCAACATGCGATTTCATCCATGCTATTTTATAATATGCGATTTCACATCGCGTACGTAGCGTACGTTAAGCCATTTTGTACAATACACTTTTTCATAATATATATATATATATAGAGAGAGAGAGAAAGGCTAATTATAATGAGAAAACCCACTCCAGATGAGAAAACCCAAGAAACCCACATGTGTGGCTAGGATTCAGCCACGTCACATGTGCATAAATATGAAGAGAGGGGTATTTACACATGGCCAGAAGATGTAACTAGTCTTCCTTTTTAGAGAATGCTGACAACTTTTCTCTCTCTAGAATTTTTAAGAGCAACACTTATTAAAAAATACATCAGAACTCATTCATCTCCATGAAAACTACCTCCCTCCTCATTCATCTCTCTCTTCTAACAAAAAACCAACCACCACTTTGTTCAGATCAAAGAAATTTGGAACAAATCTAAAGATGTCGATATGGGGGTTTACCAGATCTATCTCGTTTGCCGATATGGGGTGGTTTTGCCGGTGCACTTAGGGTTCGTTTGAGGTTCAGATCTAAACTTTGGTGATGAAGAATCAGATCTCGAAGAGAGGCTGAAGGTTTTTGTTTGAACCAGGCAAATATCCAGTGAAATTACACACTTGTTTACGTTTTTGAGGAGGCTGAAGGGTTTTGTTCGAATTTTTTGTTCAAGAAGGTGAATATGTATGTTTTTAAGCTTTGTTTGCAAGGGTTGAGTTCATTTCAGAACTCTAAATAACTACAGAACTTTCAGAACTCATAATAAACAATCATTTTATATATAAGTTTTTGTATTTAGTATCTTTTTATCATCTATTATATGTATTTCTTTGATTACATACATGTTAAAAGTAGTTTACATGTGTTTATTTGCCAAAATTATATATATGTGTCATAACTAATTACATATATGTAAAAAAACTAGTTTACATATGTGTAATTATAAAATTACATATAAAAAATGATAAAATTACTCTTAACATGTATGTAATCGTAAAAATACACATTATAAATGATAAAATTATCCTAAACATAAAAATATATAAATAAAAAGATTGTTTATTAGGAGTTATGCGAGTTCTGTAAATATTTATGGTTCTAAAATGATCCTGGCCCTTGTTTGCAAATCTACAATTTTTTTACTCTGCATTTTTGTTGTGTTTTGTGGATCTATAACTTTTTTATTTTTTGTTCAAGAAGATGAAAGTTTTTAACTTCTTGTTTTCTATATCTCTTGCTTTTTATTATTGATTTTATCAATTTTTTTGTGTAAAATTTGTTTCAGATTTCTGAACAAATCAAAACAATTTGTTTTAAGTTCTTGTTTATTGAATTAAATCGAAATTACTTTTCTTGTTTATTGTTATTAATTGTAGTTTTCTCTTGATACAATCACGAAACAAAGTGAGTTTTGTATAATAAAGATAGAGTAAATTTTGTTAGATGAAACAAATGTGCTAGTTTACAAATGTGCTTGTTTATTGTTATTAATTGTAGATTTCTGCTATTTGTGACAAGGGTTTTCTTGTTCGTATTTTTGTTTTGCGGTTGATTTATGAAGTGTTTCGTGTTCAGTCCATAGGGTTTTTTTCCGCAGATGTAAAATTGGGGATGTATGTTGTGTTGTTGTACGTTTGCTAGTTTTGTTTTGGAAGAGATTTTAGCTACCGAGTTTACATGCACACCAGGTGTTTGTTTTAATACCTTAATGAAAGATGCCCCCTTTTGTTTCAATTTTCGAAACGACTTTGTTTTCAGTGTTTAACTATGTAGTGTTTTGGAGCAGATCTCAGGTTGTTAATTTGTTTAGAACATCAGATGATGGCCTTTGGTATTTTGTTCTACATATCTAAATCATAGATTGAAATTGAACACTTGGTAAAATGATTGAACAGACCAAAGTAACACCCTTGGTTTCACAATGTTTTGTTATCTGCTTTTAGAATAGGTTGGTTTGAGATTAAGTTCAGATATATTTTTGAATCCTATATTATTACTTTTAGTGTTATTGACTTTTTAAAGCTGTTTTGTTTACTTTTCAGTTTACAGATTAGGAGGAATGGGAATTGAGAAAATATTAAAGGCTCGAATCAAGTCAAGCCACAGGTAGAAGTTGACTTCAAATTGGCAACCAAAGAGCATGAAGACTCAATTTCAGAAGAGACTCAGATTACAGAGGCTGGTTCTTCATTTTCATGTATTCAAGCTTAAATAAATTTGATTATAGCAGTTAAATGTGTCCTTAACAGATTATAGAGGTTGACCTGCAAACGTTTATAGTTCATTCTTTTTTTTAACTAAATTGCTGCATTAGTTATGGTTAAATTTTTTTTAATGTTTGTAGTTTGTTATTATTAGTTTTTTTTTGTTGGTAGAGGAGGAAAAAAAAAACAGATGATGTGTTGGTTAGTTTGGTTGAAAATGTGGTAAACTTGTATTAACAATCCCATTTTTATTTTTTATTTTTATGAAACAAGCTTTTATATTTTGTAGAAGGTAAAAACATGTGTGGTTACACTTGAATTAAGTTTTTATATTTTTTGGAAGGGAAAAACATTCGAGATTACATTTTTGGATCACATAAAAAAAATGCATCAGCATCTACACTTTTTGGTGACATCAAAAAAATGTACCACCATGTTTTGTTTGCATTGTAGCAAAACGTGTTAAACTTGTATTGACAATACAGTAAAATGCAACAGTTTGTTAGGTTTCATGTTAGATACATCATTCCAACTATAGGCTTCTAACTATCTCCAACTATATTCAAATATATGATTTTCTTATCTCTCTTTTTTCTTTACAATTCATCTACCTCTAAAAAAAGATGAAAATGTGTTCATGTGGGAGGATTGCTACCATCCGGACATCATGGACAGATGACAACCCAGGAAGAAGGTTCTATTCATGTCCGTTTAGGGTAAAAATTTCGAACCCTGTTTTAATAAGTAAATGTATGTTCTAATCGTGTTTTATCCCCATTATTTTAATGTAGCCCAACAACTGCCCTTTCATTGGTTGGGTCGACCCACCGATGTGCCTACGGTCAACTAGGATCATACCAGGTTATTTGAGGAACATCAACAACCTGCAAGCTGAACTGTTTGCCCGTGAGCAAGAAATTCGGAAGAAGAAGAAGATGGTTATATGGTTACTGATATTAGCGTTAGTGATTGGCAGCTTACTTGTTAGCATTGTTAGTTGAGGTTTTTGCCATTGTTTGTTGAGATTAAGAAATAGGTGGTACTTAGTTGGATTATCCTTGTTAGTATGCTAATGACATTTTCGGTAGTATGTACTTGTTGATTTTGGTTGAATCTGAGAATTTTCTATGTTATGGATTTTTTGGTTTTGGTTTTACCATGTTACATTTTTTTCCCTGAGATTTTTGTAGATTTTTGCTGTGTTGAATCTGAGAATATGTTATGGATTTTTTGGTTTTGTTTTTACCATGTTACATTTTTTTCCCTGAGATTTTTGTACATTTTTGCTGTATCTGTGTTTGATCATGTGCTTAAGTACCGTGTTACATTTTTTTCCCTGAGAATTTTGTACATTTTTGCTCTATGTGTGTTTGATCATGTGCTTTTGTTGATGGTTGCTTGCATCTCTTTTTTTTCATGAGAATGTTGTACGTTTTTTTTAGATTTGTTGTATTTGTGTTTGATCATGTGACTCTTTTTTTTTTTTTCCTAAAGCTTGTAACTTATGTAAGCTTTTTTTTTAAGATATCAACTATTTTTTTAGTTTTTCGTTATGTTAGAAGTCAGTATTTGTTGAAAACATATAATAACGACACGATTTATTGAATAACATAGATTGGAAAAACATAGATTTAACACAATAGTTGAGTACATAATAACGTTCACACTAGATATGGTAAATAACATAGGATAAGGAAAGTAGCTCCTATATTGCATGAGAGAGGGAAAATGGGGGCACATTCTTTTTTCACACACATACTAGTAACCAGTGTTGTAAAAATCGGAATTAATCGGCGCCTAGGCGGCGCCTAGGCGCTAGGCGGCGGTTAACTGATTAATTTGGAGCTAGTCGGAGCATTAATCGGTAGGCGGTCCTAGTCGGTCCAAGGCGGACCTAGTCGGTCCAAGGCGGACCTAGTCGGCCCAAGTCGGCCCAAGTCGGCCCACTCTTTTTTAGTTTAAATCTGGCCCAAACAAATGTTTTTAACCATTAAATACATGGCCCAACTTGTTTAGTTCCAACCTGGCCCAAAAAAACATGTTTTTAACCCATTAAAACATATTCCATGAGACCATGACTGATATGTTAATGTTTAAATACTTAAATTGCTATGTTTTAAACTTCATTGTTTAAATTTTAAACTATTTTTAAGTATTATATTGATATTAACGTGTGTATTGAATGTTTAAATACTTGATTAGCTATGTTTTAAACTTAGTTGTTTGAATTTTGAACTATTTTTAAGTATTATATTGATATTAATGTATGTGTATATATATAAATTTAAAAATTATATATATAAATTCCGATCCGATTAATCCCGATTAATCCCTAGTCGGTACTCCACCGCCCGACTGGCGCCTAGCGATCTCTACAACACTGCTAGTAACTTCACATAAACACCACTTTTTAGTCAAGAAACGATCTTGGAGTGCCATACTCGATTTCTGTGCTGAGTGGTTCTGGGCTAAGCTCACTCTCCCACGGGTTGTGGTTAGCCCACGAGACAAGAGTGTTTGGAGAGTAACAAGAGTAATCATCATCTATAGGATCATCTTCAGGATCATCGGTAGTCTTTGGATCAACTGCCGGGGGGGGGGGGGGGTCTCCATGTTTTCCCCGGGGGTGTCCAAATCACTGTCTGGTGAATCTGAGACACCAACTTTGTTTTATTATTTATATAAAACATAATTATAAGAAAAACGAAAGAAAAAAATGCTTGTACGTACTTATTAGCTTTCTTTTTTGCAACTTCTTGTCACGATGCGCTTGCTTACCGACATTTGTACAAGTTTTATATAAATCACAAAGTATTAACAACCTTTACAAAACATGTCTTAACAATAAAAAAAGACTAATTTTAAACCTTTTTTACCTCCTCTTGTTCGCGTTGCTGGACCGCCCGTGTTAGCATCTGGTGTCACTATTTAGAAAGCTTAACAATTAGCATTAAAGTATCGAAACATATATTTATTTAGATTCCTAAAGACCACGTCTAAAACAGTTCTGTACCTCCTGTAGTATGTGTTGCTGGCCCGCCCGCATCGCCGTTAACTTAGAATGCTTTAGAGAGTTCATGTACATAAATATTAGATTTAAAAAGATGTAACCAAGAAACTTCTATACATAAAAAAACATACCTTTTTTTTCTCCATGTTTTTCCCGGGGGTGTCCAAATCACTGTCTGGTGAAACTGAGACACCAACTTTGTTTTATTATTTATATAAAACATAATTATAAGACAAGTGAAAGAAATTTTTTTTGCTTGTATGTACTTATTAGCTTTCCTTTTTGCAACTTCTTATCACGATGCGCTTGCTTACCTACATTTGTACAAGTTTTACAAAATACATGTCTTAACAATAAAAAAAAATAAAAGACTATTTTTAAACCTTTTTTACCTCCTCTTGTTCGCGTTGCTGGACCGCCCGTGTTAGTATCCGGTGTCACTATTTAGAAATGTTATGTACATTAGACATAGACATGACAACAACCATGTAATGAATTTAAAGTAGTAACGTACATATTAGTTGCCTGTTTATGCACTTATCGACACCCGGGGTACGGCGAGCCCTTTTAGCTTCATTTTTTAATTGTAAGTAATATTAATAAAATAACATGTAATTTAATGCGTAAGCATAATTAGCCTATCACAGGTTTTGTAATTATAAATACCTGGGCTCATTTTTTCCTTGGATCTGTTTTTGTTATCCTTAGTTGTAACAGCGGATGACTGCAAAGTGTCATGTAATCCAATAAAGCATCTGTAACACCCTAGTTATTATTTTAAGGTTTTCGTATAGTTTACGAAAATAAGCATGTAATTAAAATTTCATATCAATGTAAATACAGGTTAATTAAAACTTTTACAATTTAAAAGTTTGAACAACTTAATGTAATTGAATTCGTCGTTTAAAAGATACGACGAAACGCCGCGCGGAAGCTTTTAACTTTATCGTGTTCGGTTCTTCTTCGAGCTTGATCTTCATCCGGACACTCTTGGCAATCACCTATGATCAAAACCAACTTAAAAGTTAGTTTTGATAGTTAAATAACAAGTTTAAACAAGTTATATGGGTCAGACAAACAAAATTAAACGTTTTTCATGTTCAGGGGGGTCTAGGCGTCACGCCTAGGGGCTAGACGCCCCACCTAGCCCCCTTTTTGGCAGACTGTTTCTTTTATGTTGCTGTACATACCCAGCATGACCCGATTTCACGGAAACGAGCATAACTCTCTCGTTTTTTATCCGTTTTACCCGATTCTTTTTCCTACGCGTCCGTAATTTAATTCTTCATCATATGGAGTTAAAATCCAACATCCAACATAATAAATTTTGAGACTTCTAAGCCTTCGACTCGTTACCTTTTTACCGAATTTTAACCCGTTTATGCATTTTATCACACAAACATATTTGTTTGATCCTTATATCACATACACTTCTTCAAATTAATGTTACCTTCCATATTAGGTTCTAATCATAGGTTTATTACACAATTTAAACCCGTTTTCGCTCGTATGCTTATTTTGACCCGTTAAGGGTATTTAAGCACTTTAAAGCTTGAAATCGCTTTCATTCATTTCTAGCATCTTATTCCTACATTTCTTATCAAGTAATCTTCCACCACATCTATATGTGCGTTGGATTTAATGTGGATATCTATATGTTCCGAGTTTTTACCCCTCGAATTATCATTTTACGGCAAAGACTCATATAAAGTCTTTCGACCCAAGAATTTACATCTTTCACTACCTATACTCATTCTAAGCATTTATTTAATCATAAAACTTGTTTCCGAACCACCTTTAAGGGTCGTTCGTTCAAATTAGATTACAAGGGCAATTTGGTCAATTTTCATCCTTCTTTTACTACAAGGACCTTTAAATACTTGTTTGACTCAAAATCCGACCTTTTAACTATAATTCTTGTTTGTAAACCATTATGTTTCTAAAACACCATGTTTATGACTCAAATTATTCGGTTTACCTAAAAGATAACCGAATATTCATTTTGACCTTGTCTAACACTTATAGAATCTCAAGTTCTAAACAATGAGCTGAATCATTATACATACCTGACTCGGATCATTATATTGACAATTTTTTTATACCTTGCTTTAATACTCGCTACTTAATAGCGATACAAGTTATCCTTCCGTATTTACTCCTGTGAACACACAACTCGACAATATTCATTAGTCGATATTTTCAAATGGTGATATTTTCACCATTCGACCCGTTTGGTCTAAGTGACCGTTTATTTTTGCGAGATGTTATTTAGTACCATCTCGTCTACAAGACTCGCTTTGGTTTATACCGTATAGTCTTTTTACTTATAAATCATTTCTTAACACTTTTTGGCCTACTATGGCTTACGTCATAATTGTCTTTTTCGTAATTAACACGACAAAAGGATATTCTAAAATATATGACTAGTGTAAGATATACTTACCTTGCATCCGAATTATGCTTTTCCTTTCCTTCTTGATTCGTTTGACCCGTTCACTCATCAAGCTTCCACCTAGCTCGTTAAGCGTCAAACT
Organism: Helianthus tuberosus; assembly: GCA_030545235.1. Lineage (NCBI taxonomy): Eukaryota > Viridiplantae > Streptophyta > Magnoliopsida > Asterales > Asteraceae > Helianthus > Helianthus tuberosus. Next base: position 15,594,183 of record CM060409.1, read on the forward strand.
ATCACCATAATTCATAAGATGGTTAGATTAGTCATTATCAATTATGACTACTCCATCTAACGGGTCTTATGTCGACTTTATCATTCGATTAAATCATTGGTTAGTTTGACTTCCTAAAAGTCAATTGATCTATCAACATATTCAAATGCACACTTCACATGGAATTTCAACATTTTAGCTTCGTTTAGGCATTTTAACAAACACCTAGTGGGCATAATTTCACTAAATCAAAAATCAAGTTTCATGACTAACTATTTAGCCAAGATTAAACAATTCATGCAAGTTTAATATATCTAGTATGCATAATAACATCTAGATTCTCCTGATGTAAATAAATAACACTCAATTTATAATCAAATTTCTAGTGTTCTTCAGCATTCTACAACACCCATTTAACACACATATATGTAATCACCAAATCATTCAAGTCATAGCATCATATGTATGATTTTCACTTAGGGTTTAGTTCCTAAGCATGTGTACATCACTAACTTAGCCATAGCTCCTCTAATCCTTACATAATTCGCGAATTATGATGCTAACTCAAATTTTGCAACTTCACGAATCATCAAATTTTTACAAACCTTATGATCCCCACGACTAGGTGATCACGAATTTGTAATCATGCAGACGATTCGGGCTTGATTTGAGCTTCAATTTGGAGGATTTGTTGAACTAGGGTTTTTAACCCCTTTCTTTCTTCTCCTGGCGATTACACGCACACACACACACCAAGTGTTCCATATTAGTCCCTCATGTTTTATTTTGATCAAATGAAGCTATATCTCACCATTAGTTACTTAATTACATGCTACTAACTAGGTTAATTACTCCTAGTTACTTTAACGGGTTCGGGAAGTTATAACCCGTTATGTTTTAAGTCCCGTTAATTTGGCCTTTTTATATACTTTGTTTTCTCAAAGTATTTATTCCCCTTTTTAATTAATATTAGGTTTATTTATTTGAGTCCTAATATTTACCGGATTAATTTTTACCACTAACGGTATTTTACCCGTCTTTACTATTAACGTGGTTTGATTACCAAACACGTTTTTGGGATGTTACAAGTCTACCCCCCTTAAAGAGGATTCGTCCCCGAAACCTTATTTACGTAGTTCATTGGTTTAATCAAAGGAATCCAGTTTCATTTTCAAGGCTCCCGTTTCCTTTGGTCAAAAGTTTTCATGTATACTGACGCGTACGTCTTTTATGTGTAAGGCCTCGCGGGCCGTTACTTACAGCTCATAACCCTTTATCTTTATTGACTGAGTTGTCACTTGACCACTTTGTCTCGTTAGTCTTTTAACAGGTCTATCCCGCGCTTGTGTGATATTAACAAGTGCTCGTATTTGTTATGACGCTTTCTTAACTTTGAATAGTTTTACCGGCTAGACTAATTAGTCGCCGTCACTTCATACTCCGTAACTCACGTTACAACGGGATCATTTTCTATATTTCTTTTCTTGTCCGTGAGCGTGTCACGTCACGTTTAAGTTTAATTCAACGTTTCTTTATCATACTTCTTCTTTTCGAATGTATCGTCTCGTACCTATCGGTGTTAAAACCCATACTCTTTGATATTTGTTATTTCCGAATTCGCCTTATAGTATTCATATTTGTTAAAACGTTATTTCTTACTAAAACTGAATTTTTAGTTTAACGTTTTTCTCTTTAACTATGTCAATTACTCATATCAAGGAAATTGACAACCCATAATTTATTTTTTTCCGTTCTCGTTTTACGCGGGGATTCGTAACAAGTTCCCTCACCTTACACTATTGACCCGTAGGTTCCTTCACTTAACCTCGTAGGCTATTTCCTTAAGCTTTCACCTCTTTAAGGCGAGGCCCTTATGATCCTTTTGCTTCAATTCATGACCCGTGGGTCATTTTGGCCTCGTAGACCTTTACACTAATTAATATCCCGTAGGTTATGATGATCCCGTAGATCATCTTTTATTCGAGTTTTTATTCAAATGTATATACGTTTATATACGCATATAGCGTTAAAGCACCCCCTTTTATGTTTAGAATTATTCACTTTTACTTTTTAGATTTCGTTTGACCTTGACCGTAGTCTAAGGCTACATTGTTTTCTTTCGAATTAGCTTTCCGACTTCTTGACTTCTAATGTCAATTATACGTCGGTTTGCCCTACACTTACCGTTACCCGGTTCTTACCTATACTTCTTTACGTCCCATTACCCGGGTTCTTTTATTTTAATGTTTTTACCGCCTATAACTCCTTTACATAGGTTTATTAATATTTCACACTTTTATTTATTCGATTCGCGCTTACTTACTTTAGCAAGTGTCATTCTTTATTAAATTTGTTTGACTTGTTCGTGTGAAAATTCATCACTTATGAATGTCAAACTTCAGTCTTTATTCGACCCGTTCAGCTTTGAAATAGTTGAACGTAATTTATCATAATTTCTATTTGCAGTATCTTGTCGTCCTTTAGTCATGACCCAAAACCTGAGTCTTTTGACCTTCCATACGCGTTCCTGTTTCTCAGTCTACGCATGCGTTTAATTCCTTACCCATCAACCGGGTATTTTACCGAAATCGTTATCATTGCACCCCTTCCGGTATGCATTAAGACTTCATATCGATTTACTTGGTCATCTTAGCGAAATCCGTCGCTTTTATTCGACCATGTCTTTTATTCTTTAAGTGACCACCATTGGCGGCCTTATTAATTATGAGTGACGATTATCATCGTTATCCTTTCTTTACTACGACTAAAGTTAACAACCTTGATTATCCTTTTCGCGTAGGCAACACCTTTGTTTTTATGACCCGACAGATCATTTATACTTTGGTTTTACTTGCCCATTTTGTTAACCATGGCCCTTTCGTCCAAGATGACTTATTTTCGTGAATTTTCTTTTGATCATTCATTTATATCATCATTTACATTAATCCTTGTCCCTTCTCTCGGGCTCATTATCCTAATGTAATACACTTCCATCACCCGGCTGTGCGTTTACATTATTATCAACTATTTTGTTCATTTGTTTCATTTGGGTACTTTTTAATTTGTCTCATTCACCCCGTCCTTACTACATCGGATGTAAATGTGTCCGCTATAAGAAGTTCATGGTATCATATGCCACTACTTACTTGGCCAGAGTAAGCGATTAACACATGACACGCATGACCTTTTTATAGTTTTCACATCACGCCCTATGTAAGTAATGCCTCTATTTGTTTCTCTTGAAAACAATATCCCGAATACATTTTCTATTCGGGTTTTTCCAAGTTTTTAATCTACATATGCAACTTTCAATTTCTACTTATTTGTTGCATATTACTATTTGTGCAATTAAATTTGAAATGTGCACCTGGTAATGCTTGCCCTAACGGGCTTCTCTTGCCATTAGCCTTGTTCGCGACCGTTACGCGATTTAGGTCCTTGATGAGCATACTCTTTGGACCGTTCCTCTGTCAAATCTGCGATTTGTTAAACTCTCGCTATCCTCATATGCAAGTGTCCTTCAACTAAAACATATACAACAGTTAGTAATTTCAACCTTAAAGGATGCCCGTATTATAATACAAGGCTTTTCTACTATACGCATCAACGCATGTAATTTCGTTGACTATATCTATTCTATATCGTTTTTATTGGTGTAACGTGTATTACAGGATAACCATATGTGTTGTTCTCAACACTTTAATCATACTAAACCATTGATATACATGTACTTACCGGATTTGCGATCAAACCTCGAACCGAACACACTTTACTTTTTAACCATGAGCTCTGATACCAACTTGTAACACCCTAGTTATTATTTTAAGGTTTTCGTATAGTTTACGAAAATAAGCATGTAATTAAAATTTCATATACATTGTAAATACAGGTTAATTAAAATTTTACAATTTAAAAGTTTGAACAACTTAATGTAATTGAATTCGTCGTTTAAAAGATACGACGAAACGCCGCGCGGAAGCTTTTAACTTTATCGTGTTCGGTTCTTTTTCGAGCTTGATCTTCATCCAGACACTCTTGGCAATCACCTATGATCAAAACCAACTTAAAAGTTAGTTTTGATAGTTAAATAATAAGTTTAAACAAGTTATATGGGTCAAACAAACAAAATTAAACGTTTTTCATGTTCAAAGGGGTCTAGGCGTCACGCCTAGGGGCTAGACGCCCCACCTAGCCCCCTTTTTGGCAGACTGTTTCTTTTATGTTGCTGTACATACCCAGCATGACCCGATTTCACGGAAACGAGCATAACTCTCTCGTTTTTTATCCGTTTTACCCGATTCTTTTTCCTACGCGTCCGTAATTTAATTCCTCGTCATATGGAGTTAAAATCCAACATCCAACATAATAAATTTTGAGACTTCTAAGCCTTCGACTCGTTACCTTTTTACCGAATTTTAACCTGTTTATGCATTTTATGAAACAAACATATTTGTTTGATCCTTATATCACATACACTTCTTCAAATTAATGTTACCTACCATATTAGGTTCTAATCATAGGTTTATTACACAATTTAAACCCGTTTTCGCTCGTATGCTTATTTTGACCCGTTAAGGGTATTTAAGCACTTTAAAGCTTGAAATCGCTTTCATTCATTTCTAGCATCTTATTCCTACATTTCTTATCAAGTAATCTTCCACCACATCTATATGTGCGTTGGATTTAATGTGGATATCTATATGTTCCGAGTTTTTACCCCTCGGATTATCATTTTACGGCAAAGACTCATATAAAGTCTTTCGACCCAAGAATTTACATCTTTCACTACCTATACTCATTCTAAGCATTTATTTAATCATAAAACTTGTTTCCGAACCACCTTTAAGGGTCGTTCGTTCAAATTAGCTTACAAGGGCAATTTGGTCAATTTTCATCCTTCTTTTACTACAAGGACCTTTAAATACCTGTTTGACTCAAAATCCGACCTTTTAACTATAATTCTTGTTTGTAAACCATTATGTTTCTAAAACACCATGTTTATGACTCAAATTATTCGGTTTACCTAAAAGATAACCGAATATTCATTTTGACATTGTCTAACACTTATAGAATCTCAAGTTCTAAACAATGAGCTGAATCATTATACATACCTGACTCGGATCATTATATTGACCATTTTTTATACCTTGCTTTAATACTCGCTACTTAATAGCGATACAGGTTATCCTTCCGTATTTACTCCTGTGAACACACAACTCGACAATATTCATTAGTCGATATTTTCAAATGGTGATATTTTCACCATTCGACCCGTTTGGTCTAAGTGACCGTTTATTTTTGCGAGATGTTATTTAGTACCATCTCGTCTACAAGACTCGCTTCGGTTTATACCGTATAGTCTTTTTACTTATAAATCATTTCTTAACACTTTTTGGCCTACTATGGCTTACGTCATAATTGTCTTTTTCGTAATTAACACGACAAAAGGATATTCTAAAATATATGACTAGTGTAAGATATACTTACCTTGCATCCGAATTATGCTTTTCCTTTCCTTCTTGATTCGTTTGACCCGTTCACTCATCAAGCTTCCACCTAGCTCGTTAGGCGTCAAACTATTACCATAATTCATAAGATGGTTAGATTAGTCATTATCAATTATGACTACTCCATCTAACGGGTCTTATGTCGACTTTATCACTCGATTAAATCATTGGTTAGTTTGACTTCCTAAAAGTCAATTGATCTATCAACATATTCAAATGCACACTTCACATGGAATTTCAACTTTTTAGCTTCGTTTAGGCATTTTAACAAACACCTAGTGGGCATAATTTCACTAAATCAAAAATCAAGTTTCATGACTAACTATTTAGCCAAGATTAAACAATTCTTGCAAGTTTAATATATCTAGTATGCATAATAACATCTAGATTCTCCTGATGTAAATAAATAACACTTAATTTATAATCAAATTTCTAGTGTTCTTCATCATTCTACAACACCCATTTAACACACATATAGGTAATCACCAAATCATTCAAGTCATAGCATCATATGTATGATTTTCACTTAGGGTTTAGTTCCTAAGCATGTGTACATCACTAACTTAGCCATAGCTCCTCTAATCCTTACATAATTCGCGAATTATGATGCTAACTCAAATTTTGCAACTTCACGAATCATCAAATTTTTACAAACCTTATGATCCCCACAACTAGGTGATCACGAATTTGTAATCATGCAGACGATTCGGGCTTGATTTGAGCTTCAATTTGGAGGATTTGTTGAACTAGGGTTTTTAACCCCTTTCTTTCTTCTCCTGGCGATTACACGCACACACACACCAAGTGTGTTGTGTTTTTTTTTTTTTAATAAAACAAGTTTCCCACTTGTCCATATTAGTCCCTCATGTTTTATTTTGATCAAATGAAGCTAAATCTCACCATTAGTTACTTAATCACATGCTACTAACTAGGTTAATTACTCCTAGTTACTTTAACGGGTTCGGGAAGTTATAACTCGTTATGTTTTAAGTCCCGTTAATTTGGACTTTTTATATACTTTGTTTTCTCAAAGTATTTATTCCCCTTTTTAATTAATATTAGGTTTATTTATTTGAGTCCTAATATTTACCGGATTAATTTTTACCACTAACGGTATTTTACCCGTCTTTACTATTAACGTGGTTTGATTACCAAACCCGTTTTTGGGATGTTACAGCATCAGATTAAGAGGCAGTCAATTTATGCTCTAGATCACTTTTATAACCCAGACAAATGACAAGTAGGTAACGAATACAGGCCCACAATCACAGTAGATCACTATGACCCATTTCAATTTATAGCAAACAAAGATTTTTTTCTCAGACGAACATTCTTCTCACTTTTTTTATGCTTATAGTTTTTATTATCCGGAAAAAATTCTCAATATTTTTTTTTCCCATTTCTCATTATATATTGATAAACTCTGAATAGCCTTTTTTTCTAATTACAGACTATTAGTGTAATTTTTTTTCTCAATCAAAATTAACACACAAATTAGAGACCCCCAACCCCAATTGATCATGTGTTCATCCAAAAAACTGTTGTATCAAAGCGTTTAAGAAGTGAGATTATTCAAAAGAAAGAGAAACCCTAATGCTACCCTGTCATTAAGAAAAAGCCAGATGTGTATGAAGGAACCGAGCACTTTCAAAACTGTTTAAAACCCTATAGTCTCTATTTTCACACATCCCAAATCTGTATAGCTAAAAGAAAATTCATAATTTTAGTCAACAAAGAACGCTATTCATCCATATTAGCTAAAATTATCAACTTTCTTTTAACAAGTGAGATTATTCAAAACAAACAAAAAACCCTAACGGTACCTGTCATTAAGAAAACCCAAATGGGTATAAAGGAATCGAGTAATTTGAAAAGTCTTTAAAACCCTATAATCTCTATTTAACACACCCTAAATCTGTATAGCTAAAAGAAAGTTGATAATTTTAGTCAACAAAGAACCGACACGGCTGAAATTCCCTCGATTTTAGGCTGATTATCTCCGACGGGGATCGTTGAAATTCTCCGGTGACTGTTGAAGATCTCCAGCGATCGTTGATTTTCTCCGGCGATTTTGAATATCTTAAGCGATTTTTCTCCGGTGATTGTGGGTATAGATGAACATCTCCGGTGATTTGGGTATAGATGAAGAAGGGTTGATGAAGATTTTGGAAGAGAGAGAATGTCTTTTGATGTTTTGAAGTTTTGAAATAATGAAGAGTGATGTACTGAGTGTAATGATGCCGCCGATTTGAGGGTTCTGGATCCATGCAGAGTTTTGTCTCTTTGTAAGAGATTGAATTAATCTTTCCCATATTACCCTTAACGTACAATAAATGTATTAAAAAATAGAGAAAAAGGGGAACAAAACAAACTGATGGCTCAAAGTGAATCTCAGCCATCCATTTAGTTTGATCAATGGTTATTAATGGGGTTTCAGGGTTTCTTCAACTCAACTGGGTTTTCAATTTATCCTTGCCCTATATATATATATATATAGAAACGGGTTCGGGAGAAAACGCTCAAAAGTGTGAGAACGGTGAGAACGCTTCCTGGCCCAACACGTGTCACGCCGCTTAGAAAAGGGCGGATGGGCTTTTTTGTCCTTTCATCTTCTGCTTTTACAGTTCCGCTTTTCCCAATATTGTTTTAATTTTTGGTTATTAAGATTTTTGGCGTTAACCAAATTCAATAATTAATGGTGTTTTAATGGTTTCATTGTATTAACATTTTGGCGTTTCTGGCGTTTATCTAAATCGTATGCCATTGAAACCCAGGGGGTCAGGAAATCTATTTGAATGGCGTTTTTCAAGGCGTTTTAAACAAGATGGCCCATTGTTTTATTATTTTTTATAAACATTTTGGCGTTTGTGGTATCTTGGCGTTTTACTATTGTTAGATTATATTTCAACCACAGGAAAAAAAATACAAACGAAGAAAATAAATTAAAAATCCTAATCGGATCTCTCTTCACAATATTCACTGTCATCAGTCTCTCTCTTCTTTAATAGTACAAGAACTGTCACCAAATATATGGCGTTTTATGTAAAATTTAACAAACCCATCGGTTTGATTATTTTGCCTGCTCGTCTGTTGAACTGGCTTTTTTTGTGGATGTTTGGGGACATAGATCTATGACGTGTGAGTGAGTTTTTCGCTTTTTCTTTATCTTGATCTTCATCTTTATAATCAACCCACTCTTCAGTGTCATTGATCTCTTCTCCTCATCCAAACCTTCTTCAAGAACAAAAAATACAAAAATGCCATATGACTGGCATCAGTATCTTTTTCTTGAATTTTTGTCCATCTCATGCAGCAAAATCTTTTTGAGTTACTCCCCTCTGATAACAATTCATTCAGTGAAACTTCACGAAGAACAATTCTGAATATCCAAGAAAGCATATTAGCCATCTTTGATTTTTTTTTTTGGCGTTTTACAGTGAGTGGTATTTAGTAGTATTGGCGTTTGTTTTTTTTGTTTGATAAAATGGAAGTTGCTGAGACGTATCATTTTATAGGATCTCCTTTTGGCGCCTAAGTTAGGCGGTGCATTATTATAATAAAGTATTAGTCTTTTCAGTTACTGTTTGTAATTATTGTTTTTGACAAGCTTTATCTCTGAAGTCTGTAACACGTCCCATCTTTCAAGTTTGGCGTTTTAGATTCTAATATAATAAATTTTCCCTATCTTCAGTATTACTGATTTGTATTTACTGTTTCCAGTTACATTTTCAAGTTTGTTTTTTTTTTAATTTTTTTTTTTTGGTTTTTTATAATAATTTTTCAAAGTAATTTTATTATAGTTTGGGAGTTTTTGGGGGCGTTTAACGGGAAGATATCGTTTAAACAAGCATTTTGGCTGTTTTGACGTTTTTATTATATATGGCGTTTTTATTATAACAATCAACTGAAAAGGAAAATGAAAAAAAGAATACATAAACAATTTATCTTCCAAATCTTCACTGTCACCAGTCTCTTTCTTCTTTTTTGAATCATGTTAACTGGCTGGTTCGACTTTCGTATGATTCATTTTGTTTTTTTGTTTTTCAAGTAGTTTTTTGTGTGGCTGTTTGGAAGCACACAGTCTGACATCAGCATCTTTTTCTTGAAGATTTGTCCATCTCATGCAGCAAAATGTTATTGAGTTTAGACCATTCAGCCAACAATCTTGAATTTTACAATGAACGATGTTTGATTTTTTTAACTTTTTTGGCGTTTTACCGATAAAAAGAACGCCACGAAATAAGAGCACCTTAAACCTCAAAATTTGATCATGCTAAAATCAATAATGTTTTGCTGCATGAGATGGACAACATTGTTAATTCTCGGTTAAGAAAGATAACTGACAATGTTGTCCACCCCATACAGCTAAACTTTATTGACAACAAACCTCAATAATGTTTTTGTATGTTTTGGCGTTATAAATTGGATGGAAGTTGAGGATAAGTAAATAAGATTTTACTAAATGAAATGGACAATATCCTCACTTAAGGATTTTGTCCATTTCATTTAGCGAAATCTTACAGACAACCAAACTGAATTTAAAAAAAAAAAAAAACGTTTTGGGTTAGAAGATATTTGATGTTTGGGTTTTTTGGCGTTTCTAAGGCGAATGAGATATATCAAATATGGCGTTTGGGTTTTTGTGTGTGTTTTTAATTGGAGGTCTGAGATTTATATATAGGATTTTTTTGGCGATTTTTTTAGACGGGATTTTGCTATAATTAAGTTTGGCGTTTTATATCTAATGGTGTTTTTACTAGAATGGTGTGTGATTTTTGTTTTTGGCGTTTTATTTCATGAGATGGCGTTTTGTGTGGAGAAGTCAAAAGACCATTTTACCCTTAATGAAGCGCGTCCACGTAATAAAAATGATGTTATTTACGAAAACGCCACCGCGCCAATCTAGTCCATAGATTGTTTTGATCGGACGATGCATAAGCGTTCTAACCGTTTTCACATTTTCTACCGTTTTTCTCTAAATCTCGACCCTATATATATATATATATATATATATATATATATATATATATATATATATATATAATTCGAGCGATCAACAAGCGAGCGGCCCTTTGCTCATGCTTGGATTGAATTTGAATTGAACCGATCCGAGCGGCTCATTTACAAACTGGGCGGAAATCGAACAAGTATTTTTCGAGCGATCCTCAATCGTCGAGCAGTTTGGATAGCCCTAGTCAGAAAGGCTTCTATAAGCTTCGAAATATATACTAAATTATATATTTAATATATGGATCCACTTATTACACACAAGAGTGTTTGTGGTAGAGTGGAAAAATCATATTAAGATAATATAAAGGTCTCAAGTCAAGGCTTGGTTTCACTACCAAATTTTATTTTTTTTAATTCATTTCCTCTTAACCACAATTTTGAGCCCAATTTTTTTTTTGTCGCCCGATGCTTAAATTTTTTTTAGAGTTCTCGGGGACGGCTCTGCTTTGGTGCTTTCTTTAAGTAATGTTCCAGCAAGATGATATAACAAGATCAAGCAACTGTGACAAATATGATCAATTTGGCTTGTTATAACAACATATTTTCCATGTATTCAGAATATTTGATATAAGAGAATTTCCTATAGAGCTTAGGTTTTTTTATAACTTATTACTGATAGATTTATAGAGAAACGGCTGGGATATCATACTCACAATTAAAACATAGATAAGAGAAAGTAAATACTTATTTAGGAAGCATAAGAAACGACAACTTTAACCCTCATATATCGCTTGTTACATTAGGGTGACTTATTTACCCTTCGAACCACCGTTTATTTAGGAAGCATAAGAAACGACAACTTTAACTCTCATCGCTTGTTACATTAGGATGACTTATTCACCCTTCGAACCACCGTGAAGCCCATCAAAGCGGGTTGCTCTCAAAACCAGCTCTTGAAATATATGCTCCATCACCACCAGGCGCCTTCATGTAATCCGACCCTCCACCACTTTTACCACCGCCACCACCTCCTTTACCTGACCCGGTTCCTCCACCACCACCTTTGCCGCCACCGCCACCTTTACATCCACCGCCACCACCACCTTTGCCACCACCGCCACCACCACCTTTGCCACCACCGCCACCTCCTCCTCCTCCTTTGACTCCACCCATGCTTAGTATGTTACTTTACATGAACACTTCTAAAACTTATTTGATAAGAAATGGTATGAATATTCCACATTAAAAGGTATTTATAGGATTTATCAATTGTTAGAGCCCTTAGAGGGTTAGGGCTGACGTGGAAGTTTGGGGTTATCCGCTTTTTACAGGTGGCATGTGAATCGTTTTCCACGTGGAGGACAGACGACGTGACACGTTACCGAATTGTCAGTTGTCAATTTGGATGCATATAGTGACTCGACTGTGAATGTATAATTTTGTATATTGATTGTATATCGAATATTGATATTGATGGTGGTGGATATTTTTATTAGGCTGCAGCGTGGGCGTCGGCCTGGGATCGTCGAGGACCGGCGCCGCACCTCCGCCCATTCCCTCCCCCCTCACCGGCGTTGTCCCACCCGTCCTCAGCCCGACGATGAAGCCGCTCCACTACAAGACAAAAAGCATACTCACACACATATACATACAACTCATATATATATATTAGGCTCATCCACAATTTCCTTACCTCCATTATCTTTGCCACGTCCTCACACCCGATCTACGTGCCGCTTACGTGACGGATCATCCTCCAAGGATGAGCCATCACCATACCGCATAGCCTTAGATATTTTTATAGGATATTTTGGGTGTTAATTATTTTTCAATCAATGATCATTTCAGAGTAAAATCGAACCGAATTTATAATTGGATGGATTTTGTTCCATCAAATCATTCTTTTCGAATCAAATTCACTGGTGTGTTATTAAACCTGGTGAAACAAGGATGCTCGGTGTGGGGTTCGTCCCTGGGGCAGGTGCAGCAACAGGCCGGAACACCGCCCCCAGGTCGTCTCCCACTACTAGATAATTGGATTTTTGCTACCGCGTTTCTGGTCGTAAAACGGTGGCAATTGCCTTTTTGCCACCGTTTTGCTACCATAAACTCGGTAAGAAAATTGTAGGGGGTAATAGAGTGTCACACCCTCAAAATTTCCACATGTAAAGTATTATCGCGAGGCGTGCGACTGCCCAGGATCCAGCCACTAATTATTTTGAACCGTTTACAAAATGTGTAAATTATTTCAAATGATACAATTGGTGATTTAGTTTAAAAGTTTTAAAAATGTAATTTAAGTTTGTAGCGGAAATGTAAAATAAACTTACCACGGTTAGAAACCACAATTTAAACAAATGTACAAACGTACCACTTTCCAAACCACACACACTTCATCCGGTTGCAACGTCCGTCCGCAGTCGTACCTGTAGATCTGCAAGCATGCAGTAGTCTGTCAACATAAAGTCGGCGAGTTCACAGTTTATCAGTGTTGTTCCAAAAACGTAAGTTTGTTAAATTACTCTGTTTTATAAAACATGTCATGGGGAGCTACCCCATCTTTGTAAGCTACTAAACTTGTGCCATACCGAAACTAACTGTAGTCATGTTTTGTGCCCCACGTCACTGTCTATCATCATTGACTAGTTGCCCAGGCATAATAGTTCACTCCCGTCCTCTACGGCAGGGTGTGAGGTTTGTTAGACCTAATAGCGCTACTGACTAATATCCCGTTCGCCCGGACTTGGCGATTAATCGGTATAAAATGTGTAGGGACTTTCAGATAGAGTTCCGTCTAGTGCGCTTAAGACATGTAGTATAAATAGTAAAATATTTGTATTCTATCCCCAGGAATACTAGGAAATCATGTGACAATCTGATATTTCAAGTCCTTTCATTTATGTATCACTTGTGTCGTAATTCTAGTTTGGTGATTTGTTTGTGTTATGAAACTTGTAACTGTTTGAAAGAGTAGAGTTTGATAGTTATTCGATTTAATGGTGCATGTTATAACTTAGACTCTTGTCTTGAACCTCGACGAAAAATGGGCTCGACGAAAAAGGTATTTCGTCATAACTCTACTCGACGAAAGAGGGGTCGGCGAAATATAAGTCTTTCGTCACAAGGGACCCGACGAAAGACAGGTTTGGGGTCTTTCGTCACTTGCGGCCCAGTTCAAAGCCCAGTTGTGGCCGGCCCTGTTTACGTTGTATATATAATGAACCCATGGAAACCCTAAAACACTATTGTTCTTTCCCTCATAACCGACGGCTGTTTCTATTGCTCGAAGTCTCTGTGTCTAGATCAAACTAATCCATTTAACATCACGGTTAGCATTCTTCTGCTTTTTAGTGTGCCATATTTCTGATGATATGATCCTGTGTGAGACTAGGGTTCATGAACAGCATCGTAACCTAAGACTATCATGATTAGAGTTTCGTTGACAACTGGGTTGATTAGGGTTGATCATTATTTGTGTGTGTTAGAAATATTTAATGTTGTATGATCTGATTTGAATGTTTGAGTCTTGACTAGTTGATAATGTTTGAGTGAATAATCATTGGTCAGAGTTATTATATGAAACCGATTTCGTGAACGGAACTATTGTTCGTTGTTGGTAAGAGATGTGTTTGATCCATGAAACGTGCCAATTGCTTGCTAACTGTTGTTATTGAAACTATATGATTCTGAACGATAAATTGACTGAGTTAAAAGGGTTTGATCCATGAAACCCCCCATCTTGACCATTGCTTTGATAGAGGCAATGGGGTTTAGGGCAAATAATCTGGAGCCATCGACGGTAAGCGTGTGATTAACAACAATGAATCTGTGAAACGTTTTAATCTGGTAACTAAACACGTTAACAAACTTTGAACTCACCAGCATCGTCTGACACACTTGTCTGCATGCTTGCAGGACGTTAGATTCTTGATTATGGACTTGCTATCTGGGAGTGCTAGAGTGGTCATGGATCGAGACTCTTGGATACTTGTTACATTGGTTTTTGAACACTTATTTTGGAATAGTTGATTTACTATTACTATATGCTTCCGCTGAATGTTTACTTTGGTTATAATTTATGACTTGGATTTATATTATGAAATGAATCGAATGTTTTATTTAATTATTTATTATTGGTTCAATGTGATTGGTGGCTTGGATCCTGGTACGTCACACGTCCCGCGGTGTTTCTGCATGTGGTATTTTGGGGGTGTGACAGTTTGGTATCAGAGCCACTGGTTATAGTGAACTAGGTTTTAAAACGTTTTCATAAAACCAGACTATAACCGAACAACTTCAAAGATCGACCATGACACTCAGCTCCAGATTGCAAGGTTCGTCTTTTGTTTACTTTATGCAATACTTGCTTCGTAGTTACACACACATGACTTGCATGAAACAACATATTTGATACCTCGATGTGATTACTTGTGTTGCATGTTTTAGTGGAGCTAGATAGTGTGGCACTACTCTTCGACTTTTGTGATTATTGATCCTGTAATGCTTTTCATTTTATTATTTGAATGTGGGGGGAACTTTTAGCGCAAGTTAAGAGGCACTGAAATGAGCATGCAAATTGCCTTATTATTATGGGTGCACACATAATAATAACGTGAGGTGCATGTGAGTCCCAGTGAGGCTTAACGAGTGTGAGAAGGGTTCTGCCCTATTGTTTGGTGTAAACTGTGTAGTTTGTAGATGTCAACATGATATTTGACTCCTGCCTTATCTCGATCCTTAAACTTGTTCCCTCTCCTTATATAGAATCATGAGTGGACGAGGCCATGGACGTGGACACATTGCTATGACTCAGGATGAGTTGACAAATCTGATCAACACCCGTGTGGCTGAGGCATTAGCAGCCTACCAAGCTGGTCCGATATGTGCCAAACCCTCTTTATTCTTGTGTCGCGTACACAACTCTTACCCTTGTGTTGTATTTCCTTTCGTCCATTAGGTCAGCCAGCGAATTAGAATCAAAACCATCCACCTGCTTGCACTTTCAAGACGTTTATGGATTGTAAGCCACAGACCTTCAGTGGGACTGAAGGGGCTGTGGGGCTACTTCGATGGTTCGAGAAAGCTGAGCCAGTGTTCGCTATGTTTAATTGTCCCGTGGGGGACCAGGTGAAGTATGCTACTGGCACATTAGAGGATGGTGCCCTAACTTGGTGGAATGCCCAAGTCCAGATGCTGGGCATTGAGATGGCGAATGCCACTACTTGGGACAATTTTAAGGAGCTGATGCGTGAAGAATACTGTCCTCGTGATGAAATTCAGAAACTGGAGAATGAGTATTATGATCTGAAGATGGTGGGGTCGGAGATCGAGGCATTCACGAAACGATCTCATGAACTAGCAATTTTGTGCCCCAACTTGTCACGACCTCCACACCGAAGAATCGAGCTGTATCTCAAGGGATTAGCCCCGCAGGTTAAGGGCTTCGTTACTGCAGCGAACCTCAACAATCTACCTCAGATCATCCGTTTAGCACACAAGATTACCGACCAAGAGGTCGAGCGTGGATCGCTACCGCCTCGTGTTTCTGCTACTACCCCTGCTGCTACCGCTACCACAGCCGCTAGTGATAACAAACGAAAATGGAACGATACTGATAAAGCAACCAGTGCCAGTCAATCTTAGAAGAGGCCTGACAACAGTAATACCCGTAGTTTCAGTCAATCGTCCTCAGTTAACCAAGGTCAGGGCAGCAATCAGAATCAAGGATCCTATGTTGGTAGGAAGCCAAAGTGCAACAAGTGTGGGTATCATCATCATGGATCTTGTGTTCGGGCTTGTCATAGGTGTGACAAGGTGGGCCATATGGCAAAGGACTGTAGAGCTCCGCACCTAAAGCAGCAGCAACAGCAAAACCAGCAACAGAATCAGCAGCAGCAAAGGAAACAGCCTGTCACACCCCGACTTTCCACGTGTCACTGGTGGGCCCGGTGGGGAGTATCGTGACGTGGTTGGCAACATAATAGTCAAACAACACAATTATATAAATGCACAGCGGAAGCAAAAGATAAATATTATTACATTCCGAATATAAAGTAATATCCAGTATTACAACGGAAAGTAAAGGATCCACAGGCGGATCTTTAAACATATCATTTGTTCAACAGACTTTAGACACCTAGAACTTGCAAGATTCTTTATTAGCGCCCTGAGCTTCCAGCCAATTACGTTCAGTACCTGTCACTTAACCTTTTTGGAAAATACGTCAGTTTTCACTGGTAAATACACTCAACCGACTCATTTGAAAAGAGTTTAAGAAAATTGATTTGAATGCACGTGGCACAAAATATCTTTTATAATTTGATTAAAATGCACAGAGGCAAAATTAACCTTTTTAACTTGGAACAATTATATTTATAACCTTGTATACAGATTTACATGTTCGTTATACGTTCAGGGCCCGATGTAGAAACCGAGTCAGATTAACAGACACACCACAAGTATAAGCCCACAAGAGAGTGAGATACCGTTTCCCTTTAAGCAACTTTCAGTGTATGCCTACACCCCGTGCTTAAGGCGTGGCCATTTTATAATACAATGATGTCAAGGATATCCGGGACATGGTCATTAACCCCTAAAGGCTTTTATTTCAAACAATACAGATTAAACCGGGTTACCTCAATAATTTAATCACAATCCGATTAAACATTCAATACCCGACCAAGCGGTATCATTATACCGTATTCCAAGCCCGTATAGGGAAAATAAGTTAAGAGTATTTACCTGAGCTAGCTCCTGTCTTAAATAGCAAGAATCTAATAACTCAGCCGTATTCACTTAAGTAAGCGTAGGTACCATTTACCGAAATTCTCTAGTCTGGAATGATGGTATAAATAACCAATTAGAATGCTAACGGGTCTTTAATTTAGCTTAAGCTTAGACCGGTTAGTCTTAAGGGAATATACGGTTCAGACGCACGATTAAGCGAAGACCGGAATAGAATGTGTTTTAGACCCGACAAGTATGAAGACTTGTCTTAAATGGGTATTTCATACACATTCTGGATTTTGAGATAAAACCAATAAGGTTTGACCCGTTTCGGCTAATTTATGTAAACTTGTTACATAAACCGAACCGTACGCGTAATAAGCGTGACGGGTATTCATGAGAGCCATATACAGGTTTCCTAAGTTAATTATGCCTCAAATATGTTGTGACATCAGTAAGATGTCTTTCATTATGCCCGAAAAGTGTTTAAACACAAACTAGGCCCCGTAGGGGTAGTTTGGTCATTTTAAAGGTTGTAAAAGGGTTTAAGTGTTTAACTGAGTTACAGGTCTGATGTAATCAGTAAGCATACTCAGATTAATGGGTTATAACAGTAGGATAAGGTACATATGTGAAATTTATCAATTATAACCAAACTATGCCCCGTAGGGGTATTTTGGTAATTTCACATAAGCCGAAAAGCTCAAAACCGAAGTCTGAGTTAATCAACCTTTGCTTACTGTTAAAAACATTCTAATTTGCCTAAAATATCAGTAGGTATCAACCCGGGTATGTTCAATATAATTTTAATACATACTATGCGTTAAAAACGCTTAATAAGGCGATTAAAGGCCATTTCCGGGTTCGATACTTAAATCTGATATTTTTATATTTCCAGAAGGTTTAAAATAATTTGTTTAACATATCTAATCAGTAGCAAAAGGTTTGGAGTCATTTAGATATGTAAAACTCATTTTATGGCCCGTAAGGGCAAAACCGACATTTACCGGATTAAGCCTACGACTATGAGTTATGCTCAGCCTAAAATTAATTAAAAATCTTTAAAAATCCCAAAATAATATATTACATCAGTGGGTATTAAGTTTGATACCAAAAAGTAGGCTTAACTAGGCTATACGCTAATTACGCCGTTTTATTGACATAAAGCTTTAAATTTGCGATATTGAGCATAACTCTTAATCTACAAGTCAAACTGATGTCAAACTTTGCATACAAGTTTATATATCGGTATTTAAGGTTTCTGCACTTTTACATTTTCATAAATCACGTTTTAAGGTAATAAGGGCATAATGGTCAACATATGAGCAATTAACGGAAACATGCATATTAATTGGATAACTAATGAACCAAGGTGTATAATCACGGAGGGTTGTACTAACAAGTAACCTAATCCAATTAAAGCCCTGAGGCATTTCTAAAACATGCCTAAACGGGTCAGAACTGAAAGTCAAAGTGAAAGTCAAACTATGCGACTTTCGGCTCCGAACCGGGTCTAAACAGGAAATTGTCGGGTTGAACATGTTTAGACATGTTCTTACACTTATTACTAAGTTATAACAATGTTCAAACAGGTAGTATATGATCTACATTGCTAATTATGCATAAATGGCATTTTAAGCTTCCTGTTGACTTTTCTTAAACTAGTTTGACCCGACTTTTGACCTGGTTAGAGTGGTGATCAGGGGAAACCCTTTTGAGGTTTTATTACCCACATAATTACCAAGCTATAACTACTTTTAATTCGAGATATGACTGAGCCATTGTTGACTAATCTCGAAGTCAAACCGTAATTACGACGGTTTGACTTTTAGCTAAAATACTAAGCTAAACTTAATTAAAGAAGTACTAGCAGACTTACAAGAGTCCAATGCACGAAAAATGATCAATTGAGGCTTCTTGATAGCTCCAGAAATGATCCAAGAATGCAGGAGAAGTTGTGAGGAATGTTTGTAATTTAGGAGGTCTTATATAGTGTTTGATACACCACAACATGTTGACATCTTAGTCTAGCATCCATCCACAACTGATTAACACTTGTCCTAGTGCTTAGGGGGTGTCTAGGGGTCGTCCACATGTGAGAAAAACCGGCTAGAATGGTCACAATCGCGCATAACAGGCTGCTGCCTGTTTTCTGGTGCTGGGCAGGTGCTTGCGCACCGTAACAATTATTTGTTACGGTGCGCAACAAATCATCAGGGACCAAAAATGTTGTTCTTTCATGCTTTCGAAAAGGCAACCTCAATATCCGACTTTGGGGCCTCAATTATCATCTAGGGACCTCCAAGAAGTGCCTTATACAGTAACATACCCTACCATTTTGAATTGTTTCATTTGAATTCATTTTGAAAGTGCCTTAAACGACGGTTTACCGTAGGAATTCTATCGGAACCCATCTAGCACTATGAATTTAATTATTGACACTACATTCCTGGATTTTTTTAAATATACTAGATGTTTAATGTAAGTATACTTGGGTCTTGGGATTTATAAATGAGGTCGTTCAGAGGTAAAAATTAACATGACGCCGCTTTTAAATCCTGCCAAAACATCTTTATTAAATCCGAGTTTACAACGCGTTTTGTCTTATATGACACGTGTCGTTAAATCGTTGAACACGAATTTTCGAGGTGTTACATCCTCACCCCCTTAAAATAAATCTCGACCTGAGATTTACTGAAACAAATAAGGGTATTTTTCTTTCATGGTGGATTCGACCTCCCACGTATATTTGGGACCTCTACGGGCATCCCATTTGACCTTTATAATAGGTACATGCTTCCTTCGAAGCTTCTTATATAGGTTTTAGCTTATAAGCTACTTGATCTTGATACATTCGATTTCCTTCGAATGCTTCTATATATTTAGAGCTTAACTAGCCTGATAATTTACAATTTGGTACTATCAAATATAAAGCTTTTACAATAACTGTAGCCCTAAGCGGGATGTTTGTCCTAACATCCTCTTGCTCCTCAGGAGGTAAACATGGCAGTTCTTAAAAAGGAGATAATTATGACACATAGAGATGTCAGAGATTTCCGTAATCTCAGGCTTTGGCTCATCTATCGATGTCGGTGTCAGATAAATGACACATCCTCTTTGCAATTGCAAAGATGTCCTAAGTAGAGATACTTATAAGGACATTTTTATATTGGATATCTTCTTTGAATACTACTAGTCGACTTTGGTACAATATGACCATTGGGATATCTCAGGAGTTCCATGCATTAAACCTCCATACTGACCAGGCATGGAAGCAATCTATGGAACACACTAAGATACGCCAATCCTCATATGGCACTTTTATCAAATCTAGTTTGGCATTCGCAGGCGATAGAGAAAACAGTGAGAAAAATAATTAAAATAACATATGTTGTCGTACTCTATGTGAAGAAAGAGTACTCTTAGATTTTTCGGAAGGATTCCTTGCCGATACTAGAAGAATCTGCTACTATGGTTTCCTTGGTAAGTTATACCTTGTGGATAATATAAAAGTTTGCTAAGCTTATGGTTTATGAAGATTTATTATTGCGTGTACTAAATCAGGACACTTAGCAGAAATTATCATTGGTAAATGATAAGGATTGTACTTGATGACTTCGTGAACTGCCCCTTGGCATTCATCAGGTGAGTTCAGGCATTTCTTCCTTTATCCTTTCCAGGCTTAGCTGCACCTTCCTTGGCAGCTTTATGGAATCTAGTTCTTATGCGGCCTTACTCACCACAGCCGTGATAGACTGCATTCTTATTAGATCAAGAGTTTTAAGGCTTGAACATAGTTCTTCACCTTTGGACAGGGAGTCATAGACTACAACTGTCATCGCCTTAAAAGGCGATTCACTTGACAGAAAGGTAAACCAATTAACATCACTAATGGATATCTATCTAAAATTTTCGTATCTAATGATATTAGTCATGATTACATCGATCATATTGACTATTAGGTTTGGGTATAATCCCACCATTTTGAATAGGGGATCATACAGATCACCACTACTTTGTCTTATCGATAATAGAGTAAAGTATAGCCCGTAGGCAATTCATCACTAGGGATGTCAATATTATGAATTTATGATCATCATACTGATGATACTAGTCAGGATCGCAATGATAGTATAGACTATGGGATTTGAGTATAGCTCACCCCCCTTGGGCAAAGAATCACAAAAGATTACAATTGCCTTGCCTCAATTGGACAATATAATATAGTCCTTAGGCAAAACATCATTAAGGATGTTAAAATCTTTAATCATCATATTGACGATCTTTGTCATGATTGCATTGATCATATAGACTATTAGGCTTGAGCATAGCTCACTACCTCAGACAAGGAATCATAAAGATAACAATGTCAATGTCTCAAATGGACAATATATTATAGCCCGTAGGCAAAACATCTCTAAAGGATGTTAAATAATATTATCATCGTATTAGATGATTTAGTCATGATCGCATTGATCATATAGACTATTATGCTTGGACATAGTCCAATATTTTAGACAGGAGGTCAAAGATCATCACTGTCGTTGTCTTATCGGACAACAAGTTTAGCCCGTAGGCACTTCATCACTAACGGATGTTCATAATATGATCATCTTATAGGTTGATATAAGCCATGATTCCTAAATCACTAGGTTAAATAAGGGAATTGGAAGAATCCAATATAAGTATGACTGTTGTGATTTTCTCGAATCACATTTGTCAAGAGTGCTAACACGTTCTTAGGTGTTAACAAGGATCTGAATCCCTTGAGTAGGTTTCACCATCTTGGCCGCGTGGGCTAGGTTTCACCTTTAAGATTCCCTTTAAAATGCATACTGATAGGGAAGGAAGGATATTTATTTTATTCAGGATTTTTATCATAAATCCTAATTCATAAGTTAATAATAGCACAAATGGCCTAGTCGCGTAGACAAGTTTAATTTATAAGCCATGATTTCGGAGAATCGAGGCATTAAGGTTTGAATCAAAGTTCATTACCTTTTCTTGACAGGGAGTTGTAGGCTACCACTGTCTTTAGTCTCAGAGGACATTAACTATAGCCCGTAGGCACTTCCCTTCTAAGGGATGTTTATTATGGAATTGCCCCTTAGGGTAATTCATTAACCATGGTAAACAGAGACCACATTCGGTTAATTTATTGCTAACATTTATTTAGGACTTCTATTATAATTTATCCTAGTTATAAAACATTAACAGTTTTATTAGTGGCACCCAAGGCCTGGTCACATGGACATTTATAAATTTTTAAGCTTATGATTTCAGAGTATCAAAGCAACAATAACAGTTTTATTGAATAGCACAAAAGGCCTAGTCACAAGGACAATTTTTTTTTTAAATTATAAGCCATGATTTCAGAGAATCAAGGCCTTTAGATAAATTAGCACAACAGGCTTAGTCACAAGGACATATATAAATTATATGCAATGATTTCAGAGAATCAAGCATTTGAGGTTTGAACCTAGTTCATTACCTTTTTCTGACAGGGAGTCATAGCTACCACTGTATTTTGGCTCATGTAGAAATGAGCAAGGCCCGTAGGCACTATATTACCACGTATGGTTAAAATATGATCATCTTAATTGATGATGTAAACCCAGGATTCGGAGATCATTAAACTGGGTTAGGAATCTTTTGAAGAATCCTTAATAACGTGTGTGATTTCCAACGAATCACATCTGCCGGGAGTGTTAACATGTTTTCAGATGTTAACTGGAATACGAATCTTTTAAACAGGTCTTACCATCTTGGCCCGGTCTTATAATTGACCCATAGGCTAGGTTTCACTCTTAAGATTCTTAGTTAATGATTTGAATCTTTTTAACAGGTCTTACCATCTTGGCCCGGTCTTATAATTGACCCGAAGGCTAGGTTTCACACTTAAGATTCTTAATTTATAATTATCGCAGAACAATTTTAAATTGAAATGTTAATAAGGATCTGAATCTAAATTGAGGAACTGCCATCTTGGCCGGTCTTAATATGACCCGAAGCTAGGTCTTGTCCTTTTTAGATTTTGCCATTTTATTATAATGGTAGATCTTGTAAAAGGAAATGTTATTTTCCATTTATTTAATATTCTTGTCTAGAATGAAAGTTTAAACTTAATCATTCCACTATATAAAGATAAAAGTATAAAGTTGCCCTAAGCGGGACTTGAAAGGAATAGTGTTGTCCTCGAAGGGACTAAAAAGATAAATATGTCCTTATAAGGACTATTGAGGAAACGATTTTTAGCAAAGGAGTTTCTTCTTCATTCAATTCTTGAATGCTTTCTCCTTGGTTGCACGTCTCATCTTGGTCGCTGTACGAAGCTCAGCATTTCAAGGCTCCGGTTGTGGAGAATCCCTAGTTCAGCTTCCTCGCTTGGCGACGTATCCAATAATAATAAAAATTGGAAGCAAAAATTTCCATATTAGGATTAAGATTATTCCTATGTTAAGTCTAGACTCAGAAGGTCAAGGAATGTGCAATTGTGTAACTGAGATTAAACTAAAAAGGCTAGTGTTTAATTCGCTCAGAGTTGGCTCTGATACCAACCTGTCACACCCCGACTTTCCACGTGTCACTGGTGGGCCCGGTGGGGAGTATCGTGACGTGGTTGGCAACATAATAGTCAAACAACACAATTATATAAATGCACAACGGAAGCAAAAGATAAATATTATTACATTCCGAATATAAAGTAATATCCAGTATTACAACGGAAAGTAAAGGATCCACAGGCGGATCTTTAAACATATCATTTGTTCAACAGACTTTAGACACCTAGAACTTGCAAGATTCTCTATTAGCGCCCTGAGCTTCCAGCCAATTACGTTCAGTACCTGTCACTTAACCTTTTTGGAAAATACGTCAGTTTTCACTGGTAAATACACTCAACCGACTCATTTGAAAAGAGTTTAAGAAAATTGATTTGAATGCACGTGGCACAAAATATCTTTTATAATTTGATTAAAATGCACAGAGGCAAAATTAACCTTTTTAACTTGGAACAATTATATTTATAACCTTGTATACAGATTTACATGTTCGTTATACGTTCAGGGCCCGATGTAGAAACCGAGTCAGATTAACAGACACACCACAAGTATAAGCCCACAAGAGAGTGACATACCGTTTCCCTTTAAGCAACTTTCAGTGTATGCCTACACCCCGTGCTTAAGGCGTGGCCATTTTATAATACAATGATGTCAAGGATATCCGGGACATGGTCATTAACCCCTAAAGGCTTTTATTTCAAACAATACAGATTAAACCGGGTTACCTCAATAATTTAATCACAATCCGATTAAACATTCAATACCCGACCAAGCGGTATCATTATACCGTATTCCAAGCCCGTATAGGGAAAATAAGTTAAGAGTATTTACCTGAGCTAGCTCCTGTCTTAAATAGCAAGAATCTAATAACTCAGCCGTATTCACTTAAGTAAGCGTAGGTACCATTTACCGAAATTCTCTAGTCTGGAATGATGGTATAAATAACCAATTAGAATGCTAACGGGTCTTTAATTTAGCTTAAGCTTAGACCGGTTAGTCTTAAGGGAATATACGGTTCAGACGCACGATTAAGCGAAGACCGGAATAGAATGTGTTTTAGACCCGACAAGTATGAAGACTTGTCTTAAATGGGTATTTCATACACATTCTGGATTTTGAGATAAAACCAATAAGGTTTGACCCGTTTCGGCTAATTTATGTAAACTTGTTACATAAACCGAACCGTACGCGTAATAAGCGTGACGGGTATTCATGAGAGCCATATACAGGTTTCCTAAGTTAATTATGCCTCAAATATGTCGTGACATCAGTAAGATGTCTTTCATTATGCCCGAAAAGTGTTTAAACACAAACTAGGCCCCGTAGGGGTAGTTTGGTCATTTTAAAGGTTGTAAAAGGGTTTAAGTGTTTAACTGAGTTACAGGTCTGATGTAATCAGTAAGCATACTCAGATTAATGGGTTATAACAGTAGGATAAGGTACATATGTGAAATTTATCAATTATAACCAAACTATGCCCCGTAGGGGTATTTTGGTAATTTCACATAAGCCGAAAAGCTCAAAACCGAAGTCTGAGTTAATCAACCTTTGCTTACTGTTAAAAACATTCTAATTTGCCTAAAATATCAGTAGGTATCAACCCGGGTATGTTCAATATAATTTTAATACATACTATGCGTTAAAAACGCTTAATAAGGCGATTAAAGGCCATTTCCGGGTTCGATACTTAAATCTGATATTTTTATATTTCCAGAAGGTTTAAAATAATTTGTTTAACATATCTAATCAGTAGCAAAAGGTTTGGAGTCATTTAGATATGTAAAACTCATTTTATGGCCCGTAAGGGCAAAACCGACATTTACCGGATTAAGCCTACGACTATGAGTTATGCTCAGCCTAAAATTAATTAAAAATATTTAAAAATCCCAAAATAATATATTACATCAGTGGGTATTAAGTTTGATACCAAAAAGTAGGCTTAACTAGGCTATACGCTAATTACGCCGTTTTATTGACATAAAGCTTTAAATTTGCGATATTGAGCATAACTCTTAATCTACAAGTCAAACTGATGTCAAACTTTGCATACAAGTTTATATATCAGTGTTTAAGGTTTCTACACTTTTACATTTTCATAAATCACGTTTTAAGGTAATAAGGGCATAATGGTCAACATATGAGCAATTAACGGAAACATGCATATTAATTGGATAACTAATGAACCAAGGTGTATAATCACGGAGGGTTGTACTAACAAGTAACCTAATCCAATTAAAGCCCTGAGGCATTTCTAAAACATGCCTAAACGGGTCAGAACTGAAAGTCAAACTATGCGACTTTCGGCTCCGAACCGGGTCTAAACAGGAAATTGACGGGTTGAACATGTTTAGACATGTTCTTACACTTATTACTAAGTTATAACAATGTTCAAATAGGTAGTATATGATCTACATTGCTAATTATGCATAAATGGCATTTTAAGCTTCCTGTTGACTTTTCTTAAACTAGTTTGACCCGACTTTTGACCTGGTTAGAGTGGTGATCAGGGGAAACCCTTTTGTGGTTTTATTACCCACATAATTACCAAGCTATAACTACTTTTAATTCGAGATATGACTGAGCCATTGTTGACTAATCTCGAAGTCAAACCGTAATTACGACGGTTTGACTTTTAGCTAAAATACTAAGCTAAACTTAATTAAAGAAGTACTAGCAGACTTACAAGAGTCCAATGCACGAAAAATGATCACTTGAGGCTTCTTGATAGCTCCAGAAATGATCCAAGAATGCAGGAGAAGTTGTGAGGAATGTTTGTAATTTAGGAGGTCTTATATAGTGTTTGATACACCACAACATGTTGACATCTTAGTCTAGCATCCATCCACAACTGATTAACACTTGTCCTAGTGCTTAGGGGGTGTCTAGGGGTCGTCCACATGTGAGAAAAACCGGCTAGAATGGTCACAATCGCGCATAACAGGCTGTTGCCTGTTTTCTGGTGCTGGGCAGGTGCTTGCGCACCGTAACAATTATTTGTTACGGTGCGCAACAAATCATCAGGGACCAAAAATGTTGTTCTTTCATGCTTTCGAAAAGGCAACCTCAATATCCGACTTTGGGGCCTCAATTATCATCTAGGGACCTCCAAGAAGTGCCTTATACAGTAACATACCCTACCATTTTGAATTGTTTCATTTGAATTCATTTTGAAAGTGCCTTAAACGACGGTTTACCGTAGGAATTCTATCGGAACCCATCTAGCACTATGAATTTAATTATTGACACTACATTCCTGGATTTTTTTAAATATACTAGATGTTTAATGTAAGTATACTTGGGTCTTGGGATTTATAAATGAGGTCGTTCAGAGGTAAAAATTAACATGACGCCGCTTTTAAATCCTGCCAAAACATCTTTATTAAATCCGAGTTTACAACGCGTTTTGTCTTATATGACACGTGTCGTTAAATCGTTGAACACGAATTTTCGAGGTGTTACATCAAACAGCCCCACCAGAACCAACGCTTTAAGAAGGGGTGTTATCAGTGTGGGGATGAGGGTCATATTAAACGGGATTGCCCTCAGCTGAATCAGAATGCCAACGACAACAACCGCCAGAACAACACCAACAATGCTGGAAACAACAGCAATGGCAACAATGGGGGCAATGGTGCTCGTGGAAGGGTATTTACGATCGGTGCTGGTGATGCTAGGAACGATGGCAATGTCGTGACTGGTACGTTTTCTGTGAACAATCTCTTTGCTTCTGTGTTATTTGATTCCGGTGCCGATTGGAGTTATGTGTCCCTAGAGTTCAGTCAGCGATTAGGGTTAACTCCAACACCTTTAGAAGTTAAGCATGTAGTAGAATTAGCCGATGGCAAAACGATTGAAGCTTTGCATGTTCTTTTTAGTTGTAAATTAGATCTCGTGGGTCAAGTGTTTGATATTGACCTCCTTCCTGTAACCCTTGGTAGTTTTGACGTAGTGGTTGGTATGGATTGGTTATCTAAGTAACAAGCTGAAATTCTCTGTAAATAGAAGATTGTCCGTATTCCTCTCCCCAGTGGAGAATCTTTATCAGTTCAAGGGCATCGCAGTGGTGCGATGGTTGGTATCATCTCAGCTATGCAAGCGCAGAAATGTCTACGAAAGGGGTATCCTGCTATTCTAGCACTCGTTACTGATCCTCGGCCTGAAGAGATAAAGATCGAGGATCTGCCAGTTGTACGTGAATCTGCTGATGTGTTTCCTGAAGAACTTCCTGGCTTACCTCCTCACCGTCAAGTGGAATTTCAGATTGATCTTGCACCAGGGGCAGCTCCGATTGCACGTGCTCCCTATCGTCTTGCACCTGGAGAGTTGCAGGAGTTGTCTAATCAACTGCAAGAGTTACTGGATAGGGGCTTTATCCGACCCAGCTCTTCGCCTTGGGGAGCCCCAGTTTTTTTTGTAAAGAAGAAGGATGGGTCCTTTCGTATGTGCATAGATTATCAGGAACTTAACAAGGTGACTGTCAAGAACCGCTACCCTTTGCCACACATCGACGACTTATTTGATCAGTTGCAAGGGTCGAGTTTTTATTCGAAGATCGACTTAAGATCGGGCTATCATCAGATGAGAGTCCGAGAGGAAGATGTTCCTAAAACGGCTTTTCGAACGCGGTATGGGCACTATGAGTTTTTAATTATGCCGTTCGGGTTGACGAACGCGCCAGCGGTTTTCATGGACCTCATTAACCGTGTATGCAAACCGTATCTCGACGAATTCGTTATCGTGTTTATCGACGACATTCTGATCTATTCGAAGAGCAAGGAAGATCACGAGCGATGACGGGTGGTCCGTAGGACAACCCTTAAAGCCTTTAAACAGAATAAAATTCCATACTTTGCCCGGTTATTTGCTTGAACTTGGTAACCACTAGATGATTTGATGTGCAGGTAACCACGACATTCTGATCTATTCGAAGAGCAAGGAAGATCACGAGCGATGACGGGTGGTCCGTAGGACAACCCTTAAAGCCTTTAAACAGAATAAAATTCCATACTTTGCCCGGTTATTTGCTTGAACTTGGTAACCACTAGATGATTTGATGTGCAGGTATTATAATGCTCAAGATGCAGGTTTTAGATGGTTGGATGGATGCTAGAAGTTGGCGGAGTCAAAGAATGGAAGACTTGAAGATTTGGTGAAGAAAAAGAGAAGAAACAAGGCTCAGCGCCGTAGCCTACGGCACCTGGCCGTAGGTTACGTCCCCAACCCTTCCAAGAATTAACCCGCCGTAGATCAGAAGAGAGACACCGTAAGAGTATAATAGGTGTCGTAAGCTACGGTGGCTTGGCGTAGCTTACGGCGCCAATGATGACTTCCGGAACTTGCTGACCACCGTAACCTACGGCGGAGGACCGTAGGTTACGGCACCGACTGGTGTTTTCATGTAACTTCCACATTAAATGTTGTTTTCAAGATGTTTTATTGTGTCTTATCATATGATTTTGGTTACGACTGGACTTGGAATGAATTTTGGAGAACTTTGGAGACATTGGGCAAGGAGAACACTATGTCAATCATTAGTTTTGTTGCTTTTGATCTTGATGAACAATAATAACTTTGTTATGATGTTGATTCGAGCCATGAGTGGCTAAACACTTTGTGATCATCCTGGATTGAAGGTTTGCTTGAGACATTTCATGTTTGATTTCCTAATTTCTAGAATAACAATCCTTATCTTTATGGTTTGCTTGTTATGGTGTGTGATTGTTTGTTAGTAACTTGTTAATTCTTACATTGACTTAATTAGAAACCATACGTTCTTGGTGCCGTTGGCAATCGAGATATCATGGGTATAGTTAGGCTTGGGTAATGGTTGATTGATCATCGGGTAACAACCTCACGTTCTAGGAATCTGAATACTTAGTTCCCTTTCATCACTGCAAGTAGTCACACATGAACTATGTCTATGTAGTTCTTTCTAGTGGAATAATAACATGAATGTCAATTGAAATCGGAAATCTAGGATGGTCATTATTCTCCAATTTGTTTACAACCCAAAACTTTTCTCTTGCAATTTAATTAGTTAATTTTAGTTTTTAAAACCAATCCAATCAAATCAACTCTTAAATTTTATTTTATTTGCAATTAGATTAATTTAGTCAAGCTAGATATACACTTAGATAACATACATTCCACAAACACCCTGTGTTCGATACCCACTTACCACTAGCTAATTAGTTGTATTTGGATTAAATTTGATTGAGACTTCGACCTCACGTCAAATTTTGGCGCCGTTGTCGGGGAGTAGTGTGCAACGTGTGTTATTTTTGATCCTTTTTAGTTTGTTATTTTTCTGGTTTACGCTAGGTGTGTTAGTGTGCAGGTATTTACAGGTGCATGCGTACTAGGAGCTCTCACAAGCTTGAACCATTGGCATTTGATCCGGAAATTGAGCGAACATTAAGAGGAAACATAATTTTGCTAAGAGAGAATAGAATCAGTGGTTCACCAACAACACTAACTACACCAATCACACCAATTCGATACATGGATCCACCACAACCACCACCCACTACGGGTGAACTTATACCACCTTTCATACCATCATCCACTCAACCTTCACCAAACACTACCATACCAAACACCACTACCAATCCTATTTCACCTCATGATGCAACACCAACTAACACCACCCAACCCATTACCACTCAAGGAGAACCTTCACTTTCCTTTAACCCTTCTACTACAATTCCACCATTTTCCCATTTCTTCCCAGTTTCAGGCCAATCATCCGCAACCTATACATTACCACAAGGTTCAACTGTCGTTCATGCTACTTCTACGTTTAGACCATCGAACCAGTCGGGTTTTCAATATTCGACTCTTCCATTTGGGCAATCATCGGGTATAGGAGGAGATGGATATGAAGAAGGATATGAGGACTTTGAGGGTTATGAGGATGAAGGATATACATATATGGGTGATGGGGATCAAGGAGAACTTACTTATGTGCCAGGGCAAACTCAGAGAATGCCAAGTGTTGGTGGGTTTCAACAACAACAAATTATACCACAACACATTCGGCCAAGGCCACAAGGACCACAAATGCAATGCCCTATACCATTGCAACAAGTTCGTCCGCAAAACGTACCACCACAATTCCAAAGGCCAATTCAACACCCACCGATGCCACAACAACAATTTCAACCCTATGTACCACAAGGGCCTATGCAAAGACCAATGGGTCTTATTCGACCAAGGGTTCGGGTGGGTGTGCCAAGAAGGCATCTTAGAGATCATGCAAGAGGCATTGAAGCGCATTTTAGGCCGGTAATCACTCAAAATCCTTCACCGGTAGTTATTCCTCACAATGATCAAGGGAGAACTTTTGAAGTGAGAACAAATTCTTTGCAAAGTTTGCCGAAATATAAGGGTCTAGCAACGGAGGAGCCTTATTTCCATTTGGAGGCCTATGACTCAATTTGTAATACTCTTGGGAGTCAAGGTTTTTCGGCCGATGATGTCAAGTTAGTCTTGTTTTAATTTTCTTTGGAGGACAAGGCAAAGAAATGGTTCTACACTTTGCCTTCAGCATCTATTTACACTTGGGCGGAAATGCAACAAATTTTCCTAGATGAGTTTTACACCGCTCAAAAGACCAACGATGCTAGGAAGGGGTTGAGGAGTTTTCAACAACAACAAGGCGAAATGTTTCATGAAGCCTTTGAGCGTTTCAATATGATGATCAAGAATTGCCCTCACCATGGAATTGAACTGTGGTAATTAATGAATGCTTTCCACGAGGGGTTGAGTGCCGAAGATGCTCGAGACTTAATGTCTATTACTGGTGGCACTTTTGGTACAAATTATGAGCAAGACGATTGGGAGTTCTTGGAACAAATGGCAATTACATCAAAGAGGAAAGCCCAAGCATCAAGGAGAGCAGGACCGACCGTTACCTGAACACAAGTGCATGCGGTTGACGATGGTAATGTTCAAACCTCTAATCAAATTTATGATGTTTGTGCTATTTGCAATGAAATAGGTCATGCGGCTGAAAATTGCCAAGGAGTAGTAGAAGGGCAATATGAAGAAGTTCATGCGGTGCAAGGTCAAGGAGGGGGTGGTAGAAACTATAACATGAAATCCAACACTTACCACCCCGGGTTAAGGAACCACCCAAATTTTCGTTATGGGAACCCTTCAAATCAAGCTAACCCGAATTTTCAAGGTAGCCAAGGTAACTTTGGTTCGCGCCAACCTTATAACAATCAAAGTGGATTTAGAGGTGGGAACAACCAAGGCTATCAAAGGCAATATCAAGCGGGTCAAGAGCAAGGGGGGTCTTCGGGTGGAAATGAGATGATGGATATGTTGAAGAGCATGCAAGCGGAGATGCAAAAGAGAAACCAAATGGATGATGCTCGGATACAAAAGGATGAATCTCGAGACAAAGAAATTCAAACTTTGACCACCCAAATGGGTCAACTCGCAACCGAAGTGGCGGACTTGAAGAAAAACAAAGGTCAATTACCAAGCGACACTAAGGTAAATCCGTCTCATAATACTTCTAGAGGTAACAATGTTAATATTCATCATGTAAGTGTTTTGAGAAGTGGGAAAGAGTACAAAACCAATCCTTCACCGGATTTGGTCGATGGGGTGGTTGAAGATATAACGGGTCAAGATAGTGAGGACGAAAATGAACCACCTATTATTTCTTTTAAAAAACCCAATTTTGAAAAACCCGAAATTAATAAAGAGAATGAAAAGAAAAATGGGGACAAGGGATCTAGTCAAGTACCATTTCCCTCGGCTTTATTAGATCCGGGTAGGAAAAAATTTATTTCAAAACGGGGTCCTCAAAAGGAAGAAATGTGGGAGGTTTTCAAACAAGTTAAAATCAATCTTCCTTTACTTGAAGCAATCAAACAGGTACCCGCTTACGCCAAGTTTTTAAAAGAATTGTGTACCCAAAAGAGGCAACAAAAATGCCTAAATTGGTTGACTTGACGGAGCGGGTAAGCGCGGTCTTGAAAGGAGATCTTCCTCCTAAGCTACAAGATCCGGGAATGCCTCTTATAAATATTCAAGTGGGAAATTTTCAAAACGCAAGGGCGTTATTGGATCTTGGAGCCGGAGTAAGTATCCTACCGGGGGGGTGGTTATTTGACCAATACGATTTTGGTCCATTGAAACGGGTTGAGACAACGGTGGTATTAGCCGATTTGTCTCATAAACTTCCTCGGGGTATTGTACGGGATGTGATAGTTAAAGTTGATGAGTTTTATTATCCCGTGGATTTTCTTGTGCTAGATTACTCATCCGCGGACCCAAGTCAACAACAAAATGTTATTTTGGGTCAGCCATTTTTGAACACCGCACATGCCGTTATTGATTGTCGATATGGTACGGTCGACATGACATTCGGTAATAGGAATATGAGATTAAATGTTTTTACTAACGGTACTAACATTTATGGTGATGGGTGTTTTGTAGCAGATTTCATAGATGGATATGACCCAAAGGAGTTCGAGGAAGAGATTTTGGGTTCTTGTGTTTGTGATGTATCTTTGCAGGTTCATGCATGTCAGTTAGAAAAGGAAGAGAAGGAGCAAGAGGCTCTTGCGGTGAAAGAAGGAAGACCGCCATGGACCCACCAAACGGATACTTTACCGGTGGGAAATGATTCGGGTACAAAGCCTTCCTTGGAATGTCCACCAAGCGTGGAATTGAAAGAACTACCGAGGCATTTGAAGTATATATTCTTAGGGGAGAATGACACCTTACCGGTGATCATTGCTTCTAATTTGGCGGTAGCTCAAGAAGAGGATTTGATACGGGTGTTGAAGGCTCACAAGGCGGCAATTGGGTGGACGATAGCCGATTTGAAAGGCATTAGTCCATCCATTGTAATGCATAAAATCATTACAAGCGAAGATGCAAAACCAACCCGTGAAACACAAAGAAGGTTGAACCCGAACTTGAGAGAAGTGGTCAAGAAAGAAGTTATCAAGTGGTTGGATGCGGGAATCATTTACCCCATTTCGGACAGTGCGTGGGTAAGTCCGACTTAGGTAGTGCCTAAAAAGTCGGGCATTCAGGTAATTAAAGATGAACAAGGTGAGCAAATCGCCACCCGCCCGGTAACCGGGTGGCGAGTTTGCATCGATTATAGAAAATTAAACGCGGCTACCTCCAAAGACCATTTCCCGTTACCTTTCATTGACCAAATAATTGAAAAACTTTCCGGTCAGAAATATTATTGTTTTTTGGATGGGTACTCGGGTTATAACCAAATTGCTATTCACCCGGACGACCAACACAAAACCACGTTTACATGTCCATATGGTACATTTGCTTTTCGGCGAATGCCATTTGGACTATGTAACGCCCAGGCCACATTTCAAAGATGTATGATGAGCATATTTTCAGACATGGTCGGAGAATCCCTTGAAGTGTTTATGGATGATTTTTCTATCTTTGGCCCAAGTTTTGATTCTTGTCTTGACGAATTGTAAAAAGTTTTAAAAAGGTGTGTTGAGACAAACTTGGTGCTAAGTTGGGAAAAGAGCCATTTATGGTTCAAGAGGGTATTGTGTTGGGGCACGTGATATCGGACCGGGGAATGGAGGTAGATAAAGCAAAAATTCGGGTAATTTCATCTCTTCCCCCACCAAAGAATGTTAAAGGGGTGAGATCATTTTTGGGACATGCGGGATTTTATAGAAGGTTTATTAAGGGTTTTAGTGTAATTACAAAACCTTTATGTAACTTATTATTGAAAGATGTTCCATTTGATTTTACTGACGAATGTTTGCAAGCGTTTCATGTGTTGAAGGAACAGTTGGTGAAGGCTCCTATCTTGCAACCACCGGATTGGTCAAAGCCGTTCGAAATTATGTGT
This sequence comes from Helianthus tuberosus, assembly GCA_030545235.1. NCBI lineage: Eukaryota > Viridiplantae > Streptophyta > Magnoliopsida > Asterales > Asteraceae > Helianthus > Helianthus tuberosus. The sequence continues at coordinate 15,628,766 of CM060409.1, forward strand.
GATGCTAGCGATACGACCATTGGAGCGGTTTTGGGTCAAAGGGTTGATAAGAAGCCGGTGGTAATCTATTATGCAAGTAAAACGTTATCCGAGGCGCAACTGAATTACACCACAACCGAGAAAGAATTATTACCGGTGGTGTATGCCTTGGACAAGTTTAGAGCTTACATTTGGGGGAGCAAGGTGATTGTGTATTCGGATCATAGTGCGGTTCGATACTTAATGGAAAAGAAGGATGCAAAGCCCCGATTGATTCGTTGGGTGCTCTTGTTGTAAGAGTTCGATCTAGAGATTCGGGACAAAAAGGGTTGTGAAAATGTTGTTGCGGATCATTTGTCCCGGATCCCATTGGAAGGTGTTGATGATCCGAGTGAAATTAATGAACGGTTTCCCGATGAGCAATTGTTAGCCATTTCTACTTTTGTTGCACCTTGGTATGCCCATTATGTGAACTATTTGGCCAAGGGTGCGATTCCGAATCATTGGACGAAGAAGAGACGACAACAGTTCCTAAGTCAAGTTAAGCAATATATTTGGGATGAACCAGATTTGTTCAAAATTGGACCCGATCAAGTGATAAGAAGGTGTGTTCCCGAAACTGAAGTATTAGAGATTTTAACCCATGCTCATTCGTCGGCATGTGGGGGGCATTTTAGTGGGAACAAGACGGGTTACCGGGTATTATCACGTGGGTTTTATTGGCTCACAATTTTCAAGGATTCTTGTGAGTTTGCCCGAAATTGCATCAATTGTCAAAAAGTTGGAAGTATATCGAAGCGGGATGAAATGCCTTTACAACCAATTTTGGTGGTTGAGGTGTTTGATGTTTGGGGGATAGATTTTATGGGTCCGTTTCCTAACTCGAATGGGTTCTTATACATATTGGTTGCGGTTGACTATGCTACGAAGTGGATAGAACCCATTGCTACAAGGACCAATGATCATTCCGTTGTATGTAAGTTTGTGCAATCTAACATTTTCGCTCGATTCGGTGTGCCAAGGGTGATAATAAGTGATGGCGGTTCACATTTCAAGAACTTCAATTTCGGCAAATTGTTAAAAAGATACAATGTGAACCACCGTGTGGCGACACCATACCATCCGCAAACAAGTGGACAAGTTGAAGTGTCCAACCGTCAAATCAAAGAGATTCTCATGAAGACGGTAAGAACGGATAGGAAAGATTGGTCAAGTAAACTTGACGATGCGTTGTGGGCATATCGGATGGCCTACAAAACTCCAATTGGTACCACTCCTTATCGGATGGTGTATGGAAAGGGGTGCCATCTACCAATGGAGTTAGCACATCAAGCGCATTGGGCCATTAAAACTGTTAATGCGGATTATGATGAAGCGGGTCGAGTGAGAAAGTTGCAATTGAATGAGATTGAGGAGATTAGAGATGAAGCCTACGATTGTGCTTCCGCATATAAAGACAAACTGAAGAAAGTTCATGATGCGAAGCTAAGGAAAAAGACTTTCGAAGTGGGTCAAAAGGTGTGGTTGTATAATTCAAGGTTGAAAATGTTCGCGAGTAAACTCAAGAGCAAGTGGATGGGCCCCTACGTCATCCGAAGAGTGGAGAAATTTGGTGATGTCGATATAGAAGACGAACAATCCAATAGGCAACAAACGGTGAACGGGCATCGGCTCAAACCGTACTTGGAAGGCAACGACATCAACCATATTGACCTTGACAAAGTGGGTTACATTTTACGCCCATTGGATGATGAGGAAACGTGAAAGAGGCCCAGGTTTGGTGTTTTGTACATATTTTAGCTTAGTTTCGTGTTTGGAATAAAGTCCCGTTTAGAACCGGTGTTTGAAACAAGTGTGGGGAAATCCGTACGAATTTCCCGAACATAGTGTTGAGGACAACACGGGTTTTTAATGGGGGGGGGGGGGTAGGATATTAATTTTCATGTTTTCAAAATTTTCGAAAAACAATAAAAATTAAACAATTTTATAAAGCTAAAAAATAAAAAAAATAAAAAATAAAAATAAAAAAAAATATGAAAAATACCAAAAAGAGTGTTTAGTTGTAATAGAAGTTGGGAAGTTTATGATGTTTTGTATATATTTGGTGTTTGCTTTGTTTTGTAGTAGAAATAAAAACCGGGTCAAATCAATTAGCTCTTATATATATATATCTCCCACTATGTTTCTACCTTTGCACCTAGCTCCGTTACAATCCGTAAGTCCTTTTTGATTCATGAGCATGCTAAGTAATTGTTAGGAGGAAACTTGATTTTTATACAAGCTTATTGTCGCACACACACACATACGCATTGACTGGTTTAGCAGTATGCTAATAATTCTTGTTACCGAGAGATTTTTGTGAGGGGTGTGTCTTGTGGTATGATTGGAAGTTAGTAAAAGGACGGCACATTTAGCTTGGTTTGTATGTTTGATCGCTTGGGTTTTGAATCGTTTTGAATGGGTTGCTTGGGACAAGCAACGGGTAAGTGTGGGGATGTGACGGGTGGTCCGTAGGACAACCCTTAAAGCCTTTAAATAGAATAAAATTCCATACTTTGCCCGGTTATTTGCTTGAACTTGGTAACCACTAGATGATTTGATGTGCAGGTATTATAATGCTCAAGATGCGGGTTTTAGATGGTTGGATGGATGCTAGAAGTTGGCGGAGTCAAAGAATGGAAGACATGAAGATTTGGTGAAGAAATAGAGAAGAAACAAGGCTCGGCGCCGTAGCCTACGGCACCTGGTCGTAGGTTACGGCCCCAACCCTTCCAAGAATTAACCCGCCATAGATCAGAAGAGAGACACCGTAAGAGTATAATAGGTGCCGTAAGCTACGGTGGCTTGGCGTAGCTTACGGTGCCAATGATGACTTCCGGAACTTGCTGACCACCGTAACCTACGGCGGAGGGCCGTAGGTTACGGCACCGACTGGTGTTTTCATGTAACTTCCACATTAAATGATGTTTTCAAGATGTTTTATTGTGTCTTATCATATGATTTCGGTTACGACTGGACTTGGAACGAATTTTGGAGACATTAGGCAAGGAGAACACTATGTCAATCATTAGTTTTGTTGCTTTTGATCTTGATGAACAATAATAACTTTGTTATGATGTTGATTCGAGCCATGAGTGGCTAAACACTTTGTGATCATCCTGGATTGAAGGTTTGCTTGAGACATTTCCTGTTTGATTTCCTAATTTCTAGAATAACAATCCTTATCTTTATGGTTTGCTTGTTATGGTGTGTGATTGTTTGTTAGTAACTTGTTAATTCTTACATTGAACTAATTGGAAACCATACGTTCTTGGTGTCGTTGGCAATCAAGATATCATGGGTATAGTTAGGCTTGGGTAAGGGTTGATTGGTCATCGGGTAACAACCTCACGTTCTAGGAATCTGAGTACTTAGTTCCCTTTCATCACTGCAAGTAGTCACACATGAACTATGTCTATGTAGTTCTTTCTAGTGGAATAATAACATGAATGTCAATTGAAACCGGAAATCTAGGATGGTCATTATTCTCCAATTTGTTTACAACCCAAAACTTTTCTCTTGCAATTTAATTAGTTAATTTTAGTTTTTAAAACCAATCCAATCAAATCATCTCTTGAATTTTATTTTATTTGCAATTAGATTAATTTAGTCAAGCTAGATATACACTTAGATAACATACATTCCACAAACTCTCTGTGTTCGATACCCACTTACCACTAGCTAATTAGTTGTATTTGGATTAAATTTGATTGAGACTTCGACCTCACGTCAAGCGACACCTGCGTCTTATTTTGGAACTCCTGATGAAGGAGCAACTTTACGCGAAGTTTTCCAAGTGTGACTTCTGGATTCGAGAGGTACACTTCCTTGGCCATATTGTTAACGAATCAGGAATACACGTGGATCCTGCAAAGATTGACGCTATTAGAAATTGGGCGGCACCAAAGACTCCTTCGGAGGTGCGACAATTTCTTGGACTCGCTGGGTACTATCGCAGGTTTATTAAGGACTTTTCAAAGATCGCCCAACCTCTTACCTTATTGACACAGAAAGACGTTGTATACTTGTGGGGGACGAAGCAAGAAGATGCTTTCCAGTTGTTAAAACAGAAACTCTGCAGTGCACCGATCTTGTCTCTACATGAAGGTACAGAAGATTTTGTGGTATATTGTGATGCTTCGATTCAGGGTCTCGGTTGCGTTCTGATGCAACATGAAAAGGTGATAGCTTACGCCTCACGACAGTTGAAGGTTCACGAGAAGAATTACACGACTCACGACTTGAAGCTAGGAGCCGTGGTGTTTGCGCTCAAAATCTGGAGGCATTACCTGTACGGTACTAAATGTACTATTTATACCGACCACGGGAGCCTTCAGCATATCTTTGACCAGAAGGAATTGAATATGCGACAGCGTCGCTGGGTAGAACTTTTGAATGACTACGACTGTGCCATCAAGTATCATCCGGGTAAGGCTAACGTGGTAGCTGATACCCTCAGTCGAAAGGAATCGAACCCCAAACGTGTTCGCGCTTTGCAACTCACTATTCACTCAAATCTTCCTGATCAGATCCGTTCGGCTCAGACAGAAGCATTGAAGGAAGAAAACTATGAAGCTGAATATTTGGCGGGCATGGAAAATGACTTATAAAGAGATCTGATGGTATTCTCTACTGCAAGGAACGGATATGGATCCCCTTGTTCGGTAACCTTAGAGAGCTTGTGATGGACGAAGCGCACAAGTCTCGATACTCTGTTCACCCAGGTTCGGATAAGATGTATCAGGATCTCAAAGTCATGTATTGGTGGCCGAAGATGAAATCTCACACCGCGACTTATGTGAGTAAATGTTTGACCTGCTCGAAAGTTAAAGTGGAATATCAGAAACCGTCTGGATTGCTTCAACAACCAGAAATACCCATGTGGAAATGGGAGCAAATCGCAATGGATTTTGTCACTGGACTACCTAGAACTCAAAATGGGAACAATACAATTTGGGTGATCGTTGATCGTCTCACGAAGTCAGCGCACTTTCTAGCAATCAAGGAAACAGATAAGTTCTCACAGCTAGCTGCTGTCTATCTTAAGAAAGTGGTTTCTAGGCACGGGGTACCGACATCTATTATTTCTGACCGTGACCCGCGTTTCATCTCAGATTTGTGGCAGTCGATGCACAAATCATTCGGCTCGCGTCTCGATATGAGCACTGCTTATCACCCGCAGACGGATGGTCAAAGTGAGCAAACCATCCAGACCCTTGAGGATATGTTACGAGCATGCGTAATTGATTTTGGCAAGGGATGGGAGAAACACTTGTCGTTGATAGAGTTTTCTTACAACAACAGTTACCATACCAGCATTCAGGCAGCTCCATTCGAAGCATTGTACGGGCGAAAATCTCGTTCACCTCTCTGTTGGGCTGAGGTGGGTGACAGCCAAGTTACAGGCCCGGAACTTGTACTTGAGACCTCCGAGAAAATTGTTCAGATCAGGAATCGTATGGCGGCAGCGCGTGATCGTCAGAAAAGCTACGCTGATAAGCGTAGAAAACCGTTGGAGTTCGGAGTTAATGATCGTGTTATGTTGAAGGTCTCACCCTGGAAGGGTGTGGTGCGTTTTGGAAAACGCGGCAAGCTAAACCCTCGTTATGTAGGGCCATTCAAAATTCTGGAACGTATCGGTAAAGTTGCCTACAAGCTAGAGTTACCAGCGGAGTTGGGTAACGTTCATGATGTTTTCAACGTGTCACAGTTAAAGAAGTGCTTGTCTGATGAAACACTTGTGGTACCGTTTCAAGAACTGAAAATCGACGACAAGTTGCAGTTTGTCGAAGAACCAATAGAAATTATGGACAGGGAGGTCAAGGTTCGTAAGCATAGTCAAATCCCCATCGTGAGAGTTCGTTGGAACTCAAGACATGGAGCGGAGTTCACGTGGGAACGCGAGGATCAGATGAAGCTCAAGTACCCACATTTATTCCCAGATGAAAAGTCCAAGTCTGACAAACCCAAGTCTGGCACAACTAGTGAATTTCGGGACGAAATTCCCATTCAAGTTGGGGATGATCTGGCACCCGCGGAAAATACACAGTCATCCTAACCTCATGACCTCGCACCGTACTGTTTTGGATTGCTTATCAAATTTCGGGATGAAATTTCTTTCAAGTTGGGGATGATGTGACAATCCGATATTTCAAGTCCTTTCATTTATGTATCACCTGTGTCGTAATTCTATTTTGGTGATTTGTTTGTGTTATGAAACTTGTAACTGTTTGAAAGGGTAGAGTTTGATAGTTATTCGATTTAATGGTGCATGTTATAAGTTAGACTCTTGTCTTGAACCTCGACGAAAAATGGGCTCGACAAAAAAGGTATTTCGTCATAACTCTACTCGATGTAAGAGGGGTCGGCGAAACATAAGTCTTTTATCACAAGGGACCCAACGAAAGACAGGTTTGGGGTCTTTCGTCACCTGCAGCCCAGTTCAAAGCCCAGTTGTGGCCGGCCCTGTTTACGTTGTATATATAATGAACCCATGGAAACCCTAAAACACTATTGTTCTTTCCCTCATAACCGACGGCTATTTCTATTGCTTGAAGTCTCTGTGTCTAGATCAAACTATTCCATTTAACATCACGGTTAGCATTCTTCTGCTTTTTAGTGTGCCATATTTCTGATAATATGATCCTGTGAGAGACTAGGGTTCATGAACAACATCGTAACCTAAGACTATCATGATTAGCGTTTCGTTGACAACTGGGTTGATTAGGGTTGATCATTATTTGTGTGTGTTAGAAATATTTAATGTTGTATGATCTGATTTGGATGTTTGAGTCTTGACTAGTTGATAATGTTTGAGTGAATAATCATTGGTCAGAGTTATTATATGAAACCGATTTCGTGAACGGAACTATTGTTCGTTGTTGGTAAGAGATGTGTTTGATCCATGAAACGTGCCAATTGCTTGCTAACTGTTGTTATTGAAACTATATGATTCTGAACGATAAATTGACTGAGTTAAAAGGGTTTGATCCGTTTTAGAGGTTAGAATATCTGTGTGATGAGACAGAGAAACGGTTAGGGTTCAGGTCGGCGAATAACCAGCAGGATATTCATCATGGCGAAACTTGGTCTTTCGTCGCAGTAGTTGTCGACGAAACATGAGTTTCGTCTGGGTCTTTCGCCATGAAGCTGAATGACGAAACACTGACTTTCGTCGTGAGGCCACCTGGGAACTATCTTAACAGAACAGTTGATATAGCATGAGTTGTTTTGTTGTGAATATTTAATTACGTGACTTCGTCTGTGCATTATGATACCGTTAGTTGGAAACTAGGAAAATTGCATGCATTAATGAAGATAATCAATTTAACTGTTTAATGCTATTGTTATATAAGCATGTGAAATGTGGGCAAGCGTGGAAACTGAGCATTTGATACATGTTATACAATATTCTTGTGATACCTACAAACTGTGCATATGTGTGACCTAGCCGTTTACGAAACTGATATCATTGATAATCACGATAGGGTTTGTTTGACTAACGGGAATGGGTAACATTAAATAACGAGCAAATCTAAGGTGAGTTCACTGCTCTTTTTCCAAGCATGCGTTCCGGGGAGGAATGTCGGGTAATGGGTTTGACTGGAATGTTAAACCTGGGTTGTTGGTTAATACACGTATATCTATCACTCAAGTCCCTCCTACCGATTGTTGCTTGTAGGGCAACGGGGTATTAGTTAATAGCGCTATTTAGGTTTGGCACCCTCACATCGCACCGAGGAGGTCGGGAGTGAACTAATGACCCCCATCTTGACCATTGCTTTGATAGAGGCAATGGGGTTTAGGGCAAATAATCTGGAGCCATCGACGGTAAGCGTGTGATTAACAACAATGAATCTGTGAAACGTTTTAATCTGGTAACTAAACACGTTAACAAACTTTGAACTCACCAGCGTCGTCTGACACACTTATATGCATGCTTGCATGACGTTAGATTCTTGATTATGGACTTGCTATCTGGGAGTGCTAGAGTGGTCATGGATCGAGACTCTTGGATACTTGTTACATTGGTTTTTGAACACTTGTTTTGGAACAGGTGATTTACTATTACTATATGCTTCCGCTGAACGTTTACTTTGGTTATAATTTATGACTTGGATTTATATTATGAAATGAATCGAATGTTTTATTTAATTATTTATTATTGGTTCAATGTGATTGGTGGCTTGGATCCTGGTACGTCACACGTCCCGCGGTGTTTCTGCATGTGGTATTTTGGGGGTGTGACAAATCCCAAACCAGGGAAAGTGTTGTTTGTTTCATTCCCAACCACCAGGAATACATGCTTTTAGTAAAATGTGTGAACTCACCTTAGCTTAGCTCGGCAGATTAAATTACTTGTGTTAGTATGGTCAACCACGTCCTATTATGGTTACCATTTAAGAGTTAGTGTGTGTGCTCACGCGGAAACACGAATCCTACACGTATCTAGAACGTAGCACATTTTATCATACAATACCAATTATCATGGATGCATCTATCACGACATCGCTTAGCGACAACACAAGTTTCACGAAAGATTTAAAATACTCTTCAATAAAAATTCAGCAATATAGTGCATTTTCGCAGTTTTCGGAGTGTTATCCGGAATAGTTCGTGTATAGAAAAATTCCCAAAAAATTACAGGACGTGTCAATCGGAGCATCGACTATTGTGTAAAAATTTGGTGACCAAACTCTTTACGAATTTTCTGTGACAAATATTGCGCCAAACAGTGATCAGATTCGTCGTAATCTGACCCTGTTTTCCGAATTATTTATTTAAAAATATACGTTTATTTGATTGACACGAAACCAACGAGAAAATCACTTAATCAAGCAAGAAATCTACAGTAAAATTTTCACATCTAAACAATTAACACATACCAAGTTATGACACGAAGCGTGAGCTGCATTTTCTTCAGAAAAACGCAGCTTTAATTAGTGAAACAAAATAATTTGTTTAAAATAGCAAACGATGTCCAAAAATCATGATTTCAGTGCCATTAGAAGCGTATTTCGAAATAGCACGTTATAGACTCAAGGAAATCCAGTTGTTGTTAAGTTATGACCCGGTTACAGCCGATTAAAGTCGGCTGTAACGGCTTGACAACTTAGCGTTTTCATTACCCGATCTTCCCAACCGAACCACTAATGCACCCAACGACCCGTAGTGTTTATTTACAGCAGATAATCATCTCTCTACGATGTCTACACCATTAAATCAGTATGGTTTAGTCTGAAAACAACACCCTAGTTACTTATATACGTTTATGCATAACCAACCAGTGAAACGAACATCATACGTGACTAACCATGTATAATATAATTAACATAATCATCAAAGATCAAATACATAACAAAAACTCAGCCAAGTATAATCAGAACTTCAACCCAAAACCACAAAAAGACTAACCAAGAGAAGAGGGAGATGCGAGAGGGAGTGTGTTCGGTCGGAGAGGGAGTTTGTGATAGAGAGAAAACGGGGCTGCTTCTGTTGCCGTAAAACTTCAAGAAGGAGGGAAGGGGATCGCACATTGGGGCTATAGGGTTTTGGGAGAGTTGTGTGTTTTCAAGTTGCATGGTACATACAAAAAAATAAATAGGGAATGTGTGGGCGGTGGTGTTTGAGGTGGGCAGAACCACATGGGGAAACAATTGAACATCAATTGGATTAATTGGGCTGCAGCCAATATGAAATGCAACAACAAGGGGTTTGGCCGATTAGTTTATTTATTTATTATTTTTTATACCCACACTAATATTAATCAACATCAGTGTAACTAATACTAACCCATTAGTTCGTGCTACGGTTCGGGCCTCGTAATTTCCGAGCTATGCGAGTGGGTTCCAATAGTTCGGCTCGATTAACGCGATGTGGATCAATTCATCAAATCATAGAAGCGTATGATTCGATTAATAAAAGCGATATAACCGGTCTTTACCTTGAAGTTACGGGTTGTCACATAGAGTGTAACAACCCGACTTTTCGGATCGTTACGTGTTATCGTTATTCTTTTCGTGAACGCTTGTATTCCCGAGATTTTGATTATCGCAATGGGTTAAACTATGTTTAAAACGCATTTTGAACACTTATTACAACGCTTATTCAAAACGCAGTTATCGCATTTAACGCTACTTATAACGCTTGCAACTTACACGCATTTTATCGCATATTACATCGCTTGTTTAGACTAAACGCTATCGCAACGCAAACTCAACGTAGACTCGAAACGCGGATTTATTTATTTTTATGTGTGTTATTGTGTGATTATTTGTTTAAAAGTTATGTGGTTATCAACGCATCGCTTAACAAACGAAACGAAAGTTGGAAAACTAACTCGCGCACACACAGCCGATTGAATGGGCCACCATACGAATGGGCATCCGACCGAACACCACGTCGCGCAACTGACTTAACTCTTCTCTCACCCTCTATAAATACCGCCGTACACCTCCTTTTCTCTGATTTGACACCTTCATCTGCTCAGTCGCTCTTAGTCACTCTCAATCGCGATTCAAGGCTTTTTGGTAAGCTTTTCTCCTCAAATCTTGTACAATCTTCATCTCTAATCACATCTACATCATCTTCTTCATCAAAATCACACACAAACACTTGCTTTTTCTCTGAAATCACTGATTTGGACCTCTTGAAGGTGGTTTCCACACGTTTTTCTCAGGCAAACGGTTAAGGAACACCATTTGATCGAGAATGGTTCTAGATCTGAAAATTTTCACACTTTTTAACTTAATCCCAACAATATTTCGACACCTTATCATCTGTTTTCAACTTTTCTTCACTTTTCTACTCAAAACTGATGAAATCTGAACTCAATCTGACTTTAGACTCGTTCCTTAGTTTAGAGCCGGTTTGAAAACGGATTTCCACTGGAGAGATGGACCGATTAACGGGTCAGACATGAAACTTCATCAAGAACAGTGGCTCTGATCGAATGGGCTGAGACCATTCGACTGCATGAACTGGATCTGATAGGTTTTTGTTGTTTGACACGTCGTTACACCGTCTCCGTTAAACTTTAAACTTTTTACTTAGAAAATTTTACAAGTTTTTCAAATAACAGATCGCTCACTCGAATGGCCATCTGACCGGATGACCATCCATTTGGATGACATGTCCCTTATAATTTCCAATGATTAAATGTTTTGACTAAACTTTGAACTTTTAACAATTTTACAAACAAACACATCTCATTCGAATGGCCATCCGTTCGAATGGTCATCCACTCGGGTAACCATCCATCCGGATGACCATCCGCTTAGATGGGTTACACCCATTCGCCCGAATCACCATTCAACACTTAGCACATCTGACTTTCTGTTTACGCAATGTTTAACGCTCTGCTCAATGACTTATGCTTCTGTACACATGCTAACTCAACGCGCTCCCTTCACTCCAATACCAGCTTGTGTTTACTTGTTAAACACACTGTGAGTATACTCGAACCCATATTCATTTAACGCACTTTTGGGTGTTACATACGTTCTATATCAAAAAACAACACACAACGCAAACACTTAAATGCTAACCATTCCCGCATGCTATATGTGATCTATGAATGCTTGTACTATGCTTATACAGTGTTACACTATACCGCCTCTAGCAACGATAATACTATAGTTTGGACTCAGCACCTGTCGTGGAGAGGGGTTGCTAGGGATTGTTTTGGTCAAAAATTACCGAAGCAATTAAGTGATCAAATTAGTTAAGTGAGGTAGTGTGCTAGAAATGAGTGTCAAAAATATGTTAATCAAGTTAATTGCAAAAACAGTTTCAGGATACGGCTCAGGATATAGAGCTGTATCTATGATCAAACGATGAGCTAAAAATGTAAAGGTTGACACGTGATGTACGAGGAAAGCCCTTGATCAATCTAGATCGTCGGCACAAAACCTTGGGAGCTGACAATCGCAGCGGCCTTGTTCTTCTATTACTTCAAATGTCAGGATACAGTGCAAGATGTGATGCGGATCAACTAGGTGTTACAATGTAATTCGAGTACAAGTGTTTGTGTATAGTGTTTGCTAGAAGCTAGAGAGCTAAAGTGTGCGAAAGAGTGTGTGTGTAAAGTTGCGTGCCTTAATCTGATCTGCCCCATCTATTTATAGTAAAAGAAATGCAACAAACTACCCTATTAAACCGGGATCTGGCGGATATTCCCCACTTGAACGTTGTAGACCTGGTCTTTCGGGTTCAACGTCTCTCATATAACAGATTTGCCCGAGTCTTAAGGAGAAGAAGTCCATCTGACCGTTAGTAACCCACAGCCTCTAACCTGCACTTGGTCAATTTAGTTAACACCAGGATATCGCCCAGGATGTTACCAATATCCCGATCCAGTATCCTGATCACAAGCAAACAGTCAAAAGCAAGATATTAGTCAGGATATATACGCTCAGAAAATGGCCCATAACAATTGTCCCCAAATATATCTGTTGGTATACCAATCCAACGGATATATTTTAAAATTTCTATCTCGTAAATCAAGGCAATTAAATCGAGACGACGGTCAAGATTACACCATAACTTCCAACGAACTTTTAACTCGATGGAGATCCACAACGCTCCTATATCTTCTCTCTTCTTGTTTGAAAAGCAGATATCTCCAACGGAGTCTCCAGGTAATTCCCTACTTCTTATTCATTTCCTGTCAATCTCTTTTCCTTTTCTTGCAATGGCTGCCAGAACTTATTCTCAAACCGGTGAATCATCCGAGACCTTCATTCAGTAGAATCTTCTCAAAAATCCCGAGAAGGAGGTCTGTACTTTTGATAACGCAGACATTGCGGCTTTGAGAGCTTCCGGTGCTTTCCCCGATGGCACGGTCTTTAGAGCATTTGATCGGTCAATTCGATCGGATGTTTCTTCTGCTGATTGGGTCTGCTTCCCGGCATACCCTTTCTCGTTATGTCTTCGGTACCCTTTTCCCGAATTTATGATGCAATTCTTCCGGACTACCGGTATTTCCTTTGCCCAAACCATGCCCATGGTCTGGAGGGTATTAATCGTACTCAACCAAATCAAAAACCTTCACTGTCCCGACCTTTGTATCGAAGATATGCCAATTGCCTACCACCTCCGATCCCATGGTTCTAGCCGGTTTTTGCTCTTTTCAACTTCCAACAAACCCATTATTCTTAAAGCCACCAAAAACGAAGACGGATGGCAGCGCAAGTTCTTCTTCGTCAAACGAGACTCCATTGATGAGGGTGCTAGCCTTCCGGTGGAGTGGTTAACCACCGGTAGGATCATGAATGTCCCCACGTACCTCTAGACTTTTATCTTTTGCTAATATCCTCTTATTTGATCCTTATGCAGTGAATTTTAAGTAAGTAGCTCCCCCTACTGCGGAATCAGAAAAAAGAATCAAAACAGTTTACCAATTACCTGCAAGTGACAGGAGTTTTACTACACATATCCCGAGTTCCAGTCAATACTCATCATCCGAAATGTCTGGTAAGGATTACTTTTGAAATAATTAATTAGCGCAATATAATATAATGAAGGGTAATAAAGATGTAAGACTTTTCCCTTTACGCAGCACCAGCCAAGATCCCTGAAGTCTTTGACCTCGAGGAGCTGGACAGTTATTCCGATCAGGTCCAGATCAAGAAGGAACCTAGTCCCAAGGCCACGGCCTCATCCAAGCCCAGCAGTTCCAAGGCCATCATCATTCCCAAACCTTCGCCAGCTACCAAGCCCCGGAGTTCAAGCTCTCGTAAAAGGAAAGAGCCCGATTCCCCTGTTATCTCTGATACATTCCCCTATGAGAACCACGGGTTCATCGAAGCAAGCGGATTTATGACTTCTTTCCTCAACCAGGTTAGTATCCTTGAGCCATATCCTGCAGCTTATATCACTTATAAGTATTTAATAAAACCAATACCTGTCCTCTTATTTTTGCAGGGTCTTGAACGTCTGGTTCATCTATATCAAGAATCCCGTGGGCTCAACAAGACGCTTGAATCCAAGTTGAAGAAAGCCTAGGTTACCATCTCCGATCAGGGCATGATTGCAGCCGCCAAATCTCGGCACTACGAGGAGAAGTTCAAGGCTAAGACCCAAGAACACCAAACCGCTCTCAACAAAGCTGCTCTCCGGGCCCAATCCGATCTTGATGCTGCCCATGCTCAACATGAACGGGATATGGTCAGCTACCGGGAAAGCCTTAAAAATTCCGTCGTCACTTCCCTCCTCCAGGCCAGGCTAAAGATGGCCCATGAAGCCAAAACACTGGGCTTCGAATGCCCTTCTTGGGACGTCAATGCCTGGGAAACAAAGCTAAGGAGCCTCGGCGGCACTTCTACTAAACCTGCAGCTGAAGGATCTTCAAAAGCAGTCGAAAAACCAACTGGTGCTGAGAGGGATGCTGAGGCTGATCCCGAGATGGATGCTGCTGAAAATACCATGAACGAAGAAGGCGCTACCTCCTAAAACTTATTTTCTTTAAATTTGAGAGTTATGCTTATGTTTGAACAATTTTACTTCTTGTCCTATGAACAGTTTCTATTTCTGTATTAAAACAACTTGATAGCCGAAGGTGGATGGGTCCTAGGTTTTAGGATGAAACCTTCGGTTATCAACTGGTATTGCTTATTTCAAATAATTTCATCTTTCAATTGGCTTGCTATTGCTCTCATATCCTGATCAATATACTTAGTGATATATTGTGGAAATTTTTATTGAATAGAATTTCTAAAAATTCAATCTATTTTAGACAAAACTTCTAAAGAATAAAAGATAGTCTATTTTATAAAACCTGTTTTGATAACACTTGTTTGATCGGAGTTTTATTTTCAACCAAGTATTACTTCCCCAATACTCCAATCAGATATCCCGAAACATATCCAAAATCACATTCTGAAGGCATATCCTAAAGATATGTCGTTAATCAGAGTTAAATAATTCATGTAAGATTCACAAAGGAAAGATCATACCAGGAATTGAGTGTAACCCTAGCATCAAACACCAACCCCTTTTGCAACTTCTCCTACCAAGATGTCCCCAGTCCAAGACACTTAGCCCAATTTTGATCTTTCGAACTTCACACAATTGCTTTAGAAGGAATGTCCCTTGTGCATGATGTCCTCGAACACTTAGAAAATTATTGAACATTAGTTCCAACTGTATAGACGATTCTTGTATTACAGGGGTAAAACCCAAAAATACACTGGAGATAAATCCTTAGTATCCTGGGGAAAATCCCAAATTTTCATGCGCTACAGGCGGGAGTGTATAAACTCCAAGACTTAGAAAGGTGAAAACCTTTAAACCTTAGAGAGTATGAAAATACCCTTTCGTGAGAGAGGGTGATCAATCCTCATATACCTTAAGGATTCAGGATATAGCCAATAGTAACGAAATTGTCAGCCACTTTTACATGAACTGGTCCCGCCACCTTGAACTATTCCCGAATAACTTGCGCTCCAGGCGGGGTGTTTAAACCCAATTCGGAAGAAAGGTGAATACCTTTAAACCTGTGAAGGGATCAGGATCCCTTAGACGTGAGAGAGGGGGCCAATCCTCTAATCTTTCGAAGTATCCTGAATGTATATCCTGGTGCTACATCCTGAAGCATATACTGCAAAACAATCGTAAGCTAAGGTGGGTGTTAGGCCGGCTAACACCCCTCCGATGCTTAAGTCAGTAATGGGTTCAAAATAGAAAATAATATCAAAGTTTAATAAAAGAGACAGAATCCATACCACCCTGAGTCGGAATTTGAATTCCATACTCACTTAAAATAGAGCTTTAGATGTATAGCATTCCAGGATCTCGGTAGCATATCCCCCTCCATATTCTTGAGTCGGTATGCTCCTTTTCCTAATTCTGATTCAACCTCATAGGGTCCTTCCCATTTTGGAGCCAATTTTCCATCAGCAGGATTAGTAGTGTTCTGAAAAGCTTTTCTTAATACCCAATCTCCAACCTGAAATCTTCTAGTCCTTATATTCTTGTTATATGCTTTAGATATCCTCTGTTGATATGCTGCCATCCTTAGCCTTGCAGCGTCTCTTGTCTCATCAATAGTATCCAGTTCCTGGCATAGGACTTCAGGATTCTGCTCAGGATCCCTGAGGTTGGATCTCGCTGTAGGTATCACCATTTCTGTGGGGATCACCGCTTCTGCTCCAAACACCAAAGAAAACGGGGTTTGGCCAGTAGCACTCTTCACCGTTGTCCTATCAGCCCACAAAACAAAGGGTAATTTTCTGCCCATCTTCCTTTCTTAGCCCCTAGTCTCTTTTTTAAGTTGTTGACAATTATCTTGTTCGAGGATTCTGCTTGTCCATTTGCTTGAGGATGCACCGGAGTAGACGTGATCATTTTAATTCCCCAACTCTTGCAAAAGTCAGTAGTCCTTTTACTTATAAATTGAGATCCATTGTCACAAATTATCTCAGCTGGTACTCCAAACTTAGTCAGGATATTCCTTTTTATGAAGGATACCACTTCTTGATCTCTAACCTGAATAAATGCTTCTGCTTCAACCCACTTGGAGAAATAATCCGTCATTGCCAACATGAAAACCTTTCCTCCTGGAGCCTTTGGAAGCTTTCCCACTATATCCATACCCCATTTCATGAACGGCCAAGGGGAAACAATAGGATACAGCAGTTCAGCAGGCTGATGTAATATGTTACTATGTCTTTGACATGCGTCACATCTTCGAGCATATTCTGTGGCATCTTTTCTCATCGTCAGCCAATAATATCCTGTCCTTAATACTTTTGAGAATAAAGACCTGCCCCCAGTATGGTTACCACAATCCCCTTCGTGTATATCCTGAAGCACTTCTTTGGTTTCGGGATCCTCCAAGCACCTCAGATATGGTCCTGCAAGGGATTTCTTATACAAAACATTATTTATAATAGTGAATCGTGATACCTTCATTCTAAAGGCTTTAGGATTCTCATTCTTTGGGATGTGTCCTTCCTTGAGATATCTCATGATTGGAGCCGTCAAGGACTTAGGATCCTCCTCGGGATACTCATCATCAGGATCCTGAATACTCATTACTTCCTTATCCTGAGGATTCGTCGCAGGATATAGGATATGTAATATTGGTATTCGGGTTCCTTCCGGTATCCTGACCGATGATCCCAGATTTGCCAAGGCATCAGCTTCAGCATTTTCCTCTCTTGGTACCTGTTCAAGTGTAAAAATATCGAAGTATCCTGCTAATTTTTTGAGAATTTCGAGATATTCAACTAACTTTTCACCTTTTACTGCATAAGATCCATTGAAATGGTTAGTAATCAACAGGGAATCAACATATACTTGTAAATATCTAATATTCATATGTTTAGCCAACTCCAATCCTGCAATCAAAGCTTCATATTCTGCCTCATTATTAGTAGCAGGAAATTCACACCTAATAGCCCGGGGTAATATGTCCCCCTGTGGAGATTTTAGTAGTATACCTAGACCTACACCTCTTACGTTAGATGCACCATCAGTATATAATGTCCAGCATTCTAAGTTTTCTCCTAGCTGTTGTACTTCTAAGTCTACTTCATTTTGAATGTCACTACTGAAATCAGCCACAAAGTCAGCTAAAGCCTGAGACTTTATGGCATTTCTAGGCTCATACACTAAGTCATAAGCACTTAATTTTACTGACCACTTAGCCATCCTACCGGACATCTCGGGTTTCCTAAGCACTTTTTTAACAGGATAATTGGTTTTAACATGAATCCTATGTGTCTCAAAATAATGTCTAAGTTTCGTTGATGCCATAACTAGGGCTAATATCATTTTTTTCTAGATGAGAATATCTAGTTTCAGCATCTAATAAACTTTTACTAACATAATAGACAGGATACTGCTGACCTTCGTAATCCTTGACCAAAACATCACTTACTGCATTCCCTGATACTGCAAGATACAGGGATAATGGTTCGCCAGGCTTCATCAATAAGGGTGCGGTTGAAAGATACTGCTTCAAATCCTGTAAGGCTGCTTCATGTTTCGCTCCCTATTCGAACTTCTTATTCTTCTTGAGGATATCGTAAAATTCCTTGCACTTCTCCGAGGATCTTGAAATAAATCTGTTCAACGCTGCTACTCGGCCTGTTAACCGTTGAACATCCTTCATATTTGAAGGTGATTTTATATCCAGTATAGCTTTAATCTGCTCCGGGCTTACCTCTATCCCCCTTTTTGTCACCATATATCCAAGAAACTTTCCTGCCCCCACTCCGAAATGACACTTAGCAGGATTCAGTTTCATGTTATATTGATCCAGGATATCAAATGCTCCCTTAATATCCTGGAGATAATCCTCAGCCTTTTTAGATTTTACCACCATATCGTCAATATATACCTCCATGGTGTCCCCCAGCTTGTCTTTAAACATCATGTTTACCAACCTTTGGTATGTTGCACCTGCATTTTTCAAACCAAAGGGCATAGCAGTATAGCAATAAATACCTGTGGGTGTCATGAAAGCAGTATCCTCCTGATCGGAGGGTTCCATTTGGATTTGCTGAAATCCTGAAGAGGCATCCATGAAGGTTAACATTTCGTGGCCGGCGGTAGCATCTACCATTGAATCAATATGAGGTAGGGGAAATGGGTCTTTTGAACAGGCTTTGTTTAAGTCTGTGTAGTCTACACAAACTCTCCATTTCCCATTTTTCTTTTGTACCATGACTACATTCGCAAGCCATCTAGGAAACTTCACTTCTCTAATCATCTTGCTTCTTAGTAGTCTTTCAACTTCCTCTTGGATGATCTCATTTCGCTCCGGAGCAAATTTCCTTCTCTTTTGTTGGACCGGCTTGAATGACCTGTCAATACCAAGCTTATGTGTTATAATATCCTTGGAAATACCTGTCATATCCTCGTGCTTCCATGCGAATGTTGACATCCTGCATTTCAAAAAATCAGTCAATTGATTTTCAATATCCTGAGGGATATTGGTTCCTACGAGCACCGAGATATCCGGATTATCCTGATCCAGGATAACTTTCTTTACATCCTGCTACGAAGCCTCCATGATATCCTGGGCCCGCATCTTTAATTGCTATGCTGCATTAGGCTTGGTTGAGGATTTCATTGAGGATGAGTAGCATTCCTTCGCCTCCTGCTGATCACTATCAACCTTAACAACCCCCCAAGGGGTAGGGATCTTGATGCACTGATGATAAGTCGATGACACAGCCTTCATATCATGGATCCATGGCCTGCCTAGTATGATGTTATAGCAGGATAGGGAATCCATCACACAGAAGCGTTGTATCGAGTTGACCCCTTCAACATATACTGCCAACTTTATCTCCCCTACGGTATTCCTAGATTCTCTACTGAAACCAACGAGCACAGTGGACTTCGAAGTAATGTCCATCGGAGATACATTCATCCTCTTCAACGTTTCTAGCTGAATTATGTTGACAGAGCTACCATTGTCCACTAATATCCTGCGTACAAAATGGTTAGCAACATATAATGTAATTACAAGGGCATCATGGTGAGGATCCTGCACAGTATCCCTGTCATCACTGTCGAAAGTGATCACTTTATCAGTTGTAAGGGTAGTCATCCTGGCTGGTTTGTCTCCCCTTTCAGTCTTGGCCTCCTTTGCATGTCTCTTGGCCGCAGAATACGAAGTCCCACAAATGTCGGATCCTCCTGAAATAAAGTTAATTATTTTGGCATCTGCTGGGGGTGATGCTGCTCGTTCAGGATCCTTGCCCTTTATTCTTCTTTCTTCCCAGCAAATCCTTCAGATACCCCTTGCTCAATAGGTAGCTTATTTCTTTCCTTAGAGCAATGCAATCCTCGGTCACATGTCCGAAATCTTCATGGAAGGCACACCATTTGGATTTATCCTTCCAATCAGCTTTTTGTTGATTCTTTCGAGGCCACCTGGCTTTGTCTCCTAAACCCTGCATAGCATACATTAACTCAGGTATGTTAACAGAAAAGCAGTATTCAGATAATTCAGGATATTCTTTAGGATCCTCGTCTTCAACAGAATTCACTTTCTTGTTGTCATTTCTGCCATATGGCTTAGAGCGATATGGTTTATACGAGGATTCTGATTTCCTGTTGGTTGATTCATAGATTGAGGTAGAACCCATTCTCTCTTGCATCTTTTTGTCATCTTCCAAGCGAATATATCTCAAGGCCCTGTTACGAGCTTCGTCGAGATTCCTGCAGGGATTCATTACAAGATCCTGATAAAACTGAGAATCCTTTTGTAACCCCATCTTAAAAGCCTGCACAGCTGTTGCAACATCAAGATGTTGGATATCCAAGGATTCCCGACTAAACTTGTTCACATAATCCCTCAAGGATTCCTGAGGTCCTTGAGTTATCCTGTAAAGATCACTGGTTAGTTTCTCAAAACTCCGGCTGCAAGAAAACTGACTATTAAATAAATTAACCAAATGAGCAAACGAAGTAATTGAGTGAGGAGGAACATTTAACAGCCATTTTAAGGCTGATCCTGTTAGGGTAGATCCGAAACCCTTGCACAAGCATGCTTCCTTGAGCTCCGGAGGGATAGGGTTAATCTCCATTCTTTCCCTATACTGGGCAATATGCTCTTCAGGATCCGTAGTCCCATCATACAGCTTCATGTTGGGGGTTTGAAATCTCTTTGGGATTTCAGCATCACAGATGGGATATGCAAAGCGGGATATCCTGTGGCTGTCTTGGGATACTTCCGGAATTGGCTGGACCACTCCAGGTACACTGGATATCATGTCCTTCAATTTCTGAAGCTCCCTAGTAAATGTTGACGTCATACCTGCATCCTGCAAAGACCCATTATTGTTAGTAGCAAGAGTATTATTATTTGACATGTTACCGGTCTGAGGATTCTGGCCATATCCGAAAGCATATCCTGAGCTCCTCACAATTGACATCCTGACCGAGGAGGGTATCTCAGGAGTATGATTCTGAGAATGGCTTGGCACGATATTCCCCCGGTTATCTTCAGTGTAAACTGCAGAACTGAAGTTCAAAGCTCTAGGCTGCAAAGGAGTGACAGTTTCTTCAGCAGGTCTACTTGGGCCGGATTTCAAGAGTTGTATCTCTCTCATCAGCATCCGATTAGTTTCCTGCTGCTGCCTCATCTGTTCCTGTACACTACCAAAAAAATTCAGAATTTCATCATTAGAAGCCAAAACAAGACCAGATCCCTGAGTACTGGGAGCGGGGATAACATCCCGAGCCACATGACTTTCAGTTCCATGTGAAGAAGTTTGCATTCGTGGAGGAGGAGGTGGAAGCACCAAACCAATTGTTGCAGAGGTTGTAGCAGACATGGTGGAAGAGCTCATGTTTGATCTCGAGGCCATTGAAAACAATGTAGCAAAAAGTTTTGACAATAGAAAACCGAGTAATGATTTTACTAAAGTTTTTAGCAAAAATAGCACCACTTGCCCC
The DNA here is from genome assembly GCA_030545235.1 of Helianthus tuberosus. Lineage (NCBI taxonomy): Eukaryota > Viridiplantae > Streptophyta > Magnoliopsida > Asterales > Asteraceae > Helianthus > Helianthus tuberosus. The sequence continues at coordinate 15,650,198 of CM060409.1, forward strand.
ACGGTGCGCGCCAAATTGTTTTGGTCAAAAATTACCGAAGCAATTAAGTGATCAAATTAGTTAAGTGAGGTAGTGTGCTAGAAATGAGTGTAAAAAATATGTTAATCAAGTTAATTGCAAAAACAGTTTTAGGATACGGCTCAGGATATAGAGATGTATCTATGATCAAACGATGAGCTAAGAATGTAAAGGTTGACACGTGATGTACGAGGAAAGCCCTTGATCAATCTAGATCGCCGGCACAAAACCTCGGGAGCTGACAATCGCAGCTGCCTTGTTCTTCTATTACTTCAAATGTCAGGATACAGTGCAAGATGTGATGCGGATCAACTAGGTGTTACAATGTAATTCGAGTACAAGTGTTTGTGTATAGTGTTTGCTAGAAGCTAGAGAGCTAAAGTGTGCGAAAGAGTGTGTGTGTAAAGTTGCGTGCCTTAATCTGATCCGCCCCATCTATTTATAGTAAAAGAAATGCAACAAACTACCCTATTAAACCGGGATCCGGCGGATATTCCCCACTTGAACGTAGTAGACCTGGTCTTTCGGGTTCAACGTCTCTCATATAACAGATTTGCCCGAGTCTTAAGGAGAAGAAGTTCATCTGACCGTTAGTAACCCACAGCCTCTAACCTGCATGTGGTCAATTTAGTTAACACCAGGATATCGCCCAGGATGTTACCAATATCCCGATCCAGTATCCTGATCACAAGCAAACAGTCAAAAGCAAGATATTAGTCAGGATATATACACTCAGAAAATGGCCCATAACAGGGATCACATCACTTTACTTCACGTGTTTGCTGAACATGTGCCGCGCATACTCTACAACGCAGTCTCGTGGTTAAGTTGTAATCATTGTGTGATAGTTACTTGCTTTCGCCCGTTACGTGATACATGTTGGTTATGCGTAAACGCTTTTTATACTATATGCTATGCAAACTTGTGTACTCACCTTTACATTTTATGTATTGACTTTATTTTAACCTATGTGACAGGTTGATAGGACGCGATGTTGTGATTAATCAAGTTAGAAGTCTAGAAACCCACTAAATAAATCTGAGTTGTCGGAATAGACTTGTTTTTGAGACTTATTATCTGTAATGACTGTTTTTGCTTTATCTGTTAGTAGTATGGGATATTAACATTAAAGATATTGTCATATAATAGTTGTTATGGATTCTCTTAAACATTCTGTTTCGCTCAGTGCCACGCCCCGATGATTCCGCCATCGGTTGGGGTGTGACAGAGAGTCTTTTACATCCACTTGAAAATAGGAAACTGTAAATCAAAACCCCTACAATTTTGAATCATCTTCTTCTCCAGATCTGTAAATACATCTCGAAATCATCAACATCATCTGAGATCACAGTCTTCATCATTCCTTCATCATCATCATCATCATCATCGATACAGCAGCTTCATCATTCCTTCATCATCATCATCATCGATACAGCAGCTTATTCCGGCAACCACCGTGTAACACCCTAAGTCCATTTTAATCAATTATCCAAAAATTTCGATTATAATAGTGTATTAAGACTAAACATACACTTAAAATGTGAGTTTATTCAAACATTTTACTAGATAAAACATTCCAACATTTTGTAATTTAATTTGTCGTTCAAAATGTGACGACAAAACTATTCGCGGAAGCTTTGATCTCGTGTGTTCGGTTCTTCGTCGGGCTCAGTCGTCATCCGGTACTACTAGGCAACCTACATTCCATAAACATGAAATGATTTTAGTCATACGCAGTTTAAAACTTGTTCAAATGAATACACGAAACAAAACTTAACAAAAATAATTGGGCGCTACCGTAAGTTACGGTAGCCACTGAACATTCAGGGGCTGCCGTAAGGCAGTATAAAACCAGCGTAACAACTTCAGTTGCTACCGTAAGTTACGGTGGCTACCGTAACTTACGGTAGCTGCTGCATGTTCTTCATATTTTGCTGTTTTGACCCGTTCATGTATAAATCAAACAAAAACAGATTTGTATGCACCCCCTAAACTTATGAAATTCATAATTTCAAAATCTCTTATCATACTAGGTTCAAGTCACGAGTTTCTTACGTATTTAAAACCCGTTTACGCTCAAGTGTTTATTTTGACCCGTTAAGGGTTTTTAAGCACTTTCAAGCTTAAAATTGTTTTCGATTGCTTCTAGTATTACATTACCACATTTCTTATCATATAATTTCTACCACTACTGAATTTATGATGGGTTTACTATGGTAACCTATATAAACCGAGTTTTACCCCTCAACTCATTATTTTTACGGCAAGGACTCAAATAGAGCCATTTGACTAACATATTACATCTTTCAACTTCTATACTTGTCCTAAGTATTTATCTAATCAAGAAACTCGTTTCCAAACAACCTTTAAGGTTTGTTTGCTCAGTTTAACTTATAAGGGCGTTTTGGTCCATTTCGGCCCTTCATTAACGATGAGAGATTTTTGTAAACATGTTTGACCCATAAGCCCTCTTTTCAACTACGATTTTGTTTGAAAAGTCATTAGGCCTTTCAAATGTAATGACCATCGTTTGTAACATTCGGTTTACCTATTAAAGTAACCAAAATCTATTTTAGACTCCGATTAACTCTCCTTAAACCTTACGTTTAAATGAGAGTTATTCTATTATGCGTACCTGGTTCGGGTCATTATATTGACCCATTTAAATACCTTGCCTCAATAGCCGCTAAGTAATGGCGATGTAAATATCCACTCGATAATTATTTCTGTAATCATACCACTCAACAAACCATTAGTCGATATTGTCAAATAGTGATATTTTCACCTTTTGACCCGTATGGTCTAAACGACCGATTATATTGGCGAGATGAAGCTTATTGTCATCTCGTCTACATAACTCGCTCCGGTTTACACCGCACGGTCGTTTTAATTATAAATCACCACTTAACGCTTTTTAGCCTATTAAGGCTTACGAAATAAGTATCTTTCAAAACCAACAATTATTGTCACGAGTGACCAAATTACAATTTTACCCTTATTGGTTATCATGATTTACCTTATATGGTAACTTTTAAAGGTACATGTTTCATTCGTCATAACATGATCGAATTACCGATTTAACTCATTTTTAACCATCAATACGATTTCTTATCCTATTTGGTTATATTGTTCCGTACAACTACACGCCGGAACACCATATCTCAATTAGGCATTTGTCTTATTCGTAATCAATACGACAAAAGAACATTCTAAAATATATGACTAGTGTAAGCTATACTTACCTTGCATGCGAATTAGACTTTTCCTCCATTCTTGATTTGTTTGACCCGCTTCCTCCCAAGCCTCCATCTAGCTTGTCAAGAGTCAAACTATCATCATAATTCGCAAGATGGTTAGTTTAGTCATTGTCAATTACGACTATTCCACCTTACGTATTCTCTATCTAAAATTATCATTCATCATATTATAGGCCGGTTTGACCTTTTAAAGTCAACGGCCTAGTAACATCAGTAATTACACGATGTAGCTCGACTACTCGTTTAATTACTTGATCAATTACCCGGTAGCATCCTTCTTAGTCTACCGTTTATCCCCTTTATTACCCAAGTTTTATAATCATTATTCATCGAATTAATACTACATTAATCTTTCTTAACACATGATGATATCAACATCATTTTAAACACGAGTTTATCATCATTTCCATCTTTTATACCAAACCCAAATCATGGTAATTGCAATTCATGTACTTAAACACCTAAATGGTTCAAGTAGCTTGTCTTTACTAACTAATATGATGATTCTAATCACAAGTTTAACACTAACATCATTGTATTAACAAAAAAAACCCATTTCAAGTCATGTATGGTTAAATACCCAAACTCGCAAATTGTTTAAGTATCTCGCATCAACCATTAACTATGTTGATCTCTAGCACAAATCTATCATCATCTTCATTATCTAGCCATAACCCACTTAGCACATACAAGGGAAATCATCAAATCCCTAGTTTTCAACACTAGTTCATCAAGTTTATCATCTAGGGTTTGCTTCTAAGCATAAATTCAACACGTATCACTCATATACTCCACTTTCATTCACGAATTTCAATCATGAGTGTTCATCATAAATTCTAAGACATCACCAAATCACAAAATTTAACATACCTTACGATTCCCTTGACTCTGTGATCGTTTATACGTGGTCATGCATCTGATTTGAGCTAGTTTTGCCCTTCAATTTGGTGAAATTGAGATGAGCTAGGGTTTGAGTTCCTGGCTCCTTCTTCTGATCGATTACACGCACACACACTTCTAGTGTGTGTGTAGTGTTTAATTTTTAATAAATTAAGTTACAAATCTTTCACTTTTAGCCCCTCTAGTTTGTAACCTTATAAAAAGGGTTATTACCCATGTTTTCTTCATTGTTTTAAGACACCTTTTTAACTAGGTTATTATTCCTAGCTACTTGGTGAATTCGGGAAAGTTATGACTTATTTTAATTTAAGTTCCGTTAATTCGGGCCTCTTATAAACTTATTTCCTTAAAAGCTTTTATTCACGTTATAGTTAATATTAGGATTATTATTTAAATCCTATTATTTACCGGGTTAATTTTACCACTAACGGTACTTTACCCGTCTTTTAGTATTTACGGGGTTTGATTACCAAACCCGTTTTCGGGGTGTTACAAGTCTATCCCCCTTAAAGAGGTTTCGTCCCCGAAACCTTTCTCACGCACTTTACTAGATTAGATCATCCGAACCTTAGCTTCGGTGATCGCTTGAGCATTGCTCGCACATAATACTCTTACCAGGGAAGTAGGGTAATGTGCTTTTGGTTTCAAAGCGTATACGCCTTTTATGTGTATGGCCTCGCAGGACGATACTTTCATTTTGTATTTCTTATTATGGTCCTTTATTTGACCGAGCTGTCATCTGATCACTCGGTTATATTTATTTTCAACATGCTTACTTCAAGCTAATCTTATATCGACAAGTGCTTGTATAAGTCGTAACACTAATCTGACTTTGAAAGGTTTTACCGGCTAGACTGATTAGTCGCCGTCATTTTACTCCCCGTCATTAGGGTATATCTTATTGCCAACCCGGCCTTTTACGATCTCTTCGCTTTTAACCCATTTAGTTAACTTAGCGAAACCCATCGCTTTTATACGAACTTTATCTTCCGTTATTATTTTTCGCCGGAGGTTACAACCAGTTTCCTCGTCTTATACTATTGACCCGTAGGTTCTTTCACTTAGCCTCGTAGGCTATTTCTTTAGATTTTCACCTTTTTGCCTTTTTAAGGTGAAACCCCGACAATTCGTTTCTTTCTATCTGTGACCCAAAGGTCTTCTTGGTCCCGCAGACCTTAGCCTCATTTATAATCTCGTAGGTTATGATAATCCCGTAGATCATCTTTTATTCAAGTCTTTATTCAAATGTATATATATACATATATAGCTCCAAGGCACCCCTTGTTATATTTGGAATCATTTATTTTCGCTTTTGAGCTTTAGTTGACCTTGACCGTGTTCTAAGGCTTCATTCGTTTACTTTCGGACTAATCTTCCGACTTTATGACTCCTTACATTATTTACACATCGGTTTGTTTTACGCTCACCGTTTCCCGGTTCATAATTATACTTCTTTACAACCCATTAATCGGGTTCTTTTATCTTAATGTTTTTAACGCCTATAATCCTTTGCATAGGTTTATTAATATTTCTCACTTTCATTTACTCGATTCGCGCTTACTTATTTTAGCAAGCGTTGTCCTTTATTAAATTCGTTTGACTTGTCGCGTGAAAATTCATCACTTACGAATGTCAAACTTCATTCTTTGTTCGACCCGTTCAACTTTAAAATAGTTGAACGTAAATTTATCAAAATTTCTATTTGCAGTGTCTTATCGTCTTTTAGTCATAACTCGAAACCCGAGTCTTTTGACTTTCCATCCGAATTCCCGTTTCTCGGTCTACTCATGTGTTTAACTCCTTACCCATCGACCGGGTGTTTTACCGAAGTCGTTATTATTGCAACCCTTCCGGTATGCATTAAGACTTCGTTTCACTTTTATATTCCGACTTTGTCCTCAGGTTTGGCGTTTTACAAAAACGGCCCGTTAAAAGTCATATTTGCATTCTCCGGGTTCGAGTGTAAGTACACCCCCTCCCAATGCATATCTTACTTATTTTACATATTTGCATTTTCTGGGTTCGAGTGTAAGTACGCTCCCTCCCAATGCATATCTTAGTTATTTTACATTAATCTTTGCCCCCTTCTCTCGGGCTCATTATCCTAATGTAATACGCTTCCGTCACCCGGCTGTGCGCTTACATTATTATCAAGTATTTTGCTCTTTTGATTCATTTGGGTACTTTTAATTTGTCCCATTCACCCCGTCCTTACTACATCAGATGTAAATGTGTCCGCTATAAGAAGCTCATGGTATCATATGCCACTACTTACTTGGCCAGAGTAAGCGATTAACACATGACACACACGACCCTTTTATAGTTTTCACATCACGCCCTATGTAAGTAACGCCTCTATTTAGTTTTCTTGGAAATAATATCCTGGATAGGTATTCTATTCAGGTTTTCCAAGTTTCTAATTTACATATGCAACAATCATTCTCTACATGTTTGTTGCATATTGCTATTTGTGCGATTATATTTAAAAGCGCGCACCTGGTAATGCTTGCCCCGACGGGCGTTCCTCGCCATTAACCTTGTTCGCGGTCGTTACGCGATTTAGTCCTTGGTGAGCATGCTCCTCTTGTCATACTTCAGACCGTTCCTCTATCATATCTGTAATTTGTTTAACCCTTGTCATCTTTAAATGCAAGTGTCATTCAATTAAAACATTCACAAAAGTTAGCCATGTCAACTTTACTAAACGCCCGTATCATAATACAAGGTTTTTCTACCATATGTGTCAATGCACGAAATTTTGTTAGCTATATCTATCATTTGATTGAGGTAACGTGTATTACACAGTAACCCTATGTGTTGTTTACAACACTTTAATACGCTAAACCATTAACATACATGCACTTACCGGATTTGCGATCAAGCCTCGAACCGAACACCAATCTTTATCAAGAGCATAAGGTTTAAGTCCAAGCATGGTTTTTTTCCCCACCATACTTGAATCCCTTAAACCAGGGCTCTGATACCAACTTGTAACACCCTAAGTCCATTTTAATCAATTATCCAAAAATTTCGATTATAATAGTGTATTAAGACTAAACATACACTTAAAATGTGAGTTTATTAAAACTTAATATATAATCACATATTTATAGAGACTCATGCAAGATTGACACGTTTCATTAATTCTAATATTAAAATCGGACTTCTAACAACCATTTCACTTGTCATAGAAAAAACCACAATAAACTAGGTTTTTTTAGGTTTTTGGGGCCAGGGGGGGTGGGGGGTTTAGGTTTTTGGGTGGGGGTGGGTGTTTAGGTTTTGGGTGGTGATGTAGTGGGTTTAATTTTAGGTTATTGGACATTTGTCACTCTATAAATCCTTCTTACAATTAGGAGTCTTTAGAGAATAACTTAACCCTTATTGCTAATAATATTTAATTAGTTGAATCAGACAGTCCCTCTATATTATATAATATTACAATTGAAGTTTATTTTGTTTTCACTTATCTACGTCCAGATATAAATTTTACTTGAAACCGTGTTGTGAATTACGTTTTAGTTGATATTCGCAATAGAGTATTTCTTGATGTCGTAAGCTATAACGAGTGTCTGTACGATAATCGTACTGTGATGTCCCGAACCGATACCAGCCGAACAACATCGGTATCAGTATTCATTTCATGGTTTTCGATCGATTTAGAACACATGTTTATATCCTCTTAGGCATGTAATTTTTCGTTTGCTATATTGAGTGTCAATACCGTGCGAAACTAACACAGACCGAAAGTCCACTGCGAAGCGCGGGTATTTCCGCTAGTATTAGTCAACAGTTACAAATTATTTCAATTTATTTAATAATTATTTATAATTAAATAAAATAGATCATACGTTGTAGTATCAAATCTACATGATATTCAATAAAATATGGAATAATTAAACCAAATAATTAAATGGGACTAGTCGACCATATTTAACGAAGCTTAGTTGTCAGAATCAATTAAAAAATTAAGAAAATATAATGATCATTTTTAAGTGTTATTAACTGATATTTAGTGGAATAAAGTATTAACCCCAACCCCTTGGGTTGGTTGTCCAATTTGTTTATGAGTCGAGCTCAAACCAAACTAGAGTCAAGTTGGGTTCAAGCTAAAATTTACGAGCCAACTTGACTCGGAAATCTTCAAACAAACTGAAAATTTAAGAAAGAACTCGATTCGTTTACTATTCAAGCTCGCGCCTTGAAACGACCCATTTCACCACCACCACCTTTGTGGTCACCTTTTCTTGATATGCAAGTTCTCTAAGCACATTTTATTTTAATTTAAATGTAAGACTGATAACTAATAAGTGTTTTAACCTTTGCAATGGCATTAGTTTGATCACTAATTAGTGAAAATATCTTTTGAGAAACAGTTTGGATATCACACTCACAATTAAAACAAAGATAAAAAGAAGATATGAGAGAGTAAATATTTATTTAGAATATTAGGAAATGACAACTTTAACCCTCGTTACATACGAAACAAAAATGGCTCATTTTCCCTTGGAACTACCATGAAGACCACCAAAATACCCTTTTGGGTTGCTTTCAAAACCAGCCCTTGATATATATGCTCCCCCACCACCAGGAGCCTTCATCGATCCACCACTCTGGCCACCGCTACCACCACCTTTACAACTTGACCCGAGTCCTCCACTGCCACCTTTGCCGCCCATTGCTCCGCCACCACCACCGCCTTTGCCCGCACCGCCACCACCACTTTTGCCGCCACCCATGCTTAGTATGCTATTTTTTTTATGAGCACTTGTAAACTTACTTGATAAGAAATTGGTATGAATAAGATTTATGTCACATTACAAGGTATTTATACCGGGAATTTTACTACATAAAATAAAAGAAATCAGTAGTTAAGAATTTAAGATCGAGCCTTTGAGATTCCATGAAACTATCTACACCCCTTGAGTTTTCTAAATCATATTTATAATAACAAATTAATATTCTAAATGAAACCTTTAATTAATAATCTAAATCATATTTATTTTATTATATATACATTCTTGTTTTAACATTCGTAATAAAACGTGTCTTAATTATTTATACCAATTAAATTTCTCTCTGGACATGCCACACAAAGATATGTGAAAAATGTATTATTGAATGCTGCGTAAATCAGTATTGATAAATTTGATTGCGGAAAAGGCTTTTTATATATATATAAAAAAAAAAAAAAAAAAAAAAAAAAAAACTGTTTCTAATAACACATTTCTTGTGTAAATGTGACAAAAAAAATCAAATAAAGTAATGAATTTTGGATAAAAAGGTTAAAAAGTATTACGGTAACATCACAATAAAATTTGGTAAAAACATACACATACACGTTATTCTAGAGTAAATCAAGTAAACTAAAAAATAAAAACTTAATCTAAAGCTTTTTTTGTGTCTTAGTAGGTCAACCTTTTTTAAAACACTAATATGTAAATTTAAGATACCAGTTTAATTAAATCTATTAAAAATAAAAACAAATCTTGCTAAATGGATTTAGTATAATGAAAGAAAAAGCAAAACCAATTGTATAGATAAAAATAAATCTTTGCCATGGATGAAGCTTTATTGGGGCGGGGTACGTAGTATTAATTTTATCAAAAATTTTCGAAATTTTTTTTAGTGTAAAATATTGGATTTTAAGAGTCCAACATTCACTGATTTGAATTTTAAGAGTCCCCCTAATTATTTTGCCTAAATATTTACATAATATATAAATCGGGTCTCATGACTTTCCGCACCCTTGGAACTTTTGGTCAAGCTCCGCCACTGGTTTCCTGATAGTCCACTAAAAAATACACTTGTCGGGATTTCTAAGTCTTACCATGCTTTTTATAAGTATAATATAATAAATCAAAATAAATTATGATATAATAAATCACATACATATCATCATCAATATAAAATGTCTTAAATATCTATTGTCGTAGATTGATTCAGTATGCTTTTAAGAATTTTTGTTGTTGATTGAACAAGACAGCAGCAAACTGTTTGGTATTCATAGGTGTATCTAAACTTTGTTTTGTGGTTAGTAACACATAAGAGTTGTATTAATTTTTAGAATCAAACACTGCAAATATTGGCTACATTTTAAGCATTGGCTATTTTGCATTTTCAAATTAAGTTAGACAAACACTGCCTGTTGTTGATTATCTGTAAGCTTGTTGATACCAGATTGAAAACTATAGTTTTATAACCCGACTTGTTTACAACTCAAGTTTGTCCGTTGATACGTCAATTTTCCACCACTGTCTCCTTTGTCGTCGTCACCCATTCTCGATATTTTTAGTTATTGCCATGGCATTGGTTTGATAACTAATTATCGAATATATTTATTGAAAAACAGCTTGGATATCATATTAGCAATTAAAACATAGATAAAAAGAAGATTAGAGAAAGTAAATATTTATTTAGGATAACAGGAACTGACAAGTTTAACCCTTGTTACATTAGAGTGACTCATTTAACCTTATATAGCCCATCAAAATACTATTTCGGGTTGCTTTCAAAACCAGCACTTCACAAAGATATGCTCCATCACCACCAAAAGCCTTCATGTAATCCGACAGGACTGACCTTCCACCACTTTTACCACCACTACTACCTCCTTTACCTAACCCGGTTCCTCCACCACCACCGCCTTTGCCTGCACCACCACCTTTTTTGCATGCACCGCCACCACCCATTTGCATGCACTAGTGACGGAGCTAGCCCAAAAATTTAGGGCTATCCTAAATTTTTTTGGGGGGATCAGTGGAATACTTCGTATAAAAAAAATTACACTACGTAGACAGAGTTGAAGGGTATTTTTACACTAAGAAGACGGAGTTGAGGCTACCCCTCCTTATACAGTGGCTCCTCCCCTGGCCTACGCCACCACCTTTTTTGCCTGCACCGCCACCACCGCCTTTGCCGCCACCCATGCTTGTTATGCTATTTTTTTTATAAACACTTGTAAAGTTGGTAAGAAATTGGAATGAACAAGGCATACCACATTACATGGTATTCATAGAGGATTTTTAATAACTAGAACTAAATGAAATCAGTTATATTAAGATCGAGCCCTTAGGCTATGGGGTGTGGGTGGCATGGGTTGGGAAATTATTTACCACATAGGACCATTAATCAAATGACACGCCATCCTCCTCCTTGATTGATGGTGGTTCTCATGGATTGAACCACGTCTACCACAGCCCTCCCATTTGATGATTTTGAGACAAAAATAAAATGAATAATAGTTTGGGTCATGACCACCCTCTTAGTGTAGTTGGTTTTAGATGATGGATTAGAGGTGGGTGACATGACGCATATGTGGAGAGTCATGGTGGTCATGATCATACCCGACCACCTTAGAGGTTCCATGAAACTAGACAACTAGTTACCAAAACCCCTTAAAGAGTTTTCTGGATCTTACCCTCCTCTTATCCTACCTTAGCTTTGCTATTGATAGGATTTACTGAGTAAGATGATAGATGATCAAAATGATCCATTAAGGCATTAATTACAAAATAGTTACAGCGTAATTATTTTTACATTTTGATTGTATATTCAAACAAGATTATTTTAGTAGTATATTATGGCTCTTAATTATTGTATATACAAACCCAATTGAAAGTATTTGGTTTTCAATTTTGTGCCAGTTTTACTGTCATCAAATAAATGATAAAAACCTCTAAAGACGTATTTCGAGTTTCAGAACATTGCTTTAACTTCAACAAACATAATGGTAACTTACAATTGTCTGATACAATGATACAAAACAATGTTTCTAGGTGTGCTACATCATCTCTTTGTATTAAGTGCCTCTTTGACTTCACATGTCTATTATTAAACTTGTTTAACCTGAATATTTACAAGCTGTGACTGCACAAAATTGCTCCAACTCTGCACAAAATATTCGTCAAAAAATGCAAAAAAGGGTTTGATGATCACATATAACTAGAGGTGTCATCTTGAACACATTTATGCCAGGGTATTGTTTATCTTTAATCAGGGGCGAAGGATAAGAGGGGCGGGGAGGGGGCGCCCGCCCCCCCCCCCCCCCCGAATTTTTCGCTCAGTAGTGTTATCTATGTAGTTTTCGTATAGAAATTTGTGGGTATATACGTTTTCGCCCCCCCGGCCGAAAAATTCAAGCTTCGCCACTGTCTTTAATAGGTCGAACACGTAAATTAATATAGCTTAAAAGAAACGGGTCAAATGGGTTGGAAGTGGTCCAAACTCCGAAGTATAGTTTTAACGCATAAACCTCCTAAAAATTCAAAAAATAAATAAATAAATAAAAATGTAACTAAATTCAACACACTTAACTATTTATGAAAATTAACGAATTTGGGAAAAATTTTAGAATTGCCAGTTTTGGCCCATTACCAGGCTCACTCATTTTGCCACCTCTAGTTCATAAAAAGTAATAAAAATATATAGATTTTTTAATATACGTAGTTGAATTTGAACTAGAGGATGAAACCCACGCGTTGCGGTGGATATGTTAAAATTTGCAAGGCTCGATTTCGACAACTAAAAAAAAGTTTATTTACATATTATACACAAAAGTTTGTATGATATAACCCATAAAATAATGTCGTGTTTTACATTGATCGAAAACCATAAAAACAAATACCGATACAGATTCCGATAACACTAATACGGATACCGATGTTCGGTCGGTTCCTGATCGGTTCATCACCATACCGCTATTTCGAATACAACGTCGTTTTCAAGGAAATTTATATTGGAATGTCAAGAAAATAAATTAGATTGTCGAGAAAAATAAATAAGTGCAACCGCGTATATTTTTATAAAAAAAATACTAACAAACGATAGTTATACGTAAAAAATAAAACTACTGGGTTAAAGACGTATACTATTTATAGAATAAGGGATAACTGAAACTTAAAAATATAAATAAAAATGAGGTTAAAATAAAACTACTGGGTTAAAGACGTATATTATTTTTTATTTATAAAATAAAAATGAAGTTACTATTCACCAAACATGCAAATGTTATTATTAGAATATAATTTTTCAGAATTGTCATACACTTGACCTGAAAAGTCAACCACAAGTTAAACGGAACGAAACTGTTTTAAGAGACTAACCTTCAACTGAAATACCTGAGCCCTGTATGTTGCTGACAAAACTCTGCTACTATACAACTCTACATTTTCAATATACAACCTAGAACCTCAGAACACCTGTACAATTCCACGGTTCTTGTTAAGCTCGGCCAAATAAATATAAAACATAAAAGTAAGATTGTTATTCGCCATTTTTTACCGGTGATTGTGGCATTATATGTTCCGACTTGATATCAGGCCGAGTTTGTTTCAGCTTTTCATTATACGCTTCTTTCTTTGCCTTCTTTTTTTCCGCCTCTAATTGTTTGGCGTTTTCTTCGTTAGCTTGGTTGAACATTCTCACAAACTTCAGCAAAGTTGTAACAACTGAAAATATAACGGTAATATAGAATGGTAGAGCAAGTCATATAATATGTTGCATTCCGAAATAATCAACGATTTAAATGTGATTTTTTAATACCTTGCTCGTATGGGCAACGTGTTGGATCCTCACCAAAGTATATGATTAAAGCATCCACGTTTTTACCCTATAAAAACGTAGGATCCTTCGCTTACAAAGTTAAAGACATTTAAACAAAGTATTTGCACATAGAAAGGAAAATACAAGACGTACAACACTAGAATACAGAGAAGCCAATGATCTTGCTTCACCTTCTGCTGAACAAAGGAACTCCTTCAAAGCCTACAAGAAGCAATTTCGACCCATTTATATATCGGGCTGTTATGGGTTGTGTTTCATCTTTATCGGGTCAAATAAACCAGGTCATACGGGTATTCTTACCTTGCGGAAACTTTCAGACACAGGTCCGTCATTTTCAGACATTGATAATTCCTGTCCAACTTTCTCTAATCCTTTGATAATAGCTTGCATTTCCTCTGCCAAAAATTTTAGTTGTATCTGGACACGGATAATCAATATCACCAAAACATAAAAACTTCAATTATAGAGTAAAATGCCATTTTCGTCCCTGAGGTTTTGGCCAGTTTTGCGACTTTCGTCCAAAGGTTTGTTTTTTTGCATCTGGATCCAAAAGGTTTGAAATCTTGCCATTTTCATCTGACTCGTTAACTCCATCCATTTTTCTCCGTTAAGTCGGGGGTATTTCCGTCTTTTTTGTTAACTTAAAGGTCAATTCAGTCTTTTTGAGAGGTATTCGATCTTTTTACATAAAGTGAAAAAGACCGAATTGCCCTTTAAGTTAACAAAAAAGACGGAAATAGCCCTGACTTAACGGAGAAAAAGGGATGGACTTAATGAGCCGGATGAAAATGGCAAGATTTCAAACCTTTTGGATCCAGATGCGAAAAAGCAAACCTTCGGACGAAAGTCGCAAAACTGGCCAAACCTCAGGGACGAAAATGGCATTTTACTCTCGATTATATTATAAAACTTGTGAAAATTTCCAACTACATTTATTACCTTTGCTGCAGGTTCCAAACTGCTAAGATCCTTTGAAAAATCAAGAACTTCAGGTAATTTGTCAGCAAGCATCTACAAGCATCAAACAGAGCTACCATGAACCAAAGTAAATGTAAGCACAAAAGGCAGTGCACTACCGCTTGCCGATTTCTGATTAGGTATTACTGGAAAAACATTGATGACTTAGAGAAGAATAAACTTGAAGCTAAATCTGAAGATCTTTTCAGCTTATAAACGGAAAGAAATGAGTACCTTACAGAGGTAATGCATGAGAGTCATTCTATTGTTCCTTGCTCGTGTATCTGCAAGTTTCAGGAGGCTATCTAACCTGAACCCGATTGCAGACCCTAAAATAAATTCAAATTATTATTAATGAAAGTGTGAAAACAAAACCAATTTGCATCATAAAGAGAACAAACGCATCTTCTAATAGCATGATAATATAAATAATATACCCCTTGCAGTCCCCTGGTTCAAAGCATTTCCCAACTGAAGAATCGTTTGCATGACTCTCTTTAGTTTACCAGAACTCCTGGTCTGAAAGAAACGCATGAAATATATAAGTTTTAACAGATAATATGATCATTGATCACCTGCAAGATCAATGTACCATGAAGAAAACTTGAAACTCGCCTGTTCTACAGCCGAATTTACTATGTTTAAGCTCTTCCTAAGATCAGAAACCTAAATGGAAGCAAAGCTTGACAGTTAGATCGAAATCCAAACCTATAACAAGCAAAGGATGCAAGTCGTGAATCTATCATCTGACCTGTGCATTGAACTGTAACTTAAAAGAAAAAACTCTAAGCTTAGATTCTGTACGTGGAACTTTCATTAGCTCCAAGAAGAACTGCTCAAAATATATAAAGATGCGTCCATCAAGTTTGGTTTGATTTGTAGATAAATTTCAAATTAACTTGTTTAAGTTGACAAAATGTGTATTACAAACCTGTTCACATTTGCCTAATCTATCCTTCTCTCCTTTGTATCCCTGAGCACAAAAACCGTTACTAATCATGAACAAATGAATAAAAGCTCTGAGTGCATATCAAAAACACCTAATGGAAGAACAATATCGAAGATACATACTAATCATGATCGGGACCATGCTTAAACTTGCTGCAATATTGGTAAGTGTGCAGAAATATCCTTACTTTTGGAATTAACTGTTAAAGCTTAATTTGTTTTACTGCTGCACCATAAAATGTCGATACAATCTAACCTACATTAGTGTAGCGTACCATATACAAGAAATATGTATCCACAGATTCCAGTGAAGAGTCACATGCTATTTATAAAAAAAATAATTTCGACATAAAGAAAAGGTCATTTAAGGTATATAAGAACTTTAAGGCTGAATATTTCTAACTCTCAAAACCAATTGAGAACCTGGAGTGTTTAAACTTTAAAGCTTCCATGGTGACATATATTGTGCAATGCACTTGCGTTTTTATTAAAGATTTCTAGAGGTTCTTTAGCAGTTGGGTAAACATTGCGAAAGCAAGAAACAACGATTCCTAGTATGCAGCAATCAGATTCCAAGGACTTATTGACATATTTCTCGCAGATCAGGGTTTATTCTGTCTTTTAATCTTTTAAACAGCTCAACTAACAGTTTACCTGAAGCAGCTCCATCTCCTCTTTTGTTGGATAAAACTTTATGAGGTTGTCCACTTGATCAGCATCCATTGCTGAGTCTTCCAAAGCTAGAACATGATCCTACAAATGTCACAAACTAATCACTACTGGAAGACTGTCAAATCTTAATTACAAATTATAATATATACAGTATTATAGTTGACCGTACCATCAATTCATTCAATGGTATTTTGACCTTTGAAAGCATGATCTCCAGTTATATGCCCTCCTGTGATCAATCTGCAACATGGGCAATCAATAAAACAACTTTTACGTGCAAAGAATTGCAAGGTCATTCCGTTTGCAAGACAGAATTGCAACGTCATCCCATTAATGAAACATTGCATATTCATGAATATGATGAAGATGATGATATTTACCAGTTGTACTGTTTCAGGCTTATTCGTTACTGCTGCCCGAGATTTTGATTTTGCATACCCTTGTTCTGACTTTGGGTTTGCTGCTGAGAAGAGAGACTCAAGTTCTGATATGTCAATCTCCGGTGCCCTATATGCATGAACCGTAAGAAACAAAAAAAAAAAAGATCAAGAACCGGTTAGGACAGAAAACTTACTTTGCAGCTTCACCAGATTTTTGTGTCTCGGCCCACAAGCTTCCTGATACTGCTCTTGTTAGCTTCAACCAATGCAAAGGCTTCAGCTTCTTAGATTGTTGGGCCTTTAAAGAACTTGTTTTTGATAAACTACGTCCCTTCATCATAGGTGGTGGCGGAGAAGGAGCTCCTGCAACATGGGCAGATCTTGGTGGGGGTGGAGCAACACCCTTGTTCACATTTCCTTTACCGGAAAAAAAGTGGAGGTGGCGGCGGCGATGGACCTGAGGAATTCCGTGATGCAGGAGGTGGTGGTGGTGGTGGCACCGGTGATACGACTCTTGCATCTGTACCGTCCTTTTAAACTTATTTGATAAGAAATTGGTATGAATTAGGCATTCCACATTACAAGGTATTTATAGAGGAGCTTTTATTAGTAAAAGTAAATGAAATCAATTGTTAAGAGCCCTTAGAGCTTCCATGAAACTAGTTACCAAAACCTCTTCAGTTGTCTAATTAATTTTTACAATAACATATTAATATTCTGATGTTCAAAATGACCCATTAAGAACTTTTCAAAAAAAAATGACCCATTAAGAGGTTAATTATAGAATGGTTAGACTGAGGGGAGTGGGGCGACTCCCACCCCAAGTCGCCCCCAAGTTGCAATGAACACCGCCCCCCTTGCCCAACTTCCATAGCAACTTCCATTTGCCCGTCCTCTTCTCGTCGCCCCTCATCTCACACTTTATCAACTTTTGGCACAAAATTCCAAGAACTCCCCCCTTTTCAAACAAATCAACCAATCAGAGGTCTTGGTGGCATCTTGAGTTGCCATGAACACCACGCCCCCTTTTTTGAGGACGCCCCAAGCCGCCCCCCAAACGCCACGTGTCGCAAGACGCCCTCTTTTGAGAACGCCCCACTCCCTTCAGTCTTAATAGCTTAATTATATTTACATTCATTTTATTTTTTATTTTTATTGTATATTAAAACAAAATTACTGAGTTTCCTCTGTGGTTGTCTCATCTTAGTTCTAAATAAATCGTTGTCCCTTTTGACCCAGTAACTCACTGAGTTTCAGAAATTGCTTTCATTTCAACAAACATTTTTTTTTGAACGGTAAGGAACGACGTGCCAACCACTGTGACACCTGGCGCTGTGGCCAAGGTCGACTACTCGACCGCCGCCAGCCCCTCGGCTCTCCCAGATGCGCGGAAACCCAACCTCCACCCGCCCGAAGGCACGACAGTGGAATAATCGGTAAAACCTCGCCTCCCATCCAAGACGAACCGGCGCTACCCGTATTCGCCCTTCACCTGGATGCCGCAGAAAATAGTGGGGAGAGTGGGATTCGAACTTGGGTCACTAGGAACACCAAGTTTTTCTCCCACCACTCCACCACTACCTCATTGGCTTCATTTCATTTCAACAAACATGACTGTAACTTACAATAGTCATACGTTATGATTACACAAAACAATGTTTTTGGTATACTACTTCATCTCTTTGTATTAAGTGCCTCTTTTAACTTCGAATTAGGTTTATTTACGGCATCTAGAGGTATCATTTTCAACCCATTTATGACAGGATATCGTGTGTTAATAGGTCGAACAAGTATATATACTATCTATAATAAGAGATTATTGGCTGATGTAAATCTGCCTATGTGTCAACTCCTAAGCTATTCCACATGTCAATGCTGATGTCATAATTCCGATTTACAATTTACAAATAATCTATAAATCTGATTTTTATTAGAAACATCCCCTGATGATTCAAAGGTGGGCCAAAAATCAAACCACTGCTATGACGATTCAATATTATGGCTCCAAATTCAAAATTCAAAATTATAGCTCCAGATATATAACATATCATCTTCCTTAATCGATTCTCTCTAATCAATTTCTCTCTCAACTCTCTCTCTCTAAAATTCAAAATCTGGTCTCTGATCACAAATTTGAAGAACACAAAGCTTGACTTTTGATGGAGTTGGTTCTCCTGTTCACAAATTTGAAGAACCCAAAGCTTAATTTGATTGGTCCAGAAGCTGTTTCACACGATGAACATCAAGAAGATGATGATGAATAAAAGACCCCACCTAACTTCTGGTAAGTTCTCTGAGTGAAATTAACTTCAGGTAGTTGAATATTACACCGAATTGCTAACCTAGGTTTTGGGGAAGTATGTGACTTTGTTAAATTGTTCGAGTTCAAGAATCAAATGATGATTCTTTGACTGATTTTGGTCAAAACGATGAATAATAGAAACGAGAATTCGAAAAAGAAAAATTTGTAATTTCTTGGGAACGATCATTGTCATATATCATGTTATATGTATAATAAATTCTTTCCAATCAACATCATGGCTTCTTTAATCACGTTCTTTGAAATATTCTCATATTCAGGCCCGGTTATGAGTGTGGGCAGGTAGGGCAATGGACCCAGGCCCAAAGTTCTTGAGGGCCCAGAGTTTTTTAAAAAATCCACAGACTATATGTTTTTGTTATTGGGCCCTTAACTATTAACCTAATTATTATAATCTGCCTTGATTTGTGATTGACGTTAATATGTGTTGAGCGGGAATCTGGAATAACGAAGCGACGGCAGATAACAGCAGCGCACACACAAAAGCAATCGGAATTCAAAGATTCAATAGGGTCGGTTCACTGTTCTGTTCGCTGTTCAGCATCGACGCGGCCACGAATCAGTGATTCGGAATCACGTTACAGCCTTACAGGTCTGTTCACAGCTACGATTTTGTATGAATGTATGATTCTGAATTCTGAAGTTCTGATATATTGTCTATTTGTGTGATTCTATTAAGGATTAACAGTTAACTTATGATTCTGAATCTGGATTTTGATTATTTAAGTATGAATTCTTGGTCGGGTTAACAGTAATCGCTTTTGATTCTGAATTCTTGGCCACGAATCAAGGGTTAACAGTTAACTTGTGATTCTGAATCTGGATTTTGATTGTTCAAGTGTGATTAGAAGTAATCGCTTTGTACTCAAGTGTGATTCGGGTTGTAATCGCTTTGTGTTCATGTGTGATTCGGGTCGTAATTTACTAATAGGGTTAGGATCGTTCGGTATTGTTAAATGTTGATTGTTGAAAATTGAAACTTTGAAGTTTGAACTTTCATATTTTTTTTCTTTTCAGAAATATGCCTCCTAAATATACGGGCCCGGTTTATTTTTAGTGGCTCCAGGCCCAAAACGTTTCGAGATTTCTCGGAGACGGCACTACTCATATTGATTTTCTTCTGCATATAATGGATGATAAGTTCTTCATTAGTGGTAAGAAATCAATACCTAATTTGAGAAGAAGGTGGTTAAGGCCGACAAAGACTTTTTATCTCGATTAGAGGATATGAAGTAAAGAAGTATACTAAAAACTTTTTTTTCTTCTATATAATATCAACCCACAAACAGCTTGTACATTGTGCTTTTAAATCAGTACATTTTGAGCATCAAGAAACACAATCTTTAGCTTAACCCATGGCTCTTCAAGCTTCTCTTCTTCCTTCTGCAATCACTGTTCACAAAGAGGTATAAAAATGCAAAATTTCATTCAGTTTTGTTCTGTTTTGTTTGCTCTGTTTTGATCTGTAATGTGAAATAGGGGAATGGAGCTTTTGTTTCGAAAAATGTTAAATCTGATTTCAGCCCACTTTTGATTGGAACAAAGTGAAGAAACACGGAACTAATTATGGGACTAATCAGTTTGGTTTATGTTCCTATCATAGTGGTTAATCTTCTTTATGGCTTTCCAAGCTCCTTAATGACTGGGTTGTCCTGCAAAACAGAACACCGTTACTCGTTAAGAGGAGAATATGGGGGTTTCCCTCTTAACCGGGCTCCGGCGTGAGAATAAGCGACCGCTTTTGGGAGATAATTAAGTATTAAGAGTGAGAGTAGAGGGAACAGAATGTTTAACCTGTGAAGTGAGGTCTTTATTTATAGCCGGAGAGGTGTAAGAGGGTGTGGGCTGATGGGCCTTGGGCCAGAAGGCGACAACTTAGATGATATGCTCTTTGTCTCACTGGTGTCGACCGTTAGTGGCCTCTGGGAGTTCGTTGGTGCTGGCGCACCGTGATTGGAGCCACGTGTCAAGGTTGTCGGCCTGGCCGCCCTTCTGTCATCAGCAGGTAAGTGGAGATCGTGGGGCAGTTGTCTCTGCCCTGTGATTGGTACCACGTAGGCGTCCTTGACTACTTTTTGTCTCCTGCATGTCAGACGATCATGGAGCACGATTGAGCAGGGCCAGGAGGACGCTGATTGGCTCTTTTCTCATGCTACTTTTACCTTGTGTACTATCAGAAACAGTCTTGCGCCGTAGTCGCGCGCGATTCTTGTTGAGCATGTAAGTACCCCGCGCAGGAGTATAGGTTACTGCCTGCTCATTCAGAATACTAAGTGTTGAAAGTGAAGTTTCTAATTGCAAAGACCTCGCGCCGTATCATAGAATGTTTGCCCAGCCCGCGCGAGGTTAGCAATAAGAGAATTAGTTGAATAAGGAGTATGGTCCTGCGCGCAACCTTGAGGAAGGTTTGCGCGGCTTTTTGGGACCATACCCCTTCAAGTCCCCCCAGTCCAGTGCTGCACCATGCGCGAAGCAAGTGGTTGGAGCTCTGGACTTAGAAAAAGGAAAGTTGCAGAGAATACTTGTTTTTTGATTGGTAGGCGCGCGCGTACAAATGTTTGACAGTTGTTACGGTGCGACTACATCTGGCAGGTGATGATTCTTTGCTTTGTGTTGATATAATGTGCTTGCCATGAGTGACTATGCACATTGCGTGACCTGGGTAACTTCTGCATTACGTTTGTAGTGATTTTGGGCGGCAAATCCCTCGAAATTTGAAATCTGACAAGTTAGTGAGAAACGTCGTTGATGGTGACGTTTGAGTTGACCACTTACACGGCTGTCATCAAGTTGTCTCTGACAGTTGGTCATTTCGTCAGGAGAGTGAGTTCCACGCGCGCGTGGTAACCGTCACTCCGGGATTCTCGCCTTATGTGTCATCTTCTGATTGGTCACATGCGCGGCGATCTCGGCACGTTTACCCATCGCATTAAATGCGATGGGTATATATATTCGATGAGGGTTGAGAGCAAATCACATTTCATCTTCTGTTGTCTTCTCTTTCTTATTTGCTCTCGAATTCCCTTTGAATCTTCAAGCCTTTGAAGAACATCGTAGCAGATCTTCAAGTCTTTGAAGAACATCGTAGCAGATCTTCAAGTCTGTTTCCAGAATCTTCAAGGTTTCTTCGTTGATAATCCATGGCTGAAGAACATCAAGAGGATAATCCCGGTGAAGAAGGTCATGTTCCTGTCCTCAAGTGGGAGATAGGTATGTTTGAGCAGATTGTTCGGAGTTTCCGGTTTCCACCGGAATGGGATGCCAAATACCCTGGTCAGAACCAGACGGCCGCTGATGCACCACCGGGTTATATCACGTTATTTGAGGATTTCTTTCATCAGGGCAACTTCCGGTTGCCGGCGACGAATTTTATGGCCCATATTCTTCAATTTTATGGGTTTCATATCTCACAGATGAGTCCACCAGGGATGGTGAGAGTTCGACACTTCGAGTTTTTATGCCGCTCTCATGATATCGAGCTGACGGTTGAGAGGTTTAGGGCATTCTACCAGCTTATCCGGAACATGGGGTTCTTCTCGTTTGCCATTCGAGGCGCCGCGAAGAAGATACTCCTCAATCCTCCTAAGAGTTTCCATGACTGGAAACCAAAATTCTTTTATATTCATGAGGAGGTGATCCCTATCGCCATGACTTTTAGCGCTTGGTCTGAGCCGATTGTTAAGGAAGATCTGCCGATCCCTAAGCAGGAGAATTGGTATCTGAAGCTAACCGCCACTCCAAACCGAGTGTTTGGTGAAAACGTTTTAGTGGCGGCGGGGATGAGTGACCAATGGGCTGTGGATAGCAAGGACGTTCCAGTGTTGATGTTCGCCGATAGAGGTTAGTAATTTTCTTAAGTCTTTCGGATTTCTTGTTTTGTGACGTGGTTCATTTTATGTAATTTCACGTGCAGAGGCGCAACTTTATCAAGCCGCCTTCCCGACCTTTGGTGGGTCAATGGGCGTGCGCCCGCTCCAGGCTAGAGAAGAATACTGGTATGATCGGATTAAGGGTAATTTTATGTACCCCGTTGCTGATGCTTTTGCTGGTCCACCTACTGCAACCGAAGGTGCGCATATACCTAAACCACGTCCCTTGCGCTCTTTGACTTCTGCTGGGAAAGAGATTGTCTATTTTTCCAGCGAGGAGTCTGTGGGATCATCAAACGGAGAGCTAAGTTCGTGGTCTAACATCTTTGCAGGTGTGTTGCGCGACTTGGACATTGACCCTGAGGATAAGAAGAAAAAACCCGTGAAGCGGAAGAAGGTTATCACCTTAGATCCTGAGGTGACCAGCAAGGGAGCTGGGAGTAGTCGCGCAACCGCTGATGCTGCTGGCAAAGGTATCCTCCGCCTTCGTCAAAGTAACTTGGAAGATTACGTTATAATCAGTGACTCACTTGAAGGTTTGTCGCGTATAGGCGAGAAGAAGTCTGGAGGAGCTGGTTCGAAGAGCTCAGGGAGCGCAGGTTCTCGCAACCCGGATGCTGGCGCGACTCCTTCCTCTGTTGCGCATGAAGAAGAGGAAGAAGAAGAAGAAGAAGAAGAAGAAGAAGAGGCTGCTGAAAAGTTAATCAGCAGGAAAAGAAATAGAAGCGAGACCACAGCTGGTGTGTCTGCTGCACCGAAAGCTGGTGCGGTTCCCTTGATCGGGAAAACGAGCAACTTGCGCTCCCTTTATCGATTTTCTCCTGGTTAGTTTCCCTTAGCTTCTCAATTCTTTGTTTCCTCTTTTTGACACTTTAATCTTCTGCAGAGGCCAAGAAGAAGACGCCTGGAAAGAAAGGTGTCGTGTTCACTGAGCCCTCAGAGCCAGCGCAGAAGAGGCCTAGAATTACCGTTAAACCTTTCAAGACTTCTGAAGTGGAGTCTGAGAAGGGTAAACAAGCTGCTGAGGGGGAGAAGGCGAAAGTTGCTGAAGAGAAGAAAAAGGCTGAGGAAAAGAAAGCTGAGGACAGGAAGAGGAAGGCTGATGAGGAGTGTAGGAATAAGGCTGATGAGGAGAAGAGGAAAAAAGCTGATGATGAGAAGAAGAGAAAAGCTGATGAGGAGAAGAAGAGGCGAGCTGAGCAGGAGAGAGAGAAAAGGGCTGCTGAGAGGGAGAAAGAGCCTGTAGTTGATAAACCTACCCACCCATCGGAACCTCATTCTCCTCAACATTCTGCTAAAGTGACTTCTGTTGCGGGATCTGGTCCGCATGTTTCTGGTGGCGCGAGCTCCGGGGGAGCTGGGGGGTATCACCCCCAAACCATTGGCCCAAAGGATACTCTCGGGGATATTTATTATAAGACTTACACCGAGGCAGAACGTGGGAGCGCCCCCCATCGAGCTACTTGGAATTTGAAGCAAAAGGACACTTTCCAGGAATTTGCCCCTTGCCGGGACTGGTTCTTGAATTCCATCCCTCCTGCTGAGGTCAATCGACAAAAGGCGCGTACTCATGATGAGCTGTATGCAGCGTATGTAATTGGGGAGGCCAATACTCTTTCTGCCGGCCATGAAATTGTGCGTGAATGGCGCACCATGATTAGGGAGCGGTCGGATTGGGAGAACTACCGCCAGCGCCTTGTGAGGCAAGTTAAGGAATTTGAGAAGGCTAATGCCAAGTTTGAGGTAGAGAAGTCCAAGTTTAAGGCTGATAAGAAAGCGGAGGAATGGGGGCGCGAGGGCCTGAAAAGCAAGCTTCGAGCTGCCGAGGATCTGTTGGCGAAGGAGAAGGCTGAATGGAAGAAGATCTGTGAAAAAGACAACCAGCGCGCATATGCTGCTCAAAATAAGATTACTGAGCTCGAAGGCAAGGTTGTTGAGCTGACAGCGAAGGTCAAGGATGCGCAGGTTGCGCAAGCTGCTAAGGAGAGAACTGAGCTTTGTAAAACGTTTACTCCTTTCCTTGGTGTTTTGTTTGCATAATAGCCTAAGTCTTTTGCCCTTTGTAGGTTGAGCTGGCCGAGGTGAAGGCGCAACTGTCTGGTAAAAACAAGGATTTGATGGCCAAGGACGTCGAGATCGCTGAGTTGAAGCGTCGCTTGCAAGAGCAGGTTGACAAAAGCGAGTCCTTGGAAATCGACCTTGAAGCTGAGAAGGTTAAAGCTGCCACTGCTGAAGATGCCAAACAAAAAGCGGAGGAGGCGCGAGACATCAGCACAACTGCTCTTAACGTGGCGCAAAACAACTACTCCGATGCTCAAGGCATTACTGATACTTTGATTTCCGAGGCTGAGTGGTTGCGGGGCAGAGGATTAGTTCTGGTATGATATTTTTAACTTTGGCTTTATTCTTCAAAACCTGGTTACTTATGTGTTGTTACGTTTGCTGTAGATGGCCAACTCCATCCTAAATGCTGGGGAACTAGATAAGGCTGTTGCGGCCGTTATAGATGCTTCCCGCGCGGTTGGCCATCGTGGAGGGTATCTTGAATGTGCGCAACATGCTACAGAGAT
Source organism: Helianthus tuberosus (assembly GCA_030545235.1). Taxonomy (NCBI): domain Eukaryota; kingdom Viridiplantae; phylum Streptophyta; class Magnoliopsida; order Asterales; family Asteraceae; genus Helianthus; species Helianthus tuberosus. The sequence goes on from CM060409.1 coordinate 15,675,653, forward strand.
GCTTGGACAGGAGTTCGACAGTAGTCACTGCTCAGTGACTGACCAAGCTGAGGCTGAACTAGCTCGCACTGAACATGGTTATGACCATCTATCAATACATGTGATGGATTTAGTTGCTGAAGCGCTTAAGCATGATGATTGGTATCATCGGCTAAAGACTATCCTTGACCCACCAGAAACCGTCGAATTATCCGACGAAGAGGAAACTGCGGGTGACGATGGCAATGGAGAAGGCGGTGGTGATGGCGACAAGAACGACGATGATGATGCTGGTGATGGCTTTGAATAGATAGTGTTGAAGGCTTTGTGCCTTGTAATTTTTGTTTAGGTTTTGAATATAAGCTGTCGCGCGGTCGCGCTTGCTTTAGATCAAGTAAGTGATAAGTTTTATGTAACTGTTGCGCGTTTGCGCTTATTTGAATATGATGTTTACATTTCTCTGTTCTGTTACAATTATTGCACTGTTGTTAGGAACTTTGGTTAAGTTAGCGTGAATAAATGTAAGTGTGGCTCTTGTGTGAGTATAACTGCCTGGTCTCGCGCTATGTTCACGGAGGACCTTGGAGGCGTAACTCAAGAGCTCGTAATTCACTGAAGTGTTTTCGTGATAATCAAAAGTTTAACATGCATTTGTAACGTGAAAAGTCATCATGATAAAAGAAAACATGTCGTATGCTTTCATTCATTGGGAAACAGGCGCTTAGGCCAATCGTACATTGCAGATAACATAAGGGGCGTTTAGCCAACATAGGAAATTGAAAAGGCGCGAGGCCAACATGAGAAAACAAAGGCGCAGGGCTTCAAATAGTTACATATAACATTTGCGCAGTTGTTGCGCATTCCACGTGCGGGGGATGATGTGTCCATCCAGTGTGCGCAATTTGTATGCCCCCTTTCCTAGCACTTCGTGAACCAAGTATGGGCCTTCCCATTTGGGTGCTAGCTTCCCGGGGCGTTCAGCGTTTGAAGTCTCATTGTCTCTGAAGACATATTCTCCTGGATTGAAGGTACAAATGCGTACTCTAGCATTGTAGTACCTTTCCAGTTGCGTCTTGTACTTGGCTTCTTTAATTCGCGCAATTTCGCGCCTTTCTTCCAGCAAGTCTAAGTCAAGGCGACGCTCTGCCTCATTGTCGATTGCGTTGACTGCTGTCAAGCGTGGAGAGGGCAGGCCAACTTCTGCCGGGATAACCGCCTCTGAGCCGTAGACTAGGCTAAAAGGGGTTTCGCCGGTACTTGTTTTCGGCATGGTTCAGTGAGCCCACAAGATACTCGGGAGCTCGTCCACCCAGCCTCTTCGCTTTGTGCCCAGTCGGGCCTTTATCCCATCGACAATACTTTTGTTCACACTCTCAACCTGCCCGTTGCCTTGAGGGTGTGCAACGGAGGAGAAAGTGTGTTCGATCTTCATCTCTTTCATCCACTTCTGGAGGTCCTCTGACGCAAAGTTGGTGCCATTGTCAGTTACAATCTTGAGTGGCAGGCCAAATCTACAGATGATATGTTCCCAAATAAACTTGCGCACAAACATTGCAGTGGTTGAGGCGAGAGCTTTGGCCTCCACCCACTTAGTAAAATAATCAACGGCCACGATTACGAACTTGACGGCGCCAGGAGCTTCTGGGAAGGGTCCCACCATATCAATTCCCCACTGTTGGAAAGGCCAAGCAGTGGATACAGGGATAAGATCGTTCTTTGGGAGCAGGGTTTTTGGAGAATGTCGCTGACAAGAGTCGCATTTGCGCAGCTCCTTCAGGGCGTCGACGTGCATCCCTGGCCAATAATATCCAGCGTTCATAATCTTCGCGACGACCATGCGTGGTCCTGAATGGATGCCACAAATCCCCTCGTGAATTTCCCTGATCAAGTAATTCGCATCTTGGGGGTCCACGCAACGCAACAGTGGCCCCAAGAAGGACTTGCGGTATAGGATACCACCGTTCATCTCATAATGCAGAGCTTTTTGTTGAATCTTTCTTGCCTCTGCCTTGCTTTCAGGGAGTATTCCTTCTTGCAAATACTGAATTATAGGGGTCATCCAAGATGGCTGCCCTATTTCGATGACATTTACCTGGCGCAGCAGGACTGATGGATTTTTTATTACTTCAATCCTTACATCTTTCGCAAAATATTGGAAGGAAGTTGAAGCAAGCTTGCTCAAGGCGTCTACTGGTTTTTTTTCAGAATGATTGATGTGAACTACCTTGTATGACTTGAATTTTTGAAGCAGTTCTTTCGCCTGATCCAAATATAAGGCCATAACTTCGCCCTTTGCATCATAGATTCCGTTAATTTGACTGGCGATCAAAAGCGAGTCAACATGTGCTTGCAGATTTTTAGCTCCCATCTTTATGGAGAGGCGTAAGCCTGCCAGAAATGCCTCGTACTCCGCCTCGTTGTTGGTGTTCTTAAAATCCAACTTGATGGCGTAAGTAAATTCGTGATTTTCGGGGCTCACAAGGCGCAATCCTGCTCCCGCGCCATCTTCTTTTGAGGCCCCATCAGTGTACAACATCCATAATTCATTCGTCGAGTCTTTCACGGGAGTCTCAACAAGGTCACAATCTTTGATTTTATCAGCTGGGACTTCCGTGATGAAGTCCGCTAGTACTTGACCCTTGATGGCTGGGCGCGGCCTGTACAGGATGTTGTGGCCCCCCAGCTCGATCGCCCACTTTGCTAGTCGCCCAAACGTCTCTGGTTTCTGCAATATTGTTCCGATGTGAAAGTTGGTAAGTACTGTGATTACGTGCCCCGTAAAGTATCTGCGCAACCTTCTAGACGCATGAAGTAATGCAAGTACCAATTTTTCCATTGTTGAATATCTCATTTCTGGGTCGGTGAGTACCCTGCTGACGTAATAAATTAGAGTTTTGACTCCATTTCTCTCCACCAGTAATACCGATCCAACTGCCTTGTCCGATGATGACAAGTACAAGATGAGCGGTTCCTTTTCGAACGGTGCAGTCAGGGTAGGGAGCTCGATCAAACACTCTTTCATTTGCTGAAACGCAGCCTCTGCTTCAGGCGTCCATTGGAATTCTTGCTTCTTCACACAATTGCGCAGAGTGCTGATAAAGGGATATGACTTCGCGGCGTGATTTGACAGAAAACGGTTAAGCGCGACTAGACGGCTGGCCAATCGCTGCATCTCTTTGATTGTTATAGGTGACGGCATCCGCTCTATGGCTTGAACCTTTTCTGGATTCACCTTAAAGCCGCCATTTGTGACTATGAAGCCTAAGAATTTCCCTTCTTCCATCCCAAAAGAACACTTGGCTGGATTCAATTTCATATTCACGCTGCGCAACGAGTTGAATGTTTTTTCGATGTCTTTCAACATTTGGTCCTCTTCAGGACTTTTAACCACTAGATCATCGATATAAACCTCAATATGCTTCCCAATATCTCCGGCGAAGGTCTTATCCATCAGACGCTGGTATGTGGCGCCAGCGTTTTTGAGGCCGAATGGCATCTTTGTATAACAAAAGATCCCGAGATCGGTTCGAAAGGCTGTCTTGTCTTCATCTTCAAGCTTCATTTGAACCTGATGGTACCCCTTGTAGCAATCTAAGAAGCATTTCCATCTGTATGGCGCGAGAGAGTCTATCTTTTTGTCGATTTCAGGCAAAGAGTAACAATCTTTAGGGCATGCCTTGTTGAGATCGGTATAATCAACGCACATTCGCCATCCTCCACTAGACTTCTCCACAATCACTGGGTTCGCGACCCAACTTTGATAACGTACTTCTCGCAAGATTCCAACTTTGAGTAGTTCGCATACTTGCTCATTCATTGCTTTGGTTTTGTCTGCCCCTAAGCTGCGCCTTCTTTGGACCTTCGGCTCAACAGAGGGGTAGGTGTTTAAACAATGCTCGGTAATGTCGCGCGGGACACCGGTCATGTTGGCCGGAGTCCAGGCGAAGATATCCATATTCCTGAACAGGAGTTGCTTGACATGTGTTCGGATGTTTGGTGAGATTGCGTGGCCTATCGTCAACGTTTGCTCTGGGTATTTGCGGTTTAACACCCATTTCTCTGGCTCAGTTGTCGAAACCTTCGCTGCTTTCGTTGGGCGCATCTCTTCCGACGACATTACTTCTTTCTTGGCATAGATAATTGCCACCCCCGTCTTGGTTGGAAACCATATCGCTGAGTGGGGCGTGGAAGTTACCATGTTAAGTTCGCCTTGGGTTTCTCTCCCAATCAACACATCATGCCTTAATTTGACAGGCATCACCATGAAGTTTACATTTGTTGTCCTTGAATGCTTCCCATCAGAGAGCGTGACGGGGAAGCTGATTTGGCCTAGCGGGAAGACCATTTCGTTGCAAAATCCAGACAGTGGATAGTTAACTGGCTCAAGTCTCGTTTTATCATCCTCATCGAACTGATTAAAACATTGCTCATAGATGATATCAGTCGTACTTCCTGGGTCGATGAAGACATACTCCGTTTCATAATGGCCGATAATACCGGTAATGACGACGGGTCGAGTGGCGCGAGGGCCCCCGCGCACTACCGGGAAAACGACCTGTTGTTCTTGCCATGAAGGTTTGTAAGGGCGCTTGCCTTTATCTCTTGCGTTGTATCTAGGTCCGTTAACCATGTGGGTTTCTAGGCGTCGGACCTTCTTGTGGTTTCCCTCGTCGTGGCGCTGTAGGTGTCGCGTATCCTTGCGCACATTTTTAACCAAGTGGCTCAGCTTTCCGCTTTTCAGTGCTCTCTCAATCTCTTGACGTAAACTGATACAGTCATCCGCAGTGTTGTAAAAGTCGCTAGGCGGTCCCTAGTCGGCCGACTGGGGAGTTGGGAGTAATCGGAGTACTCGGAGAGTACTCGGGGAGTACGCGGACATGGTAAATATAAAGAAAATTAATTGTTATATATTATTTATGTGTTAAAATAAGCATAATTCATGTCAACTGGGTATAATTTAAAATGAAACATGTTTAAAGTTGAAATATTCTGAATACAAGTCCGACTAGTCTGAGTACAAGGCCGAGTAGTCCGAGTACATGGCCGAGTAGTCCGAGTACAAGGCCGAGTAGGCCGATTTTGACCGAGTTTGACCGATTAAAAGTCAACAAACCACGTTGACCGCCTAGACCGACTAGGCCGACTAGGCGCCGACTAGGACCGAGTACTCCCGAGGCCGACTAGTTGAGACCGCCTAGGAGGAAGTCGCCAAGGTGGAGGTCCGAGGACCGAGTACTCGCCGAGTACTCGGCCGAGGAATTTGACTTTTGCAACACTGGTCATCCGTCAGGTGCCCTGTATCTTTATGGAAGTCGCAGTACAGGTTGGGGTCTTGCCCCTTCTTGTTCGTCATAGGCCTTGGAGCCTTGAAATCATAATTCTCCGTCATCAGCACCTTTTTTGGTGTTTTTATGAGCGGAGTCCAGTGCTTTTCTCGGTTGTCATCCCTGACTGGTTTTCGATAACCAATGCGATCAATAGTGTCTCGCGCGTCTTCTCTGTAGCGAGACCGTTCTTCATAACGAGGTCGTTCACCATAACCACTGGAGTGGTTAGCTTTCCACCCAGGGTTTTTGCCTTTGTTTCGTCTGTTGTCGTCGCGCGAATGTCCCCTCTTCGAAAATCGATCTTCAGTACCATAATTCTTGTTTCTGGCGAGTGACTCTTCAGTTTGCGCGACTATTTTCGCGGCTTCCATCAGCTTATCCCATTCTTTGGGCATTCCATCCTTCCCAGTGATAGTTCTGATGAGTTGTTCACTTACGCCACTGATTTCCAAGCACTCCTTGTTGAAGCGAGTGATGAAATCTTCCAGACCCTCGTTATCTCTGCGCCAGATGTCCTCTACCTCGGCTGTGTCACGCTGGTAACGTCGTTGTTGACTGAAGTGACTCAAAAACTGTGTCCTGAAATCCACCCATAACTTGATCTTTCCCGGAGGAAGGTTGTCGAACCAGGCGCGAGCAGCCCCTGTAAGCGTTTGAATAAACAGATGGCACCACATGGGCATATTCCATCCTTCCATGCAACCCACGCTTGTGAAAACTCTGACGTGATCATCGGGATCAGTCAATCCGTTAAACTTTCCAACTGTCGGAGGTAACTTCTCTCTTTGGAGTGGCACCAGGGCGATCTTTGGAATGAACTTTGAATGTTCTACAGCTTCAGCTGGTCGATAGGCGAGGCGAAAGTCTTGCTCTGCATCTTCGGTGTACCCGACATGTTGTCTTGGTTTGTAGTATTCATGGTTCCTCTACAAGCGATTGAAGACTGAGGAACCTTCATCATCCTGCCAAGTTGGAACATTCGGGTCAGTATCTTCCCACTCATTGTTCATGTTGCGCGGCGTGAGCCGGCTATGAACTGGGCCTCTTTGGACTTGCGACGGATAGTCATAATAGCTTTTTGTTTCTCCCCGTGTATCGTGCGTGTCATGCACGCTTAGTCTTCTGGTAGGGGGGGTCTGTTAGCTATGCCTTGGATGTTTTGCTGTGGGGGTATCTGGCGCGCCCCCTGACTCTTTCTCTGGGGAGTAACCAAGGACGGTTCTGCCGTTAAGACTGCTTGCTGTGCGATCAGAGATTGATACGCCGCGTTAATGGTGGCAATATTCTTGGCGTACCACGAGGCTGGAGTTTCGCCCTCTGGTAGCCCTAATAGCGCCGAAACGTTCTGAGGTGGAGCTGGGTTTGACGGTCCAGCACCATTGTTTCCTGGGGTTACCGTCTGAGTGATGCGGGTGATGCTCCCGCGCGATCCCCCAGTGTTGGTTACTTCGATTTCGCCAATTTCTTCAATGTGTTGGGGTTGGACGTTTTGATTACCCTCTCCCAACGTTGCATTAGAGTTTGCTCCGAGACCAACAAACTCAGGAATGATTCCTTGACCAGCCATGATCGAAGGAAAAACAACGAAAGCTCAGAAAAAGAAGATGAAAGTGATTTGTAGAAAACCGGTGGGCGCCAATGAAGAAACACGGAACTAATTATGGGACTAATCAGTTTGGTTTATGTTCCTATCATAGTGGTTAATCTTCTTTATGGCTTTCCAAGCTCCTTAATGACTGGGTTGTCCTGCAAAACAGAACACCGTTACTCGTTAAGAGGGGAATACGGGGGTTTCCCTCTTAACCGAGCTCCGGCGTGAGAATAAGCGACCGCTTTTGGGAGATAATTAAGTATTAAGAGTGAGAGTAGAGGGAACGGAATGTTTAACTTGTGAAGTGAGGTCTTTATTTATAGCCAGAGAGGTGTAAGAGGGTGTGGGCTGATGGGTCTTGGGCCAGAAGGCGACAACTTAGAGGATATGCTCTTTGTCTCACTGGTGTCGACCGTTAGTGGCCTCTGGGAGTTCGTTGGTGCTGGCGCACCGTGATTGGAGCCACGTGTCAAGGTTGTCGGCCTGGCCGCCCTTCTACCATCAGCAGGTAAGTGGAGATCGTGGGGCAGTTGTCTCTGCCCTGTGATTGGTACCACGTAGGCCTCCTTGAGTACTTTTCGCCTCCTGCATGTCAGACGATCGTGGAGCACGATTGAGCAGGGCCAGGAGGACGCTGATTGGCTCTTTTCTCATGCTACTTTTACCTTGTGTATCAGAAACAGTCTTGCGCCGTAGTCGCGCGCGATTCTTGTTGAGCATGTAAGTACCCCGCGCAGGAGTATAGGTTACTGCCTGCTCATTCAGAATACTAAGTGTTGAAAGTGAAGTTTCTAATTGCAAAGACCTCGCGTCGTATCATAGAATGTTTGCTCAGCCCGCGCGAGGTTAGCAATAAGAGAATTAGCTGAATAAGGAGTATGGTCCTGCGCGCAACCTTGAGGAAGGTTTGCGCGGCTTTTTGGGACCATACCCCTTCACAAAGGTACTATTTTTATCTTCATTTTAAGTTCAATTTTGAAGAATTTGATGGGTTTGATTTGTAATTAATTGAATTGGAAGTTGGAACCCTAATTTTTGAAATTGGGGATTAGTGAAGTTGTAACTGACTAATTGCATGTAAAATTTCACTGAATAATTTCTTTAATGGATTGAATTGGAACCTTTTTTATATAGAAATTGAGGAACAGTGAGGTTGTAATTGGTTGATTGCATTTCAATTTAAACTAAATAAGTTTTTTAATGGATTAAACTGGAACCCTAAATTTATAGAAATTTAGGATCATGAGTTTGTAATTGGCTAATTTCATGTTAATTTACACAGAATAAATTTTTAATTGTTTGAATTGGAGCCCTAAATTTGTAGCAATTGAGGATCAGTGAGGTTGTAGTTGGCTATTTGCATGTCAATTTATGCCAAATAATTTTACCTTAAATCAATATAAATTGTGGATCAATGAGGTTGTAATTGGCTAATTGCATGTTAATTTTCACAAAATACTTTTTTTAATTGATTGAATTGGAACCCAAAATTTATAAATAAATAAATAAATAAAACTGAGGATCAGTGAGGTTGTAACTGGCTAATTGCTGGATTCACACACGAACGAACGAACAAATATTCTTGAGATCGAAGATGAGGTATCATATCTAATCTCCGTTTAATCCATCGCAGTCCATCTTTACAAGCCGATCGCGAACCTAAAAATAAGTTTGTTTGATAAACAAGCTCGAGCTCGAGCTTCACTTATTGAGCTTGCGAGCCTAAACGAGTCTATTATTTATATTATTTTTATTTAATATATTAACTAATAAATAATAAACGAGCCGAGCCGGGCCGAGCTTGAGCTCGAATAAGTTAATCGAGTTCGAGCTCGAGCCTGGTCGAGCTCGGGTTCGGCTTGGTGCTTAAAACCAATTTATTCGTTCTGATAGTCATGTTTATTTTTATAAATCTTTTTTTTTTTCTATGGCATTTGGTGTTACAAGGATGAATTAGTAAACCTACTGCTAAGTTTTATTGAGTTTATGCACTTGTGTCATTCAGATAGTGTATAATTTTTTATATATCCTTAGGACGAATCAGTGAACCAACTATGTGTATGAAGGAAGAATGTAAAACAAAGAACTCAATGACATTAGTTCACAATAGATGCAGGTATGTATGTACATCTATCTTGCAAGCACCATCAGTTTCAACCATATAATTTGCTTAAAATGTCTACATTTTGACACAACAAGTTTTCTGACAATGTGTATTAAGGAAGAATGTAAAACAAAGAACTCATACCTACATCGCAGTCCATCTTTACAAGCCGAGCGCGAACCTAAAAATAAGTTTGTTTGATAAACAAGCCCGAGCTCGAGCTTCACTTATTGAGCTTACGAGCCTAAACGAGTCTATTATTTTTATTATTTTTATTTAATATATTAACTAATAAATAATAAACGAGCCGAGCCGAGCTTGAGCTCGAATAAGTTAATCGAGTTCGAGCTCGAGCCTGGTCGAGCTCGGGTTCGGCTTGGTGCTCAAAACCAATTTATTCGTTCGGATAGTCATGTTTATTTTTATAAATCTTTTTTTTTTGGCATACGATACATTTCGGAAGGCGTAAAAAATGATAAAGTTGGCAATATTGCAACTTTGTTAATCGGTTCAGCAGGTAGAGCAATTTCAAGTAGTGCCACTTTCCCGTTATGTAAAAATGTGCTTAAATTAGGATCTGAGGTTAGTGTACTGAACGTTCTAGATCTGTTTCCAAAATTCAGGTCAAATTGAACGCTATGAACGCCGAGCAAGCTGAACGCTATGAACGCCGAGATCTGAGCAGCATGTAAGTAAGAATACTTCTTACTGTTTCATGATATGGTCGTTTGTAATTCATAATTTCTCATCTAAATCATCAACATATAATAAGAGGAAAATCTCATTCTTTTGTCTTAATTAATTAATGTATAATTTTTTATATATCCTTAGGACGAATCAGTGAACCAACTATGTGTATGAAGGAAGAATGTAAAACAAAGAACTCAATGACATTAGTTCACAACAGATGCAGGTGTGTATGTACATCTATCTTGCAAACACCATCAGTTTCAACCATATAATTTGCTTAAAAATGTCTACATTTTGACACAACAGGTTTGCAGACAATGTGTATTAAGGAAGAATGTAAAACAAAGAACTCATACCTCCATTGCAGTCCATCTTTACAAGCCGAGCGCGAACCTAAAAATAGTTTGTTTGATAAACAAGTCCGAGCACGAGCTTCACTTATTGAGCTTGCGAGCCTAAACGAGTCTATTATTTATATTATTTTTATTTAATATATTAACTAATAAATAATAAACGAGCCGAGCCGAGCCGAGCTTGAGCTCGAATAAGTTAATCGAGTTCGAGCTCGATCCTGGTCGAGCTCGGGTTCGGCTTGGTGCTCAAGTTATGCAATGATTGGATTCGAGTGGACTGCTGTCAAGTTATGTTGGTTTCTATTTTTCATGTTCTTCAGGATCAAAGACTTATTGATGTCCTGTTCATCCTCATCGGCAAATGATCAGGTGTAAAGAAGTATTAATGATAAATGATGTTCCTCAATTCATCAATTCAACTCTCCATAGTTGGCGATTTGCTGTACATAAATCCCAGGTGTAATATGTGGAATTAAGAAATGTTTGGGTTATTTCTGGGTTGAATAACTGAATTTAATATCATAGTGAACATTAGCTGCCATTTTTCTTTAATATCATAGTAAACACTTGTGGTGTAATATTGAACTTTGAAAATTCTTTAATAAACTTAGGGGAATTGGCCTGTAATAATATCACCTAGACCTTATTGGCCATTAATAATCCCACCTCAGAATATTCCCCCCACCAGTCCCACCTTTCACATATTTTTCCTACAATGGTCTCCCGTTAAAAAAACTTAACGGAGTTAAGTTTTTTTCCAAATTAGAAACAGATTTTTTAGGGCTTTTGATCAGAACGATGATACAAGTCCATTGATGTAAAACTTACTTCGAAATGGTGCTCCAAGTGACTTAATTTTGGTTAATTGGAAATTTAAACACCCGAATTGAAGCGCCGTTTTCATCGATTGGAGCACCGTTTCGAGGCAAGTTTTACATCAATGGACTCGTATCGTCGTTCTAATCAAAAGCGCTAAAAATTTTGTTTGTAATTTGGAAAAAAGCTTAACTCTGTTAAGTTTTTTTAACGGGGGACCATTGTAGGAAAAATAAGTGAAAGGTGGGACTGGTGGGGGAATATTCTGAGGTGGGATTATTAATGGCTAATAAGGTCTAGGTGGGATTATTACAGGCCAATTTCCCATAAACTTATTCTTGGAAGCTGCCATTTTTCTTTATTTTTCATTTGTCACACTAGCATATTGTTCATTTATATGAGGAAATATTCATGCTGCAGGGATGTGTAATATGCTTACTTCTGGCTGCTGGATGGGCTGGTTCAGCTTATGTGAGGTATCAAGTTGATATTTATAATCTATCATTTTTTGACCGTTTACAGTAATTATTGTGCTTCACAAACATGTATCGAAAAACTAACTGTTTTCTTTGCAGGAGACATATCTCAACTACCCGATGTATCTGTTGAACTTGTGAGCTACACACTCGAAGTTTCGTTAGTTCATCAATGGTTTCGTCTTATGTTGGGTTTCGACTTATGGTAGGCTTGAAAGAAAAGATGATTTGAGTTTCACAAAAGTTTGTGTAAAGGGTAAAATATGTAACTGATATTAAAAAAAGGAAATATGTAAATATTCATTGAATAACTTAATTAAGGGTAAAATAGTAATTAATAATAGAATTTTAATTAAAAGGGGAAATCTATATCTATACTATCTATAATATGTAACCGATCAACTACACTTATGTATTTATGACAAGGGTATTTTAGGCATTTAGCTATGATCAAATACTTTTGTGTATTTTTGACATGGCCAAGGGTCATAACTTTTGAATACAATATCAAAATAGGATATTAAGGCATGTTATTTAACAGACTCATAGATTAAATTAATAATGTGTTTTGAAGTTAAATAGTACTAAAATTAATAATCAAAATAGTAAATGATAGTTCGATTATAATTTTACTTGATAGAGAGATATGTAACTTTGGTCAAAGCATATGGAAGATTATTTAAATTTACTTTATTATCAATTTAGAGATGTATTAATTCATCTATTTACAATTTTATGCATAGCATGTTTATTAATTTATCAAGTATTAACTTTAGAGGTGTGTAGGGTGTCTTACCGGTCGCCAAAAAGTTGGGAGAAGAAGTAATTAAAAAGTCTGTGGATAAAATTCAGCCATACCTTAATAAAGCAATGACCGATTTGAACGATTCATTGGCTCAGTACAGTCAAGTTCTAACATTTGTTTGTGAAGGCACTACTCACTTTGCTGAAAATAACGCCGAAAGTGCTTCGGTGCAGAAAAAGGTATAATTTAGGAATTAAAGATCCCCTTTTTTATATATAGGATATAGGATATTTATGTGTTTTCTGTTTCTACAGGTTGTGGATACCACGCCGGCAGTGGTATCATCGGAAGATGCGGCTCCGGTATGAAATTTGTTAGTTGACGTTTTTTTGTCTTCATGTTAAACCTTAATATTTGCTCCCTAACATTTGATTGAGGTTTTTTGTTATGAATGAATTGTTGAGTTAGTTTAGTTTGATTTGATGTTGTAATTGGTAATGTGAGTAGACAGGACGTTGAACGTTTCCAATGAAGAAATTGAGAGAACAGGGGTTGACTTTCAGCAGTGGACAGTATTTAGAAAACATATGTTTGAGCACAACAGTAGTTAGGGGTAAGGAAATGGTCTTTAGCAGCACTTGACTTAGGGCGGTAGATTAAATAGCAGCACTTTGTCTTCAGCAGTTGTTGTACACAAGCAGTACTTAATGGACAGCAGTTGTAGTATACAAACAGTGGATGAGGGGCATCAACTGCTTATGATTGAATTATGGGTATATAACTAGAAACCATCAAACTAACAACCATTAAGTAAGTCCTTCTACACAAAGACATTGATTGAATTATGGAAAATGCATAGTTTTCTTTAAGGTGAAAACAATATATTGTATATAGCACACCTTAAACTTGGTTTTACAAAGCGCGTATGAGGTCTATGAGGCGTTAGGCGATGTTAAAGATGCACATTCACGCAAGACAACTGAAAATTCCTATTTTTGCGACGTCAAAGATGCACCTTCAAGCCCTTCTAGACTATATGAATCTGGTATTGTTTTAGCAGCATTTTACATTTGTTTATTTCTGTTGTGTAAGATCATTTCAATGATACAAATATATTTTTTTTTTGTGTAGGTTCTTTGTTCGCATAAGAGCATAATAATGTCAAAAGGTACCTACATGTGTTTTACTTAATTAATTGAGTTATTGGCTAATGGCTCATAATCTTTTTTGCATTTCAATTCAGTTTTGATATTAAAATTATGAAACTTTTGTAGAGAACAGTTTTAGCAGTGGACAGTATTTAGAATATGAGAGAACAGGGGTTGACTTTCAGCAGTGGATAGTATTTAGAAAACAGATGTTTGAGCACAACAGTGGTTAGGGGTAAGGAAATGGTCTTTAGCAGCACTTGACTTAGGGCAGTAGATTAAATAGTAGCACTTTGTCTTCGGCAGTTGTTGTACATAAGCAGTACTTAATGGACAGCAGTTGTAGTATTCAAACAGTGGATGAGGGGCATCAGATGTTATAACCACTGTTGGTTTAAAACAGTGTTTGAAACCATTGTTTTAACCCAACAGTGGTTTCAAACACTGTTAACCCAAAAGTGGTTTCAAAACACTGTTTTAACCCAACAGTGGTTTCAAACACTGTTTTAACCCAAAAGTGTTTTAACAACACTGTTTTAATCCAGAAACTGTTTCAAAACACTGTTTTAACCCAATGTGATTGAAGATTTGCTCATGTTTTATGGTAAGTATTGTTAGTTAATGCTTAATTCAAGTGTTTATCATCTAGGTGGTTCTGAAGGCTTATTTGCTCAAAGAACACTTGAGATCACAGATGATGTACTTGCAACCTACAGAAACCAAGGTAACGTACAAGCAAATACAATTTTGTGAATGTATTTCTCTTCTTTAACGTATATTCATTAATGGCTGTGTAATCCTATAAAGGTGTTTATGATCTGTTGGGACGAACGAAAGATCAAATAAGAACGCAAGAACAAGTTGATGCCGCAATTGCTGCATGTAAGGCTTTGAAGTTGGATGGCCTTGTCATTGTTGGCGGTATGCTTGAACTATTGTTTAATGATAGTGAGTATTAGCGTTTTGATATTAAAATTCGTGTTTTCTTATTTATTAACGTTGCTTTTGTTATTGTTTAATGATAGTGAGTATTAGCGTTTTGATAGAAAATGTCTTTAACATTGTTTTATAAAGATATGTAACTAAAGACAAACAATTTAAATGATGTATTATAATCTGTTTTTTAGTATTTGGTTTCGATCATTACTAAACCTACCCGTGTGGTTACACGGGCCCTACAACTAGTAATAAATATAGCTTAAAAGAAAATGGGTCAAACGAGCTGAAAAGGGCCCATAGTATAGTTATAATGCATAAACCTACTAGATCTTTTCCAAAAAGTCAAATTATTATTGAAGTAATAAAAAGTCTGTAACTATTTTTAACACACTAATTATTTATTGAAAAGTAGATAACTTGGTGAAAATAATGTTTCAGGTCAACATGTACAAAAAACTACTATTACCTTTTTTTTAACGGCAAGTAGACCAACTGGTTGGGCCTTTGCACCAACTTCAGTACTCGGGTTCGAAACCAGGAGACCCTTCATTTTTTAGCTCAGTACATCCTGACCCTCAATCCACATGTGGATAGAAGACCACTAAGAATGGATATCATAGGCGTTTATTCTCACCACGGCCAGTTCCAGGAGGAAACCACGCAACCATGGCTTCTGTAAAACCCCCTGGCCTCACCCTATGTCTAGTGGGGATCGAACCTAAATCTCTCAAGAGAAATCCAGTCCGCCAAAGATCATAACTAAATTTAAAACCCAACTAAAAATTAGTAATACAATAACTTATTTATTTTTGGCCAATTTAGGAGCCCAAAATCATCATATTACCGACTTTTTTATGTACTTTTTTACGTATAAGTTTATATTTAGAGGCCCATTTTTTTCTAGTCATCCTAAATAATAAGCGTGTGAGAAACCAAATATTTATTCGTGAGTGTATGCTAATCAAACCAGATCATAAACTTACATATACTCACATATTTACAGAGACCCGATGCATTATTGACACGTTTCATTAAATCATTTGCAAAATCATAGAATTCTAATATAAACTAGCGGTACTCCCCGCGCTACGCGGCGGAAATTTGATCGTTAGGGCACCGACTCTCGCCATAACACCCAAAAGAGAAAACACCCAAAAGAGAAAACTCAAAAATAAAGTTGTGATATGTCAAAAAAGATATCCACAAGTGTTTTTACATTGGTTGAAAACCATAAAAAAGAATAGCGGTACCGATATCGATATTGTTCTGTCAGAATTCGTTCGATTCGTCACGATACCAATACAACAGTCGTATAGGGTACGATACGAAAGCAACTACCCTATTTGGAGTATTAGGTCACTTATAATCATAGTTAACAAAAATATTAATTTGTTTCAAACTTTCATCCTTTGTCAGAACTCATTACTTCCCATCACCACCCCATATAAAATAATGTATGTTTTGTAAAAATTATAAACATTATGACAATGATAATAAAAGGCAATAGGTGAGTATGTGGAGACAACCTTTAACAGCCACATCATAGGCCCAAATGAAAAGCCAAGAAAGTCAGTGGTCAAAGTAAGAGAATTAAGAACTTTCCTGGTGCAAACCTATGTTAGTATTTGATATATATAATAATATCGGACTCTTAACAACCATTTCACTTGTCATAGAAAAAACCACAATAAACTACCCTTAGACAAACTAGCTAAAGAGAGATGTAGTACAATATTCCCGACAGAGTAGTATATTATTTAGGATAAGTAAGGAACGACAACGTTAACCCTTGTTACATACGAATGACTCATTTACCCTTCGAACCACCACGAAGTCCATCAAAATACCCTTTTGGGTTGCTCTCAAAACTAGCCCTTGATATATATGCTCCCCCACCACCAGGAGCCTTCATGTAACCGGATCCACCACTTGACCCGGTTCCTCCACCTGACCCGGTTCCTCCATCACCACTATTGCCCCAACCCATGCTTAGTATGCCACCCATGCTTAGTATTTTATTTCTAATGAACACTTGTAAACTTACTTGATGATTAACTTGTGAATTATATACCACATTACAAGGTATTTATAGTGGAGGTTTTTGTTAAAGATATGCTGTCTTCCACTTTCGGTGAATAGGTTTTTGTTAAAGATATGCTTCTTCCACTTTCGGTGGATCACAATAATGTTATCTTCCACTTTGGATAACAATAATGATGTCTTCCACTTTATGTGGATCACAATAATTCACAATACTTGTAATTTACTCAAGACAATAAATCCATACCTTAAGCAACACCTACAACCACTATGCTGGAAACTAAGTTATTCTCAAACGATCACAAACCTACGTATATCTTACATTTATTTTGGTTCTTTTTTTAGGGGAGGGGACACTTAACCCCTCTACCCTAAGCCCCGCCAATCCCGTCGCGCCACGTCATTTAGACCATCCACTAACCATCTCCTACCCAGTTTACTGGCATCACTATCTTAAAGTACGGACCCCACCATTTTACCCAATCCCTCTCTCCATACAAACAATTCTCTCTATCTCTCTTACATACCCACACACACAAGACTCTCTCTCCGACAGCAACTTAACCCTCCCCCTACCCTAAGGACTGGTGACGGTATGAATGCCCGATTTCAAAAGTCTATGTGCCCCGGGTCCCTTTAGGTAGGCATGTCAATGGATGGATATGGATTGGATCCGATCCATTAATGATCCAACTTAAATGGATCATGATCCGATCCATGATCCAACGTAATGGATCATGATCCGATCCATATCCAAATAATTTTAAATGGATGGATCACTATCTGGATCGATCCATATTAAAAAAAAATATATAATAAAAAACTCTAAAAAAAAGTCTTTAAAAAATAAAAAAAAAATCTAAATCTAAAAAAATCAAAAATTCAAAAAAAAATTCTAAAAATGTAGGTGTGTTTGTTGTTGCTCATTCTCATTTCTGATTTGACTGTAAAAGTTGTCTTTTTGAATGCAAACTTAGATACTTAGATTTGTTGGTTTACATGTTGAATCTTGGTGCTAAATGTGTGGTATTTCAGACTGTATTTTATAAGCGAAATGTATATAAGAATGGTTATAAAAAATAGGATAGATAATTTGGCAACAAGTTCTTCACAGTTCACTATACAAAATCCCTGTTGGTCATCAGTTGAATTTAACCGGCTTATAACGCTATTTAGGACCGTTCGTCCTTTTCTATTGTCATTTTGTAGTTGTTTTGGGCTAAAGTTTATGTATGATTATTTAAAGTCCACCACATATATGTCACATACAGCATACTAGGTAGATTAAAATAGTATGTATTAATATAAGCAACAAGTGGACAAATTAAACACTTGTTTGTTGCTGTAGAAGTTTTTTATTTTTTTAGAATTTTTGATTTTTTTAGATTTTTATTTTTTTTATTTTTAAAGACTTTTTTTTAGAGTTTTTTATTATATTTTTTTTAATATGGATCGATCCAGATAGTGATCCATCCATTTAAAATTATTTGGATATGGATCGGATCATGATCCATTACGTTGGATCATGGATCGGATCATGATCCATTTAAGTTGGATCATTAATGGATCGGATCCAATCCATATCCATCCATTGACAGGCCTACCTAAAGGGACCTGGGGCACATAGACTTTTGAAATCGGGTATTCATACCGTCACCGGTCCTTAGGGTAGGGGGAGGGTTAAGTTGCTGTCGGAGAGAGAGTCTTGTGTGTGTGGGTATGTAAGAGAGATAGAGAGAATTGTTTGTATGGAGAGAGGGATTGGGTAAAATGGTGGGGTCCGTACTTTAAGATAGTGATGCCAGTAAACTGGGTAGGAGATGGTTAGTGGATGGTCTAAATGACGTGGCGCGACGGGATTGGCGGGGCTTAGGGTAGAGGGGTTAAGTGTCCCCTCCCCCTAAAAAAAGAACCAAAATAAATGTAAGATATACGTAGGTTTGTGATCGTTTGAGAATAACTTAGTTTCCAGCATAGTGGTTGTAGGTGTTGCTTAAGGTATGGATTTATTGTCTTGAGTAAATTACAAGTTTTGTCCTTTAGTGCGATATGCAAGTAATGTTCCAGCAAGATGATATAACAATATCATGCAACTATGACAAATATGATCAGTTTGGCTTGTTATAACAATTAACAACGTATTTTCCATGTATTCAGAATGTATGATATAAGAGAATTTCCTACAAAGCTTAGTTTTGATAACATATTACTGATAGATTTATAGAGAAAAAACTTATCATACTCCCGCAATGAAAACATAGATAAAAGTAAGATAAGACAACTTTAACCCTCATCGCTTGTTACATTAGGATGACTCATTTACCCTTCGAACCACCATGAAGCCCATCAAAGTATCCTTTTGGGTCGCTCTCAAAACCAGCCCTTGATATATATGCTCCATCACCACCAGGAGCCTTCATGTAATCCGACCCTCCACCACTTTTACCACCGCCACAACCTCCTTTACCTAACACGGTTCCACCACCACCTTTGCATCCACCGCCGCCACCACCTTTCCCGCCACCGTCACCACCTCCTTTGCCGCCACCCAGGCTTAGTATGTTACTTTTTATGAACACTTTTAAACTTATTTGATAAGAAATTGGTATGAATTAGGCATTCCACATTACAAGGTATTTATAGAGGAGCTTTTATTAGTAAAAGTAAATGAAATCAATTGTTAAGAGCCCTTAGAGCTTCCATGATACAATAGTATCACTCGTGGAACACCGCCCCGCCCAATTCCATCACTAGTGATGGAGTGTAACGAGTTATGGCCACCACGCGTTGAACTTTGAGTTGTGATAGGGTATGACTTGTACATTGTGCATTAATACTTGTACATTGGAATCCCATCACTAGTGATACCACCCCCCTACATTTCTATCACTAGTGATAGAAATTTGGTTGATGACATGGCACAATTTTATTGGACAATGGGAGTGATAAATCCCATCACTAGTGAACCATCCCTCCCCCCTAAGGGGGGACGGGGTGGTTAACTAGTGATAAAATCTATCACTCACAAGCACCAATCAAGTTCCGCCATGTCATCAACCATTTTTTCCATCACTCACAACTTTTTTTAGGCGGGGTGGTCATCACTCACCACCACACCCAACAATTTCCCCCCAACCAACAAATACCCTCACATTAAATAAATGTTTCGCCCCCTTTCTCTTTCATGAAACACACGTGTAGGTGTCACACACCACCACATGCAGGTGTCAAACAGATAACCCCCCATGCGCAGACCAAACATTGCAATTAAATTGCTAAAGGACAAAAAGGATGTCAGAATGGCAACAATCTTTAACGCGTAATAGGGGTAACGAGTTACAAAAATAACGCGTTTTTTTTTTTTTGCGGCGGCGGTGTTACGTGGAGGTTTAACGCGTGATGGGGTGGTATCACGGACCACCCCGTCCCCCCTAATAGCTTAATTATATTTACATTCATTTTATTTTTTATTTTTATTGTATATTAAAACAAAATTACTGAGTTTCCTCTGTGGTTGTCTCATCTTAGTTCTAAATAAATCGTTGTCCCTTTTGACCCAGTAACTCACTGAGTTTCAGAACATTGCTTTCACTTCAACAAACATGACTGTAACTTACAATAGTCATACGTTATGATTACACAAAACAATGTTTTTGGTATGCTACTTCATCTTTTTGTATTAAGTGCCTCTTTTAACTTCGAATTAGGTTTCTATACGCATCATGACTAGAGGTATCATTTTCAACCCATATATGGCAGATTATCGTGTGTCAAATAGGACGAACAAGTATAATAAATATAGCTAAAAAGAAAACAGGTCAAACGAGTTAGAAAGGGCCCCAAAGTGTAGTTTTAACGTATAAACCTACTAGATCTTTTTCAAAAAATCAAATTATTATTGAAGTTATAAAAAGAGTTAAATGCTTGGTTGGTCCCTGTGGTTTTCAAAAATTGCAGACTTGGTCCCAATGGTTTACTAATTACACGCGTGGTCCCTGTGGTTTTCAAAAATGCACTCGGTTGGTCCCTAGCCCTAACATCAGTTAAATTTCTCAGTTAAGTCCATGTTAAATGACCAAAATACCCTTGCTTATTAACTCTCTTTATAATTTAAATAATCCCTTTGACCACATCATCTTCCCCAAACAAACCTGCAATTGAATGTGATGTGTGAGTGGTTGTCGAAGGAATTTAGGGTTTCATCTTCCCCAAACCTGCAAGTGAAAACCGAGATTCAAACCACGACGACCGGAGCTTCCTCGTTGCCGGATGCATCTTCATCCACACATCCTGCACATACCCACCTTCCCTTCGACCCAGCACCACCGCCATCTCCACCTCCATCGACACCTTCAACCCACCGCCTCCATCTCCACCATAAACCCACCACCACCGCCGTCACCTTCAACCCACCACCTCCGCCGTCACCTTCAACCCACCACCTCCGCCGTCACCGTAAAAACCACCACCTTAAACCCACCACAACCACTGTCACAAGCACCCTCACCGTCGTCACCTTCGACCCACCTCCGACATCTCCGTTCTCCGGTAGCACCACACCCACCTCCGACAAACCCCCAACAACCACCTGCCATCCCCCCTTGTTTCACACAAACCCTAACCTAAATTACACAAATCCTAACCTGAATTTCACTCTCAACACGCAACCTGATGCATCACACGAACAAGATCCACGAGTCCGAACACAGGTCGTCTGCAATCACATACTAAAACAACATGATTCGATTCAACCTTTTTGAGTAAAGTATGAAATCTGTGACGATCTGTTGAACAGATCGTTGATTCAGATGCACAGGAAGAACAAACAGTTGTAAATCGAGAAGATGCAGATGAAGAGAAAGGTGATACGGGTGTTTGTCGGAGAAGGAAGGGCTAGGGGTGTTTGTGTGTCGCCTGTAAGCGGACCCGCCGCCGGCAGCCGTCGCCGGTGTTTCACCGGTGACCGGCCGTGCTTCTTGCTGTGAACACGAGAGAGAAAGGGAACCGAGAGAGTGGGGTGATCGGTTTGGGGAGTTGGTGGTGGTGGGTGGTTTTAAAGGGTGGAGTGGGGAAGAAGAAGGGTGCCTTATTTCTATTTTTTTATTCTTAGGGGTAAAACAGACATTTCACACACACTTAACTGAGATATTTAACTTAGGTTAGTGTCAAGGACCACCCGAGTGCATTTTTTACAACCACAGGGACCACGCGTGTAATTAGTGAACCACTGGGACCAAGTTTGCAATTTTCGCAAACCACAGAGACCAACCAAGCATTTAACTCTTATAAAAAGTTTGTAACTATTTTTAACACACTAATTATTTATTGAAAAGTAGATAATTTGGTGCAAATAGTGTTTCAGGTCACCATATACAAAAGAATTACTATTACCTTTTTTTAACGGCTAGTAAACCAACTGGTTGGGCCTTCACACCAACTTCAGTGGTACAAAAGAGATCCGGGTTCAAAACCAGGAGACCCTTCATTTTGGGCTTGGTACATCTTGGCCCTCAATCCACCCGTGAATAGAACACCGCTAAGAATGAATATCATAGGCATTTAGTTTTCACCGCGGCCCGTTCCAAAAGGAAACCACGCAACCATAGCTTGTATAGAACCCACTCACCTCACCATGTTGTGTCTAGTGGGGATCAAACCTGAATCTCTCAAGAGAAATCCGGTCCGCCAAAGACCATAACTAAATTTAAAACCCAACTAAAAACTAGTAATACAATTAACTTATTTAGTTTTGGCCAATTTAGGAGCCCGGCTAGTCGCAACATATTACCGACTTTTTTTTATGTGAAATTTTTATTTAGAGGCTCATTTTTTCTACTCACCCTAAATTTTAAACAATAATCGTACGATAAACCAAATATTTATTCTTGAGTGTATGCTAATTAAACCAGATCATAAACATACATATACTCACATATTTATAGAGACTCGATGCATTATTGACATGTTTCATTAAATCATTTGCAAACTCATAGAATTCTAATATCAAAATCGGACTTTAAACAACATTTCACTTGTCATAGAAAAAACAACAATAAACTACCCCAAGACAAACTAGCTAAAGAGACATGTATTATGTTAGATATTTTAGTGTAATCGGGATTAATTTAGTGATCAAAGGGAATTATAATATACATCGAACAAGTTAGGAGGTGCGGGAGTGCACGCTTGTTCGAGTTCACCATAATCTCTATTCTCGAAATCAGAGTTGTATCTGACTGAATTATTCGATAGAACCACCGAAATAATTTGATCTGAGAGTGAATACACGCCTCTCTGATCATCCGGTTATTACAATTTCCCCAACATATTACAATATTTCCGACAGAGTAATATATTATTACTAATATTTACCGACAGAGTAATATATTATTGCTGTTGCTACTATTTAAATAGTTGAACCAGATAGCGCCTCTATATATTAGTCAACAGTTGCACACTTGGTCGATAATTACTTTTATTTGAATTAGTTTTTCAGTGATTATTATAATTAAATGAAATAGATCATACGTTGCAGTATCATCAAATCTACATGATATTCAATAAAAAATGAAATAATTAAATTGAATAATTAAATGGGACCAGTGGACCATATTTAACAAAGCTTAGTTGTTAACATTAATAAAAAAAAAGGAAAATATAATGATCATTTTTAAGTGTTATTAACTTATATTTAGTGGAATAAAGTATTAACTGATATTTTGTGGTCACCTATACTTGATATGCAAGTTCTAAGCACGAACCATTTTCATATCCATCAGGTGAGTATAAATTTTATTTATTTTATTTTAATCTAAATGTAAGACTGATAACTAATAATTAAGTATTTTAACCTTTGCAATGGCATTAGTTTGATCACTAATCAACTAGTGAAAACATTTTTTGAGAAACAGCTTGAATATCATACTCACAATTAAAACAAAGATAAAAAGAAGATATGATAGAGAGAATATTTATTTAGAATATTAGGAAATGACAACTTTAACCCTCGTTACATAAGAAATAAGAAAGACTTATTTTCCTTTGGAACTACCATGAAGACCACCAAAATACCCTTTCGGGTTGCTCTCAAAACTGGCCCTTGATATATATGCTCCCCCACGACCAGGAGCCTTCATCGACCCTCCACCACTGTTACCACCGCTAACACCTCCTTTACCACTTGACCCGATTCCTCCACCGCCACCTTTGCCGCCCATTGCTCCACCACCGCCTTTGCCTGCACTGCCGCCACCACTTTTACCGCCACCCATTCTTAGTATGCTATTTTTTTATGAGCACTTGTAAACTTACTTGACAAAAAATTGGTATGAATAAGATGTACCACATTACAAGGTATTTATAGTCTATAGAGGACTTTGTTATTACCTAAACTAAATGAAATCATTTATTAAGATCAAGCTTTTGAGCATCCATGAAACTGGTTACCAAAACCCCTTGAGTTTTCTAAACCATATTTATAATAACAAAATTTTGAATTCAGGCATTAATTGGAAAATAGTTAATGGCATAACTATATTTACATTCTTGTTTATTGTATATTCGAACAAAACCATTTCTAATCGTAAAAAAACTTACACATGCACATTATTCTATAGTAAATCAAAGAAACTAAAAAAAACTTAATCTAAAGCTTTTTTGTGCCTTAGTAGGTCATAGTTTAATAGTTTTTAAACACTATTAAAAGAGAATCTATCTAAATGGATTTGATATGATTATCGTAAAAGCAAAACCATATTTTAAACCTCTCGTATGAAATTGTATTGATGAAATAAGACTATAGTGGAATCACGTCCCTTCACACGGGACTATTTTATTGGTTGTTACGTAGGGTTTACAAACATTTTCATATATCCCAGACTCATGCCTGTTAACACATTCAGAAGGTTCAATTTGCATATAATGAAGTGTTACTGGACAAGTGTTAAGAGAAAATAAAATTACTTTTGTTCGAGTATACGGTTTCGGGTAAAAGGACAAAATATCATCTAATACCATACCGGTACCAAACCCGTAAACTTATTCGTGTCAATCTCATACTCACTCTAATACCTGAATATCCATACCGTATCACAAGTTGTCCCGAATATTTCAGGTTTCAGGTATATCTGTCTAGTTGGTTTTTTTGTTTACCATCCAATAGTCTCAAATCATTCTTTACTCTCTAAGACTGAGTGTAATGGTTGAACGCCTCTTTTCTGCATCAGGCTTTTGGGCGTGAAACACCGCCATGGTGGGGCGTGATGGTTTTTGTACAACGGCCGTGGGGCAGGACTTAGCTGACAAACCATATCTAATTATGTTTTCACCAAATATCAATTAACCACATCACGCTAATTATTTTTTCCTTTTTCTTTTAAAATTGGTTTAGTGAAATCATTACACACTTTAAAGTTATAAACTTTAAAAACAAAATAAGTAAAAGCCCTTGTGCCTTGGTCACTTTTCAAAAACAAAATCACAAGTATTATTCAAACAATCAACAAAACGTAACACCAGATCAATCTCTGTTATTCACCATGCTTAATTCTCATAGCCAACTATTACCAAATTTTATCGATACATAGCTACCTTTAGCGTGTTAGGGCTTCAGAATCATTATTGATCAATTACTTTTATTGCATGGTTATGGAAGTTCTACAGGAAAACACCTGTTGCAGTTCTCCATCTCTCTAAAAGAGTCTATGGTAATTCGTTTCACGCTTCTTCCTTCAACATGTATTCATTTATGCAATCATCTATCGTTGTGGATTGATTCCGTATGTTTTTTTAAAGAATTTTTGTTGTTGATTGAACAAGACAGCAGCAAACTGTTTGGTGTTCATAAGTGTATCTAAACTTTGTTTTGTGTTTAGCTATACATAGAGTTGTTTTAAATTTTAGAATCAAACAATGCAAATATTGGCTTCAGTTTGAGCATTGGCTATTTTGCAGTTTCAAATTAACTTAGACAAACACTGCTTGTTGTTGATCATCTGTACGCTTGTTGATACCAAACTGAAAACTATAGTTTTATAACTCTACTTGTTTACAACTCAAGCTAGTTCGTTAATTGATACGTCATTTTTCCACCACTGCCTCCTTTGTCGTCGCCCCATCTCGATATTTTTAATTATTGCCATGGCATTTGTTTGATAACTAATAATCGAATATATTTTTGAAAAACAGCTTGGATATCATATTAACAATTAAAACATAGAAAAAAAAAGAAGATATAAGAGAAAGTAAATATTTATTTAGGATACTAAGAACTGACAAGTTTTAACCCTTGTTACATTAGAGTGACTCATTTACCCTTATATAGCCCATCAAAATACCCTCTTCATGTAATCCGACCGGACCGACCCCCCACCACTACCACCTCCTTTACCTAACCCGGTTCCTCCTCCGCCACCGCCTTTGCCTGCACCACCACCTTTTTGCATGCACCGCCACCACCGCCTTTGCCTGCGCCACTACCTTTTTTGCCTGCACCGCCTTTGCCGCCACCCATGCTTGGTATGTTATTTTTATGAACACTTGTAAAGTTGATAAGAAATTGGTATGAATAACTAGAACTAAATGAAATCAGTTATATTAAGATGGAGCCCTTAGCGATTCCATGAAACTGGACAACTAGTTACCGAAACCCCCTGAGTTTCCTGGAGTAAATTCCACAATAACAAATTAGTCTTTTTTTTTTTTTTTTTTTTGAATTGCAACGCTTGCTCCTACTATTACACCAATAAATCCAAACATTCACCCTTGCCAACGATTGAACCTGGACCTCTCCTTTAAGAGGCATATGCCTCTACCAAGTGGGCTAGCCCCACATTGGCAACAAATTAGTCTTATGATAATCAAAATGATCCATTAATGCATTAATTACAAAATCGTTACAGCGTAATCACTTTTACAGTTTTTATTATATAATCAAACAAGTAGTAATTTATTAAGGCTCTTAATTGTTGTATATACAAACCCAATTGAAAGTATTTGGTTTTCAATTTTGTTACAGTTTTACTGTCATCTAATAAATGATAAAAACCTCTTAAGATGTATTTCAAGTTTCAGAACATTGCTTGAACTTCAACAAACATAATGGTAACTTACAATTGTCTGTTATAATGATACAAAACAATGTTTCTGGGTATGCTACATCATCTCTTTGTATTAAGTGCCTCTTTGACTTCACATGTCTATTATTAAACTTGTTTAACCTGTATATTTACAAGCTGTGACTGCGCAAAATTGCTCCAACTCTGCACAAAGTATTCGTCAAAAAATGCAAAAATAAAAGGTTTGATGACCACATATAACTAGAGGTGTCATTTTCAACACATTTATGCCAGGGTATGTTTTTTCTAAAGGTCGAACACGTAAACTAAATATCGCTTAAAAGAAACGGGTCAAATTGGTTGGAAGTGGTTTGAACTCAAAAAGTGTAGTTTTAACGCATAAACTCCTAAATCATTTCCAAAAAATCAAAGCATAAACTCCTAAATCATTTCCAAAAAATCAAATAAATAAAAAGAACTTTAATTATTTTCAACACACCAACTATCTATGCAAAGTAACGAACTAAGGAAAAATAGTGGAATTACCCGTTATGGCCCACCTCTAATTCATAAAGATACTAAAAATATATAGATGTTTCTTTTCATATATGTATTGGAACTAGTAAATTGCCCCGCACGTTTCCGCAGGGTTCCGAAAAAATTACGTCAAAACGTAGACCAACTGAAAACGTACATAAAAATAAGCATGAAAACGTATTATATTTGACCCGACTCATTTCCGGGGAAAAAATACGTCAAAACGTAGACCAACAAAAAACGTACATAATAATAATAAGCATAAGAACATATTATATTTGACCCGACTCTTTTCTGGGAAAAATATACGTCGAAACCTAAATCAACTTGAATTTATACCCACATGTACATAAAAATAAACACGTAAATCTCGATTAGAAAGTCTTTAGAAAGTTAAGGGGTTGTAAGCGTCAATGCTGAAAGTTGAGGGGTAAAAGTAAAAAAAAAAGATAGAAAAGACAAAAGAGAGAAAACTCAAATCCCTGTTCACGCATGGTTGATAATTGTAGACTTGTATATATAATTTTCTAAATTGTCATACATTTGACCTCAAAAGTCAACCACAAGTTAAACGGAACGAAAATGTTTCAAGAGACTAACCTTCAACTGAAATACCTGAACCCTGTATGTAGCTGACAAAATTCTGCTACCATACAACTTTACATTTTCAATATACATCCTGGAACCTCAGAACACCTGTACAATTCCATCGTTCTTGTTAAGCTCGACCAAACAATATAAAATACAAAAGTAAGATTGTTATTTGCCATTATTTACCGGTGATTGTGGTATTATTATATGTTCCGACTTGATATCAGGCCGAGTTTGTTTCAACTTTTCATTTGAGGCTTCTCTCTCTGCCTTCTTTTTTTCCGCCTCTAATTGTTTGGCGTTTTCTTCATTTGCTTGGTTGAACATTCTCACAAATTTCAGCAAAGTTGTAACAACTGAAAATATAACGGTAATATAGAATGATATAGAATGCAAGTCATATAATATGTTGTATTCCAAAATAATCAACGATTTAAATGTGATTTTGTAAGTACCTTGCTCGTATGGGCAACGTGCTGGATCCTCACCAAAGTATATGATTAAAGCATCCACATTTTTACCCTATAAAAGCATAGGATCCTTTGCTTACAAAGTTAAGATATTTAAACAAAGTATTTGTATGTAAAAAGGAAAATACAAGACGTACAACACTAGAATACAGAGAAGCCAATGATCTTGCTTCACCTTCTGCTGAACAAAGGAACTCCTTCAAAGCCTACAAGAAGCAATTTCGACCCATTCATATATCGGGCTGTTATGTTATGGGTTGTGTTTCATCTTTATCAGGTCAAATAAAACAGGTCATACGGGTATTCTTAGTTTCTTACCTTGCAGAAACTTACAGACACAGGTCCGTCATTTTCAGACATTGATAATTCCTGTCCAACTTTCTCTAATCCTTTGATAATAGCTTGCATTTCCTCTGCCAAAAATTTTAGTTGTATCTGGACACGGATAATCAAAACATAAAAGCTTCAATTATAGAGTATAATGCCATTTTCGTCCCTGAGGTTTGGCCAGTTTTGCGACTTTCGTCCAAAGGTTTGTTTTTTTTTTTCATCCGGACCCAAAAGGTTTGAAATCTTGCCATTTTCATCTGGCTCGTTAACTCCATCCATTTTTCTCTGTTAAGTCAGGGGTATTTCTGTCTTTTTTTGTTAACTTAAAGGGCAATTCAGTCTTTTTGAGGGGTATTCGGTTTTTTTACATAAAGTGAAAAAGACCGAATTGCCCTTTGAGCTAACAAAAAAGACAGAAAACCCTTGACTTAACGGAGAAAAATGGATGGAGTTAACGAGCTGGATGAAAATGGCAAGATTTTAAACCTTTTGGATCCAGATGCGAGAAAACAAACCTTCGGACAAAAGTCACAAAACTGGCAAAACCTCAAAGAGACGAAAATGGCATTTTACTCTCAGTTATATTATAAAACTTGTGAAAAAATCCAACTAGATTTATTACCTTTGCTGCAGGTTCCAAACTGCTAAGATCCTTTGAAAAATCAAGAACTTCAGGTAGTTTGTCAGCAAGTACCTACAAGCATCAAACAGAGCTACCATGAACCAAAGTGAATGTAAGCACAAAAGGCAGTGCACTACCGCTTGCCGATTTCTGATTAGGTATTACTGGTAAAACATTGATGACTTAGAGAAGAATAAACTTGAAGCTAAATCTGACGATCTTTTCAGCTTATAAACAGAAAGAAATGAGTACCTTACAGAGGTAATGCATGAGAGTCATTCTATTGTTCCTTGCTCGTGTATCTGCAAGTTTCAGGAGGCTATCTAACCTGAACCCGATTGCAGACCCTAAAACAAATTCAAATTATTATTAATGAAAGTGTGAAAACAAAACCAATTTGCATCATAAAGAGAACAAACGCATCTTCTAATAGCATGATAATATAAATAATATACCCCTTGCAGTCCCCTGGTTCAAAGCATTTCCCAACTGAAGAATCGTTTGCATGACTCTCTTTAGTTTACCAGAACTCCTGGTCTGAAAGAAACGCATGAAATATATAAGTTTTAACAGATAATATGATCACTGATCACCTGCAAGATCAATGTACCATGAAGAAAACTTGAAACTCGCCTGTTCTACAGCCGAATATACTATGTTTAAGCTCTTCCTAAGATCAAAAACCTAAATGGAAGCAAAGCTTGACAGTTAGATCGAAATCCAAACCTATAACAAGCAAAGGATGCAAGTCGTGAATCTATCATCTGACCTGTGCATTGAACTGTAACTTAAAAGAAAAAACTCTAAGCTTAGATTCTGTACGTGGAACTTTCATTAGCTCCAAGAAGAACTGCTCAAAATATATAAAGATGCGTCCATCAAGTTTGGTTTGATTTGTAGATAAATTTCAAATTAACTTGTTTAAGTTGACAAAATGTGTATTACAAACCTGTTCACATTTGCCTAATCTATCCTTCTCTCCTTTGTATCCCTGAGCACAAAAACCGTTACTAATCATGAACAAATGAATAAAAGCTCTGAGTGCATATCAAAAACACCTAATGGAAGAACAATATCGAAGATACATACTAATTATGATCGGGACCATGCTTAAACCTGCTGCAATATTGGTAAGTGTGCAGAAATATCCTTACTTTTGGAATTAACTGTTAAAGCTTAATTTGTTTTACTGCTGCACCATAAAATGTCGATACAATCTAACCTACATTAGTGTAGCGTACCATATACAAGAAATATGTATCCACAGATTCCAGTGAAGAGTCACATGCTATTTATAAAAAAAATAATTTCGACATAAAGAAAAGGTCATTTAAGGTATATAAGAACTTTAAGGCTGAATATTTCTAACTCTCAAAACCAATTGAGAACCTGGAGTGTTTAAACTTTAAAGCTTCCATGGTGACATATATTGTGCAATGCACTTGCGTTTTTATTAAATATTTCTAGAGGTTCTTTAGCAGTTGGGTAAACATTGCGAAAGCAAGAAACATCGATTCCTAGTATGCAGCAATCAGATTCCAAGGACTTATTGACATATTTCTAGCAGATCAGGGTTTATTCTGTCTTTTAATCTTTTAAACATCTCAACTAACAGTTTACCTGAAGCAGCTCCATCTCCTCTTTTGTTGGATAAAACTTTATGAGGTTGTCCACTTGATCAGCATCCATTGCTGAGTCTTCCAAAGCTAGAACATGATCCTACAAATGTCACAAACTAATCACTACTGGAAGACTGTCAAATCTTAATTACAAATTATAATATATACAGTATTATAGTTGACCGTACCATCAATTCATTCAATGGTATTTTGACCTTTGAAAGCATGATCTCACAGTTATATGCCCTCCTGTGATCAATCTGCAACATGGGCAATCAAAAAACAACTTTTACGTGCAAAGAATTGCAAGGTCATCCCGTTTGCAAGACAGAATTGCAACGTCATCCCATTAATGAAACATTGCATATTCATGAATATGATGAAGATGATAATATTTACCAGTTGTACTGTTTCAGGCTTATTCGTTACTGCTGCCCGAGATTTTGATTTTGCATACCCTTGTTCTGACTTTGGGTTTGCTGCTGAGAAGAGAGACTCAAGTTCTGATATGTCAATCTCCGGTGCCCTATATGCATGAACCGTAAGAAACAAAGAAAAACAGAAGATCAAGAACCGGTTAGGACAAGAAACTTACTTTGCAGCTTCACCAGATTTTTGTGTCTCGGCCCACAAGCTTCCTGATACTGCTCTTGTTAGCTTCAACCAATGCAAAGGCTTCAGCTTCTTAGATTGTTGGGCCTTTAAAGAACCTGTTTTTGATAAACTACGTCCCTTCATCATAGGTGGTGGCGGAGAAGGAGCTCCTGCAACGTGGGCGGATCTTGGTGGGGGTGGGGGTGGAGCAACACCCTTGTTCACATTTCCTTTACCAGAAAACAGTGGAGGTGGCGGCGGCGGTGGACCTGAGGAATTCCGTGATGCAGGAGGTGGTGGTGGTGGTGGCACCGGTGATACGACTCTTGCATCTGTACCGTCCTTTGCAGGACGAGGTGGTGGTGGTGGTGGAGAGGGATCAGCTTTCGTAACTGCTGCTGGTGGTGGTGGTGGAGGAGGAGGAGGAGGAGAGGGACCAGCCCTCATAATCGGAGGCGGCGGCGGTGGTGGAGGGGGACCAGCTCTCATAGTCGGCGGCGGTGGCGGTGGTGGTGGAGGGGGGCCAGCTCTCATAGTCGGCGGCGGTGGCGGTGGCGGTGGTGGTGGAGGGGGGCCAGCTCTCATAATCGGTGGCGGCGGCGGAGGGGGAGGGGGAGCAGCTCTCATAATTGGCGGTGGTGGCGGCGGCGGTGGTGCGGTTGATGTTGCTGTTCTAACAGCTTGGTCCTTATGATCTGATTTGTCCTTCTTTAATGAGCTACGATGGAGGATAGAGGGCGAGGATGGTGACTCAGTTAAACGACCTGTTGACAGAGATCCTACAGGTTCAAGTGAAATACCTATATTGTCCATCAAAGGTGGAGTTTTAGGGTGTGTTGGAGTAGAAGGTTCAACGGTAACTTCCTTAACCTCCTTTACCGATGGGCTATGAAGATGTGGAGTAAGTTTAACTTTAACCTTATTATCTGCAACTTCCTTTGATTTTTGGGAAATGACGGGTGTCTTCACAGAAGAATTTGAAGGTGACAATGGCGGTGATCTTGCAAAGTCATCAACCTTTGATGAGGCTAACTGATGGAGAACATTTAGGGCAGCATCACTTTTAGGGTCTAGCAAATCCACGCTGTTAAAAATCTCTTGAATTTTATCAAATGCGTCTATTGGGAGACCACCTGCCTCAATACCAGCCAACTCTAACGGAACTGTAGAAGCTGCAGCATCCATATCTGAGAAAAGAAGCTTCACCCAAATATCGATTTATTATATATATTCATATGTCAATGTAAATACACATGTATAGTGGAATAAATTATGGTGAACATACCTCAGCCCTGAAGTCTTTGGGAAATAGATCTTTAGCATCCCAAAGTATGTCGATTTCATCACGACTAAGCATTAAAATATTGGACCGAATAAATGCTGTGTTGAACATGGCACGGTACATCATTTTTTCCCGAGCCAGATCATTATGTAAGCTGATACACTCTAGAACAATGTCACCTTGAACTCGGCAATTGATATCAATTTTAATCAGTTCACATTCTGCCTGCAACAAGTTATATGATGCATTAGCATTATATTAAAAAGACTAGAGACATGGAAACACATGTATGAGGTATTCAGATTAACACATCACAACAGATGACATTTATGGCTATGCGTATTAGGAAAAATGATTTTGTAGACTAAACATGCGATTTCTTCACATTATCTTCTTTGTGTATAAGTAAGTTCTTCTGAGTTCAAGGATTTATGAACAGCTATCACATTGAACTAGTGGCCCGTGCATGTGAGAATATATTTGTTAAAAGAACAAATCCTCACATTGTGTTCTAAGCAGTTAATGAGGTAAAAATCTGATCTCAGTCAAGGACCGATATTTGAGATATCGATTATCGCGGTGGGATATCGATAATTTTAATATCATGTAGAATTTATATATGTAGCAATTTAACACTAACAATTCAGTATACTTTCCTACAATTAACAAATTAACCTTTTGCAACTTGCAATAACAATTGTAGCAAGTAGGAACTGATTAAGACTTAAAACACTAACAATTAACAATTAAGACTTAAAACACTAATAGCAGCAATAAGAAGAAAGAGGAATGGTAGAACTAAGAAGAAAGGTACTGATTCGGGAAAATCGGTGATATATCGGTCAATATCGCCGATAATATCGTATCGATATTTGACACCGAAATTTTACATGGGGACCGATAACCGATATATCGGTGATATATAACCGATTCAACTGCATAGGTTGTGTTATTACCATATGAATTCTTTGTTCTTGCAACTTTGACCACTCAAAGACAAACCACACTTTTGCTTGGAAGATTGATAAACGCTTCTCTACCCAAAGTCAACAGTGTGTACGCACATATGTCATGCACAAATCTAAGGCAGTTAAATTTATAGGACCATTCATTATAATAAACTCCATTTAGAACATCATTAAAATATGCTAAATCCATAAGAGGTAATGGAAGTATAATGGATTCAGATGATGAGATACAAACAAATAAAGATGAATATCAAGACGATCGATAGGATAGCAAACATAAAAATACCTAATTATGGTATAGAATAGATACAACAAATATCTTGCCTGTTTGTGGTATCGGACGTTCTTGCTCTTTTTGGGGGTTGAAAACAGAAGTTTGGAAGTTTTATCACCAGAAGAGACAGGATCTCGACCATAAATCCTGAAAATAGGGCAGCAACCACTGTTTCCATCAAAATCAGGAATCGCGCGGAGTATCACACAGTCCAAAATTAGTGCCCGGTCCGATGGAGGCCATTCTGAAGCCACATTTCGTCGTGATACATATTGTAAATACCTTAACTGAGAAGGTAAAGGATTTAAAGGTGACAAAAACTGCAACAATTCATGAGGAGCTTGCTTATAAACCATATCCAACGTCTTGTATTCCCCAGTGTAATGTTTTCTGTAAATCAAGAGTGCAGCCAACATGTAAGCTAAAACGGGCCAACCGCCCCGCTCGCAGTGCATCAGGAGAATATTTTGTTGCCCGAGTGAAAGCCAGCTTTCGCTAGATCGTAGAAAATGGTGGATAACCTCCATAGGGAGTAACGGACAACCTTCGTATTGTCTAGGGTAGTCCATAATGGTTAAGTCGTAATCTGACAACGCAGATGCAATTTGGCTTGATTCTTTCTCACCAAAATTAAAAATCAAGATGGAAGCGTCGGGGTAATGGTCCTTAAGCTGAGTAATCGTATTTACCACGTAATTTTTATAATCTTCTTGTTCCCAAGCATCGGTAGTGAGACAGCAGTCGAAAACTAAATACACATCAAACACATGAAATAATAGGTTATTAATAAACATTTCAAGAAATAACGTATTAAATGGCGTCTGTATTACAAGAAGAGTAATCCCTACACCAAGACGCTGCATCATATATTCATATTCTTGTATTGTTTATAGGAACCCTGATAACACTCTTGTCATAATGTAAATCTCAAATCTAGGGGGTAATGGTTGTAGTATGTATACATCTAACACCTCATCCCTAACTTAACTGAACACACATTGCTAGCCCACACGAATATGAAACATCGGGTTGTTAACAAAATATAATTGCATCCAGTAAACATTTCTAAAAATAACGTATTAAATGCCGTCGGTATTACAATAAAAGTAAATCACGAACAAGTTCCCTCTCTACACCGCGATGCTATATCACGTATTCATATCCTTATTTTTAGAACCGTAATAACATTCTACCATAATGTACATATCAAATCTACGGGGCTAACGGCTGTAGTATGTATACATCTAACACCTCATCTCTAACTTAACCAAACACGCATTGCTAGCTAGCAGCCAGTGTATACCTAAGACTCTTTTAAGTTATTAAACAAATAGACACAATCAATTGGTCAAAATGTATCAAACATTTCATATTTCCAGTGTTTGATCTTATAATCACACAAAGCTTACACACACCTATCAACACTAAACAATTCCAGCTGAAACATTCAAACATCTACTTGTGACCTAATTATACTATCCAAATGAATCAAAGTCAAACCGTGCAATCAGCAGTCATAAAACAGTCATAAAACTCTATACGGAACTACAAACGTACTGAATCACTCTACAACAACAACAACAACAACAACAACTAATTACATGATTTGCATCAACGATACGGTATCAGTTACGAAATAAACTACCGTAAACTCGTTCTGAGATCTCAACAAGTCCATCAGGCGGTTGCTTGTAGAACAGCTTCCGTAACAATGCCATAAGAGCTAATCAACGGTTCCGAAACCCTAGAAAACGGTGAAACTAGCTATGCTATGTGTCGGTTAAATCTGGAAACTGTTTGGTGTGAGGTTGAGGATTAAGAAGGTAAATCTATGGCGGTTGAATTAGCTTCAAAGTGTTGTAGATTGATTGATTGAATAATTGTTGTGATTTGAGCCTTGAAAGTGAAGGAAAGGTGGAAGTTATCTCTGTTACAGTTACACGTCAGGTGACAACGTGTTGTTTGTTTGACAGGAAGAAGAAGAAGAAGAAGATTGAGACTGTTCCGGACGCTGGTCCTACGCACGTCCTGATCCAAAAAGCCCACATGTATAACGTCGGTCCTAAATGGGCCTAGCATCAAAGCTCATGTGGCTTGGGCCGCCAAAACGAGGCCCAATTGGCTCACGTTGTTGTGACAAGTTGAAGAGGACGCTGATAAGATACATAACTTTATATAAGAAAAACGAAACTTAGACGTCGCAAACCAGTTCCTTGCAGCTAGGCCGTTGATAATGTTTGAAATTTTATATCTAAAAACAAAACCATTAAAAAAATAGTGTTGAAACATTGATAAATATAAACATGTCGCAACGAAAACATAATCAAACAGTTAAAAATATTAAGGTGTTATATTTTAAACGTTGTAGAAGAAAAGAAAAAGAAAAGGAAAAAAGAAACTATAATAAAATTAAAAGCTTTAATTAACTTTGATGACTTGTACGTCTTTGCTTCAATGCCTTGTACATCATGACGCACAACTCCGTTTTAATGTCGTTTATACTAAAATGTAGATAAAAATAAGCCCGTGATAATGGTGTATTCACGATTTTATAAAACATTAAATTTTATAAGTTATAAGATAAAAAAATGTGAATGGACAAAAGAAATAGTATAGGATTTAAAGTTTAGATTTAGCGAAAAAAGAAAGGTGCTTCAATAGTTTTATTGTGTGGATTAAATAAGGTAAAAACTAAACTCACAACTTTTATACCTACGGTGACCTACCGATATTCATAAATAAAGTACAACCAAATTATTATTAATCATACTAGTGGTTTTTCAGTTGCGCGTTACGACGCAGATGACAACTGAAATGCAGTTCTAAACAAATATGGGGGCAAGGTAAATAGTAACGCAAACAACTGGTTGTATAATAGTTTTATTCGAGTTCTTGTTTTGCTTCATAACATGTATACAGCTCAACAATTGTAACCAGTAGTTCCGACTAGGTTTGACGAATACTTGCAACCTTCTCAGTCAATTTCGTTGTTTTTTCGTTGATCGTAGGGATGACTTCGTCTACCATTTTTTGTAGGCACTGAAGGAGTTGCATTTCGCTTACATTTGACATTCTCTGCACCAAATATATACGGAAAATTAGTTAAAAAAGAATTGTTGTTTTGAGTTCAACCTAACATGACACTCATAAAAGGTTGGTGATTGTGTCTGCAAATAAAACATATGCCATGCCATAACAATAACCATCAGCCATCTTTTATCGTCATTGCCCCAAAGCAAGTCTCTATATAAAAGCATAAGGCGTAGGAAAAAGGTGATTATTATGTATGAAGCCATAAACGGTCACACCCCGACCACGTAGAACATACAAAACGTGGCGGAAATGTCGGGGAGTGTTGTAACAGAATTAATTGTTTCAAATCCATGGCAATTGAAGTTTCGTTTTATTGATTAAAAGTGTTACAATGTCTTAACAAACAAGGAAATACAACATAATTAACTAATCTTGCATCTTTTATTGTCACTAAAGCCCAAGTCTGCCTATGTGTATCTTGATCATCTTATGCAACAACTCCTGAAAAACACATGTGAAAATAGGTACGTCAGCATAAAAATGCATGTGAGATACATAGGTTTTGTGAAAATAGGATTCATGACTTATGTTTGAGAAAATGTTTAGTCATGAACCTTGTAATTTGCTTTGTCTTGTAAATCATTTGAAAAACGATAAGATCAGATGATATGTATAAATAAATGTAAGGTTAAATGAATAACCATGTAAAAATGAGTTTGTATAAGATAAGTTGTTTGTAAAACAATGTCTTGTGAAAAGTATGTTATTTGTATAAAATGTTATATGTCTCAAACTGAAATGATTTAAATAACGCTACAACATGTAATACCATACAAACACTTATATAGAGGAAGTACCAGCGACGTATTGTCACACCCCGAATTTCCACGTGTTACCGGTGGGCCCGGTAGGGGAGTATCATGACGTGGTTGGCAACATAATAGTCAAACAACACAATATTTAAATGCACAGCGGAAGCAAAGTATAGATTTAATTCAACCAAACGATATTGTAATATTAAGTATCACAAATAGTCGAATATAAATCCACAGGTAGATCAAAAAATAAAAGGAAACAATTGTTCAACAGTTTATGACATCCAAGCTGGCGAGACTTAATGTGGATGCTAGGAGACAAGCCAGCCTATTTCGCGTAGTACCTGCACTTAACCTTTTTAAGAAAATACGTCAGTTTACACTGGTAAATACAATCAACCGACTCATTTTGAAAAGAGTTTAAGAAAATGCATTTAAGGCACAAGGCACAAATAATATTTTATAACTTGGGATAATTATTTAAATATATAATACTTGTAGGGATTTACATGTTCCTTATGCGTTCAGTAGCCCGGATCGAGCCGGGTTAAAGATCAATTAACACACCACTTTATTTATGAGACACTAACAGGTGTACGCCTACACCTGAGTGCTAAGGTCGTGGCCATTTCGTAAAATGATGCCAGGGATATCCGGGACACGGTCATTAACCCCCCAAAGGCTTTAAGCAAACAAAACAATATTAAACGAGACGTCTCAATACTTTCATTATCATTCATTCAATCAAAGATTCAACGCCCCGGCCAAGCGGTATTTTATATACCGTACCCCAAGCCCGTATAGGGAAAATAAGTTAAAAGTATTTACCTGAGTAAGTATAGTTCAAAATCAGCGAGTGCAAGTATCTTTTACTGGTTCTCCTAATCTGGAACGAAGGTTTATAATAACCTATTAGAATCCTAACGGGTCTTTAGTTAAGCTTACGCTTAGACCGGTTAGTTTTAAAGATACGGTTCGTACGCACGATTAAGCGAAGACCGGATAGAATGTGATTTAGACCCGACAAGTTTGAAGACTTGCTTAATATGGGTATATGATACACATTCTGGATTTTGAGATAAAACCGATAAGGTTTGACCCGTTTCGGCTAATTTATGTAAACTAGTTACATAAACCGAACCGAACGCGCATGAAGCGTAACGGGTATCCGTAAGAGTCCTAAACAGGTTTCCTAAGTTAACATGCCTTAAATAAGTTGTGATATCAGTAGGATATCACCCATGATGCCCAAAACGAGTTTAATCTCTTTATAAGCCCCGCAGGGGCATTTTGGTCATTTTAAAGATTATAAAAGGGTTTAATCAGACACCTGTGATCCGGGTCTGAGTTGATCAGTAAAATAGCTTATTTTAACAGGTTATAACCTTTGGTAATAAGTCTTATATACTAAAATAGTTTTAAAACCCAAACTATGCGTTAATTACGCGTATAAAGTCGTTTTAAGCGATGTACGGGTTAAAATACGATTCTGAGTTTTCTGATCAAATAAACAGGCTCAAAATAATCCATTTATTATTTAAAATCAATAGCAATTGGATTGGCGTTAAAAGGATTTATAAAACTCATTTTATGGCCGAAAAGGGTATTTTTGGTATTAACCGAATCAAGGCGATAAACCTAGCTTATGATCAGTTTAAAAATAATTAAAAATCTTTAAAAATCCCAAAATATTATATCACATCAGTGGGTAAAAGGTTTGATGTCAAAAATTGGGTTTAGATAGGCTTTACGCTAATGACGCCGTTTAATTACTTAAAAGCATTCAAATTACGTCATTTAGCATAACTCCTAATCTAGACCTCCAACTGATGTGAAATTTTAGGTACAAGTCTAAAAATCAGTGACTAAGATTATGGCACTTTCACATTTCCAAAAATCTCGTTTTATGGTCATAAGGGCATTACGGTCAATATTTAGGCGTTTAACGGAAACATCGGACGATTAGGGGTTCGAGTGGTATAAACGCAGAGGCTTATACACACATGCAACTAGGTCCTAATGGAACTTTAAGGCATGTCTAAACCTATATAAATCGTGTAACACCCCGTCCCGGAATGGGCCGGCGTGTCACAATAACAGTAGTCAGATCAAAAACATAATTCCATTTATACTTAAATGTATTACAAGGCTTTACAGCTTAATGAAGGATATCTAATCCATTACAATTATTTCTACCGTCTTTTCCAAACACTCGAGCACTCTTCCATATTCCGTCCCAGCTTGTCTTGATAACCTGACGTAAAGAAGAAAACACACAAAAACGTACGTCTGAGCAAAATTTTTGGAAAGTTTTGCCCAGTGTGCGGATAGAGGAAAACAAAAGCTTATTTTATTTAATATCCGGAGGTAACTTCATGTGAAAATGATACGATGCAAAAACATAATTTCCTAATCATATCTTACGGATGTACCCATGAGCAAACTGAAAACGTGACAATACACAGGTAGCTACTCCTGCATACTTATCACACGAAATGGCGAGTTGGCATACACGTTATCCATTTCCTGAAAACTGAAATCCTAGGATCGATCCATACGCCTCCTAGTTGCTTTGTACCACACTTGTACCTAAGAGACGCCGTGAACTAATCTCTCCGTCACGGATAAAGCACATGATGTCGATGCCGCAACAACATGCTCGTGGGACACTCCACGAGAAGCGATACTCAGGGTATCAGAGTACAAATGAACTTATTCACATAACTTATAAAACTTATTTTCAGAACAAAACGGAACATATATTGGAACATGCGATAATGAGTACAACTTAACAGAAAACTATCGCATGATATGAAAGCAAAATCCAAAGTTTAGAATAGGAATTCAACGGACTGTCAAATGAACCGATAATCAAAGACGTGAGGAGTTTTAAAAAGACATAGTAATATAATGGTATTATAATTTGACTTAAGTAACATAATACTTGTATATAATATTAAACTTGTAATTTATTTACTTATAACTTGTAAGCCTTAAGATATTTAACTTGTAACTTGGAAATAATAATTTGATTGAAAATACGAATCTTTGGCGAGATTGAAAATCTAAGAGTGGAACCAGTCACCAAGGTGTGGATATCAATCCTATCTTGACAATTTCGTCCCCAAATTGTGGTTTATTAAACGAAACAAGATAAAACCTTGACTCGTTAATAAGGAACCACTAGAGTATAAAATGAAACTTGTATAAAATAAACCATTTTCTAAATAACTTATGCAAAACCTTTTTCAAAACGTTTGTAACTTCTAACACATATTTCCTAACTTAATCTTAATACGGAATTTATAACTTATAACTTAATCTTAATACGGAAGTTATAACTTATTTCAGAACTTAATCTTAATATGAAATTTATAATCAGGAATGATATACTTATATCCAAATGACGTAATTCGAAATAAAGGAGTCTATCCGTACCCAACGGACATAAATTGAAAGAAAGGATTCTATACGTATCTAACTGACATAAATCGAAAGAAATGATTCTATACATATCCTACTGACATAAATCAAAAGAAAGGATTCTACAGAATTTATAACTTATTTCATATCTTAATCTTAATACGGAATCTAAAATCATATACTTATATCCAAATGACATAAATCAAAAGAAATGATTCTATCCGTACTCAACGGACATGAATCGAAAGAAAGGATTCTATACTTATCCAACTGACATAAATCGAAAGAAAGGATTCTAGCCGTATGGAATTTATAACTTATCTCATAACTAAATCTTAATTACGGAACTTAAAATCAGGAATAATATACTTATCTCAAAATGACATAAATCGAAAGGAAGGAGTCGATCCGTACGGAACTTATAACTTATTTCATAACTTAATCTTAATACGGAATTTAAAATCAGAATTGACAGAAATCGAAAGGAAGGAATCTATCCATACGGAACTTATAACTTATACCTTAAATCTTAATACGGACTTTAAAATCAGAAATGTCCAAACGACGTAAATCAAAAGAAAGGAATCTATCCGTACTGAACTTATAACTTATACCTTAAATCTTAATACGGAATTTAAAATCAGAAATGATAAATCGAAAGAAAGGAACTTATCCGTACTGAACTTATAACTTACTTAATCTTAATACGGAATTTAAAATCAGGATTGACATAAATCGAAAGAAAAGAATCTATCCGTACCTTAAAAATTTCCAAGTGATGCTACCTTGTTTTCAATTGTAGGTTTATACCGGCAGAGTTTAGCTTACTGATTATCCTTTTATCCTAATTTGCACACAAACTAGGAAATTAACTAATACAGCTTTTACGATAACTCACGAGATCAAATTTTCACAACGAACGACAAAGTACAATACTTTATCCATCGAATTAACGATGATCCGTCAAATTAATGACGAACGACAAAGTATAACCCTAATGTGGGCGGCACTTAAACATCCATTGGATATATTGATCGATCGGACAATGAATCGTAATAGCGATCGAGTTATTACCCTGTTCTGCAGCACCCTGCTATACTTAATTAGTGTTTCGTGTGTGTTTTGAGAGTAATCGGACGATAACTCAGCGAAATTTTGGAGTTTGATCGTCGTTTTTGTGCCCAGAATCAAGTCCCAACATCCTCTATTTATAGTCGAATTTTGACCCTTAGGCGGCCCGCGTGAGTTTTAAGCTAACTTGAGGCGGCCCGCGAGAGAACTTATTTTATGTATAGGGTTGCCACGTGTGGGACTAGGCTAGCTGAGTCGACAGATTTTTAATTTTCAACTTCGTCCGCAAGTTATTAAGATAATCGTCAAGTAGGTAATACCCCCCCTGAGTTTTAGGGGCCCTAATCCTGATTCTGAAAATTCTGAAAATTTTAGGGTTTGCGTAGAATCACTTGGGTGTCTTAATTAGGGTTTCCTATTGGACTATAAATCATAAGAAATAATAGTTTTTAATGAGGGTTGTTACATTTTTGTTTTAAAATTTTCGGGTGTTACAAATCGGGTCAGAACTGAGGTCAATGCAAAAGTCAAACTTTTGCGTCTCTCGGTTCCGAATCGGTTCAAAACATAAAGTTGTAGAATCAAACAAGCTTATACAAGTTATTATACTTATTTTCAAGTTGTATGACTAATAAAACAGATTACACGCCTTCCGT
The DNA here is from genome assembly GCA_030545235.1 of Helianthus tuberosus. Taxonomy (NCBI): domain Eukaryota; kingdom Viridiplantae; phylum Streptophyta; class Magnoliopsida; order Asterales; family Asteraceae; genus Helianthus; species Helianthus tuberosus. The sequence goes on from CM060409.1 coordinate 15,718,201, forward strand.
ATCGTTAAATATGCGATTAATGTTTCTGTTGACTTTTTCGGACAACCTTTGACTCGACAAACGACCTAGTTAGGATTCGAATCAGTGAGTGCCCTTTTAGGGGTTTATTAACCATATAAATACCAACTTATAACAACTTTCGATTCGACAAATCTCTGGACCGATTGTGATTTATCACAAAGTCAAACCGTAGTTACGACGGTTTGATTTCTAGGCTTTTAACTAAGTATAACTCAAACAAGAAGGATCAAAGGCACTTACACACGACTAATGGATGATTTGGAATGCTTGTGGCCTGCTTGAATGCTTTGGAAATGCTCAAGAGTGATGAATGATCAATGTTGCATAATGTGGTCTTTATAAATAACTTCAAACATGCATGGATGATCGACAACTAAGTCTAGGAGGAAACAATAACATCCACAAGTGTCCTACCAGCTAAAAACCATCTTTGGGCAGCCCAAGGTATGCCAAAAATCGATCAAAGTCGGTTAACAAACATGCAGGACATCTGTGCATGTTTTCTGTCCAGATAAGGCAGTCGCGTAGCGCGACTGCCAAGGCCTTTCATGCTCGCGCTACGCGAGGGTATATGTGACCAGTTCAGCAAGTTTCATTAATTGCAATTTCAGTCCCTGGTCCCCCGAAATGTCGTTTTCACTTGGTTTTCTTGCATTTTAAGACTTTATATTTGACCTATGGGGCTTTAGGGCTTATACCATCTTTGTTAAGTCCTCGGGTAACTTTGTGATCACCCGAAAAGCCCTAAATTTCAATGTTGACGATTCTAACCCTCACACACGGATTTTATCATAACTTTCTCATACGGTAACGAAACTTGGTGAAATTTTTATGGTACATTCTTGTGAGCATATTTAATCGTTACAAGGCTTCGGGTTTGCTTAAAAGGTCACTCAGAGGTACATCTTAACATGTTGACACATTTAACCCCTGTTAGTTTGTAATCTCTCACTTTCTTTCACAATTCGCTTCGTATGATCCATGATCCATTCGTTTAAGGTTATAAACATCATGTAGGGTTATTGTAAAGTATATTTATTCATTGTTGACACTTTGAACCCTTATATTTACACAGTTTCATTGTTTGTCAACTTTAGTCCTTCAAGAACATTCTTTCACACGTTCAAATGTTATGACACGTGTCAAGACTTTATAGGACGTAAATTTTCGGGGTGTTACATCCTCACCCCCTTAAAAGAAATCTCGACCTCGAGATTTGTTAAAATACAGGAAGTATTTTCTGCCTTTATATTGGGCTTAATCTTCCCCGGTACTCTTGAGCCTCTAAGGCACTCCAATTTGCCTTTATAATAAGTACATGTATCTTTTTGGAGCTTCTAATCCTGTCGATCCTCAATCGACACAGGTTGCTCATCATATCATAAATCTGTATATCCTTATGTCATAGTGCTTCTTGACTTATTGGCGGAACACATCTTTCCGTCACTAGTGGCAAAGTATTGCGATTTCCGCCAAGCTCCTTAAGTAGGTTTTAGCTTACAAGCTACTTGATCTTGATACATTCGATTTCCTTCAAATGATTTCCTTATATTCAGAGCTTAACTAGCCTGATAATTTCACAAATTTGGTACACCCTTCCTGGGTGATATCTTTTGTTAAACCATATTCCTTAACAAGAACTTAGGAAGTTTGCTATTTTCATAACTCTTTGATTTCTTGCCGTATACTGGCAACCTACAATCGATTATGGATTTGTATAATCTTATTTGTTGTCCCCCAGGCAACTTTCAGATCTTGATATTTGGACTTACCAATTCTCTATCTAACAATAGATATTTAACATTCCATCTATACAAGGTCTCCAAAGGAGTAGCCTTAATACTTACATATCCATTATTATAGAAAAGCTTATTTTTAAGGTGAGATGGTTATTCCAACCACTGCTTAGCTAATGTTTAGGGAATAGCTAATCCTTGCCGTTAGTCGAACAGATCGACGATCCTGAGCAGCTGATGGTAAATTCTTAATCGTTGCCTAATTAGGGTTGCGGTGATAATGCATAAGCAAAATGAACCGTCTTTCATATCTAACTATACCGAACTCTCAGGATATTGAGTTAGGCTATATGAATCTATATCTTAAAACTTATTTGACCAGGGTTTTCAATTCTGCCAAAAATGGTACTAGCTGTCTTGGAGATCTCATAATAATGCAGCTCTAACTGGGATATAACCCTTAACTCTACCTGCCTCTCTGGGGTAAACAGGGTAATCTTAGAAGAAGATGATCAAGATATAAGGAGGTTACAGAGATTTTATAAATCTCAAGCTCCAATTCATCCATCTTTGCGTGTGTCCATTAAGTGACACTTTTACGTTACGAGTCCACGAATTTCTTGATCTGGAACATTTACTTGGATAATTCCATCCTGGATATCTCCTCTGAATACCATTAGTTGAATTTAGTACCATATGACCTCTCGGAATACCTTTGTGGTCCCATGCATTAAACCTCCATACTGATCAGGCATGGAAGCAATCTATGGAACTTATTAAGATACACCAATCTTCATATGACGCTTTTATCATACCATCTGGTATTCGGAATCGGTAGAGATTAAAGAGATATCAACTATATATGCTTTCGCACTTCCTTTTAGAGAGAGGATACTTCTAAAAAAAATTTATGCCTAAAGGTTTCTGACAAGAACAGAAGAAATGGTTCATATTATTTGCCTGAAGGTTCTACCTTATACTTAACATCTGGGGTTCTCACGGGAAAAATTTTCTAAAAGTTTGCTAAGTTTATGGTCTTGTGAGAGACTTAACTGCACCCGAAACCATAAGTAATTTATAGGAATAAATTCACAAATAAGGGTTTATCTGGTGAAATTTCTAATGTGAGCTGTCTCTAATTATTCAACAGGAGGGCTAAACTCCTCCATTATTAATCCTTCTAAACTTAGCTGTAAAATCTTAGATAATTTTAGGCAGTCTCAGCTTTGACTGATTACTTCTTAATCATTATAACGTGGGTAGCTGAGGTAGATCCATAATGGATTTTTTATGAGTAGGTTTTTGAAACCTTAGTGTGCCCTCTTATTGCCAATGCTAATCACTAATAATTATGTGCCTTAAGCTTAGATTTTTGGGTATTCTGAATAGGGTACTCTCTTAGCCAATGAATTAAAATTTGCGACACACTGTCGACAGTCTAGAACTTTTATGGCGAGAGTCAGAAAATTCTTATTCCGTCTTTTCCCTTTTTCGCGAAACGGATATCAGGTTTTTCTAATAAGGTCCTTAAAACTTGGACCGTTCCATAATGTATAAAAGGATCCTACTTGAGGATTTCATTAATGTCCTTACTCATTAAGAGTATTGCCATCAAATGACTGTGATGTATACCTTACCATGTCCTTTCTAGCATAACCACCGATATACTTAATGGTTTCTACTTCATCCTTTCTAGTGTTTAGTCATCATAAGCAAGCCAAGAGTAATTAAAACATAAAGATAAAATCTTGGATTCTAATACTTAGTTAACAGAAGAAGGATAAGTAGGTGACTCATAGTAAGAAGTAAGGAAGTTATTGTACATGTGCTTATATTTAATCGGATTGGAAATTTTCACAAACTAGGCACCTAGCTCGGTTGGCTAGGCGCGCGAAAGGGTGCGGCCTAGACCCAGGTTCGATTCCGGGGACGGCCGGTTCCACCATTTTTTTTTACGCGGGCCGCGTAAGGTATCACCCAGGGCTTACGCGGGCCGCATGGATCTTCTGATCCGAAGCAAACTTTCAAAATGACAGTCTTGATAATTAACTACTTCTTATCACCCACAATATGGGCTTGGTCACAAGACGAAAAATCCTTACCTATTACTATATAGAGTCCTCTTATTAACGAAACAAGGACAGCGGAGAAGGGTAATTCCTAATGGATATAAAATATCCATTTAATTTTTCTGGAGCAGTCTCTGAGGTATTATCGGTCAATTTTACTTCATACTTAACGCTTAGAGTTTTTAACAGGCAGATTTAATGATTTACAATATCTATTGTCTATGAGAGACTTATCTGAACCTGAATTAAATAATACTCTAACATGAGCGTTATTGATATAGAAAGTACCTGTTGTGACCTTGTCATCTTGGATAGCCTCTTGAGTATCCATTTGGGAGTTTTCGGTTTTGGTCTTCTTAACTTCCTCAAGCTTTTTAGCATACTTAGGGCAGTTGGTCTTAATGTGCCCTCTTTCATTGCAACCATAGCAGGTTGTGTCCTCCATCTTCTTGCAGTCCAAGGTCTTATGCCCCTTGGACTTGCAGATCCCACATGCAAAAGTTCTCGACTGTGTATGCGAGTTCGATCCATACCTGCACTTCCCGAAGTGTTGTTTCTTGCAGGTTTTGCATTTGGGTTTTTCACCTGACTGCTGTTTGTCCTTTAAATACTTGCCATACTTAGCTGCTCCTTCCTTGGCAGCCTTAGGGCAATTAGTACTGATGTGGCCCTTTTCGCTACAGCCATGACAGGTCGCATCTTTCAATTTCTTGCAATCCAAGGTCTTGTGACCCTTGGTTTTGCAAATTCCACATAAATTAGCACGTGGGTCGATGGTGCATTTGCCAGAATGTTGCTTCCTGCAGTTATTGCATTTGGGCTTTGCCCCCTTTGGCTTGGACGGGTTATGGTTTGAACCGGTCTTACCCTTTTTGTAACCTTTATTTGGGGTATCATTGCCCTTTCGTTTATGATCCCTCAGCACGCGATCCACAACGTTATTTATGGTCGTGTTTAACATAGCCTGTAACTCGGTTCTTGTTAAGTTCAATCTTACTTCATCATTCTGATTAACTGGATGATGGTGAGCTTCAGAGGAGTCAGCCATGGTGAAGCTCTGAAGGCTACTATCCAAGTAGAAACAATTTGTTTAATCATATAGTGAATTGTCGAATTTGATGAATAAATAACCATGGCGCAATTAAACCATATAGGCCAATAGATAGAATCTAATTTATTTGATTATGTTTTGCCTAAGTTTAAATAAACCATCTTTGGCATTTAAGCGGAACATAATCCTTCATATTTATTAGACAGGGGACATAAGTCACGACTGCCAATGTCATACTAACATCTTTTATATATAGCACAAGGGCTTGTTCCAAAGGACTTATGATGGCTCAGAGACCTTGTCACTAGGGAAATTTTAAAACATAATCGATGATTCCTTTGGGTCGGAAAATTTCATAGTTCATTGTCTTGACAAGAAGTTATGAAATAAAACTATCTTTTTCATGTATTCATCTTTACTCGTATGTATACATCCCAAATGGATGTTTTGATGCGTACATCATTTTCGACGTTTTCCAGCCATGATTCCTATTGATCATTTACGCTAAAAAAAAGATTTGGGAAAATTCCTAATATAAGGGTGACAAGGGTGATTTTATCGCATCACGGTTGTCGGGAGTGTTAACACATTTTCAGATGTTAACAAGGATCTGAATCTCTTTTTAGACAGGTTTTACCATCTTAGCTAGGTCTTCAATGACATTTAAGCTAGGTCAAACCTTTTAAGATTCTCTTTTAATATCTATATTGGCAGGAAAGGAATGATATTTATTTTATTCAGGATTTTTATCATGAATCCTAATTTACAAGTTAATAATAGCACAAATGGCCTAGTCGCATAGACAAGTTTAATTTATAAGCCATGATTTCAGAGAATCGAGGCATTAGGGTTTTAATAATAGTACGAATGGCCTAGTCACCAGGGCATTTATAAATTATAAGCTAGGATTTCAGGGAATCAAAGCCTTGAGGTTTGAACCTAATTCATTACCTTTATCTGACAGGGAGTCATCACTACCACTGCCTTTTGGTTCATGTAGAAATGAGCAAGGCCAGTAGGTACTATATTACTACGTATGGTTAGAATATGATCATCTTAATTGAAGATGTAAACCCAGGATTCAGAGATCATTATACTGGGTTAGGAATCTTTTGAAGAATCCTTAATAACGTGTGTGATTTCCAACGAATCACGTCTGTCGGGAGTGTTAACATGTTTTAAGATGTTAACAGGGATTTGAATCTTTTAAACAGGTCTTACCATCTTGGCCCGGCCTTAAAATGACCCGAAGGCTAGGTTTCACTCTTAAGATTCTTATTAATATTTAACGCAGAACAATCCTAAATTGAGGTGTTAAATATGGATCTGAATCTAATTATGGAACTACCATCTTTGCCCTGCCTCAAAATATTGCGTGGCTAGGTCTCGTCCTTTTTAGATTTTGCCATTTTATATAAAGGTAGATCTTATAAAAGGAATGTCTGAATGAAAATTTAAAGTTAATTATTCCACTATAAAAATAAAAATAAAAACAGATGTGCCCTAGACGGGATTTGAAAGGAATAGTGTTGTCCTCGAAGGAACTGAAAGGTAATTATGTCCTTATAAGGACTATTAAGGAAACGATTTTTAGCAAAAGGAGTTTCTTCTTCATTTTATTTCTGAATGCCTTCTCCTTGGTTGCATGTTTCGTCCTAGCCGTTGTACGAAGGTCAGCAAATCAAGGCTCCTGGTGTGGAGAATCATTATTACGGCTTCTTCGCTTGGCGACGTATTCAAATATATAAAAATTTTGGAAGCAGAAATTCCAGATAAGGATTTAGAATATTCCTATGTTAAGTCTAGACTCAGAAGGTCAAGGAATGTGCTAATGTGTCATTGAGATTAAACACAAAAAGATAGTGTTTAATTCACTCAATGTTGGCTCTGATACCAACCTGTCACACCCCGAATTTCCACGTGTTACCGGTGGGCCCGGTAGGGGAGTATCATGACGTGGTTGGCAACATAATAGTCAAACAACACAATATTTAAATGCACAGCGGAAGCAAAGTATAGATTTAATTCAACCAAACGATATTGTAATATTAAGTATCACAAATAGTCGAATATAAATCCACAGGTAGATCAAAAAATAAAAGGAAACAATTGTTCAACAGTTTATGACATCCAAGCTGGCGAGACTTAATGTGGATGCTAGGAGACAAGCCAGCCTATTTCGCGTAGTACCTGCACTTAACCTTTTTAAGAAAATACGTCAGTTTACACTGGTAAATACAATCAACCGACTCATTTTGAAAAGAGTTTAAGAAAATGCATTTAAGGCACAAGGCACAAATAATATTTTATAACTTGGGATAATTATTTAAATATATAATACTTGTAGGGATTTACATGTTCCTTATGCGTTCAGTAGCCCGGATCGAGCCGGGTTAAAGATCAATTAACACACCACTTTATTTATGAGACACTAACAGGTGTACGCCTACACCTGAGTGCTAAGGTCGTGGCCATTTCGTAAAATGATGCCAGGGATATCCGGGACACGGTCATTAACCCCCCAAAGGCTTTAAGCAAACAAAACAATATTAAACGAGACGTCTCAATACTTTCATTATCATTCATTCAATCAAAGATTCAACGCCCCGGCCAAGCGGTATTTTATATACCGTACCCCAAGCCCGTATAGGGAAAATAAGTTAAAAGTATTTACCTGAGTAAGTATAGTTCAAAATCAGCGAGTGCAAGTATCTTTTACTGGTTCTCCTAATCTGGAACGAAGGTTTATAATAACCTATTAGAATCCTAACGGGTCTTTAGTTAAGCTTACGCTTAGACCGGTTAGTTTTAAAGATACGGTTCGTACGCACGATTAAGCGAAGACCGGATAGAATGTGATTTAGACCCGACAAGTTTGAAGACTTGCTTAATATGGGTATATGATACACATTCTGGATTTTGAGATAAAACCGATAAGGTTTGACCCGTTTCGGCTAATTTATGTAAACTAGTTACATAAACCGAACCGAACGCGCATGAAGCGTAACGGGTATCCGTAAGAGTCCTAAACAGGTTTCCTAAGTTAACATGCCTTAAATAAGTTGTGATATCAGTAGGATATCACCCATGATGCCCAAAACGAGTTTAATCTCTTTATAAGCCCCGCAGGGGCATTTTGGTCATTTTAAAGATTATAAAAGGGTTTAATCAGACACCTGTGATCCGGGTCTGAGTTGATCAGTAAAATAGCTTATTTTAACAGGTTATAACCTTTGGTAATAAGTCTTATATACTAAAATAGTTTTAAAACCCAAACTATGCGTTAATTACGCGTATAAAGTCGTTTTAAGCGATGTACGGGTTAAAATACGATTCTGAGTTTTCTAATCAAATAAACAGGCTCAAAATACTCCATTTATTATTTAAAATCAATAGCAATTGGATTGGCGTTAAAAGGATTTATAAAACTCATTTTATGGCCGAAAAGGGTATTTTTGGTATTAACCGAATCAAGGCGATAAACCTAGCTTATGATCAGTTTAAAAATAATTAAAAATCTTTAAAAATCCCAAAATATTATATCACATCAGTGGGTAAAAGGTTTGATGTCAAAAATTGGGTTTAGATAGGCTTTACGCTAATGACGCCGTTTAATTACTTAAAAGCATTCAAATTACGTCATTTAGCATAATTCCTAATCTAGACCTCCAACTGATGTGAAATTTTAGGTACAAGTCTAAAAATCACTGACTAAGATTATGGCACTTTCACATTTCCAAAAATCTCGTTTTATGGTCATAAGGGCATTACGGTCAATATTTAGGCGTTTAACGGAAACATCGGACGATTAGGGATTCGAGAGGTATAAACGCAGAGGCTTATACACACATGCAACTAGGTCCTAATGGAACTTTAAGGCATGTCTAAACCTATATAAATCGGGTCAGAACTGAGGTCAATGCAAAAGTCAAACTTTTGCGTCTCTCGGTTCCGAATCGGTTCAAAACATAAAGTTGTAGAATCAAACAAGCTTATACAAGTTATTATACTTATTTTCAAGTTGTATGACTAATAAAACAGATTACACGCCTTCCGTATCGTTAAATATGCGATTAATGTTTCTGTTGACTTTTTCGGACAACCTTTGACTCGACAAACGACCTAGTTAGGATTCGAATCAGTGAGTGCCCTTTTAGGGGTTTATTAACCATATAAATACCAACTTATAACAACTTTCGATTCGACAAATCTCTGGACCGATTGTGATTTATCACAAAGTCAAACCGTAGTTACGACGGTTTGATTTCTAGGCTTTTAACTAAGTATAACTCAAACAAGAAGGATCAAAGGCACTTACACACGACTAATGGATGATTTGGAATGCTTGTGGCCTGCTTGAATGCTTTGGAAATGCTCAAGAGTGATGAATGATCAATGTTGCATAATGTGGTCTTTATAAATAACTTCAAACATGCATGGATGATCGACAACTAAGTCTAGGAGGAAACAATAACATCCACAAGTGTCCTACCAGCTAAAATCCATCTTAGGGCAGCCCAAGGTATGCCAAAAATCGATCAAAGTCGGTTAACAAACATGCAGGACATCTGTGCATGTTTTCTGTCCAGATAAGGCAGTCGCGTAGCGCGACTGCCAAGGCCTTTCATGCTCGCGCTACGCGAGGGTATATGTGACCAGTTCAGCAAGTTTCATTAATTGCAATTTCAGTCCCTGGTCCCCCGAAAGGTCGTTTTCACTTGGTTTTCTTGCATTTTAAGACTTTATATTTGACCTATGGGGCTTTAGGGCTTATACCATCTTTGTTAAGTCCTCGGGTAACTTTGTGATCACCCGAAAAGCCCTAAATTTCAATGTTGACGATTCTAACCCTCACACACGGATTTTATCATAACTTTCTCATACGGTAACGAAACTTGGTGAAATTTTTATGGTACATTCTTGTGAGCATATTTAATCGTTACAAGGCTTCGGGTTCGCTTAAAAGGTCACTCAGAGGTACATCTTAACATGTTGACACATTTAACCCCTGTTAGTTTGTAATCTCTCACTTTCTTTCACAATTCGCTTCGTATGATCCATGATCCATTCGTTTAAGGTTATAAACATCATGTAGGGTTATTGTAAAGTATATTTATTCATTGTTGACACTTTGAACCCTTATATTTACACAGTTTCATTGTTTGTCAACTTTAGTCCTTCAAGAACATTCTTTCACACGTTCAAATGTTATGACACGTGTCAAGACTTTATAGGACGTAAATTTTCGGGGTGTTACACGTATCCACCATGCTTGTATCATATTACACACGCCTCGTTACTTAATCACTTACTCAAACCAAACTATCAAAGTAAAATGTTCATGTCTAATGTAAATCATGCAATATGTATCCAAAATGTAAGCATGTGATGAATAACAAATGTACTAAGTATGCGACAATAGACATACGTAGCATGTGACCTGTACTAAGTATGCAACAATAGACATACGTAGCATGTGACCTGTACTACGTATACAACAATAGACATACGTAGCATGTGACCTGTACTACGTATACAACAATAGACATACGTAGCATGTGATGTAATGTAAAACGATGTACTAAGTAATGCACACAATGGGCATACCTAGCATAAGATGTAATAAAATCATGTACTATAATGTACTAACGAACATAGCAGGTATATGATGTGAAAACAGGAAAGCATGAAAGTAACAAGTAGGCACATGTGTTTCACCCCAAAACAGTTTGGAAAACAGTAAAAGAGGGGTCTATGTACTCACTTGAGATTGCTCAGAAGTCTTTGAGTAACAACCAAACAATGCTAGAGATCGCGGATATCAAACGGCACCTAATATAGGTAACTATATTAATAAACCGGACCTAAATCGGAGGATTTAGATAGAATGAGGGTTTGTAAACCAAACGAGTATAGAGACTCGTGTCATATGGTTTAACAAAGCCTACATACTAAATGAAACCTAACCTAATAGCTTACGACCCATTACGACCCGTTTAGGAAGCTTTATGCTACTTTAACGCGTCGTTCGCGTGAAACGCGTTCGGACCGCCTAACTAGTCCTATGACAAGTGTTATATGCCTAAACATGTTACATAATCAGTTATGTGACAAAAGTTTAGGTTACATATGCTTAATTACCAATTATACATGAAAAGGGTATTCTGGTAATTTACCTAAGGCATATAAACTACCTATCATACAACTACTTAAACGAAGCGACCATAAGGTATAACCTCGGAAGGTTATTCCCTACCTACTATGGTCACCTAATGTATTTGGTCGGATCCTAATGATCGACCAAATGGGTCGGGTTCGAAGGTATAAGCGATTTATCAGATCGCTTACCCTACGACCCTAGACAACGTGGTAATCAGTAGGCATAGTCCCAAGGGACTATAACCAACGTGATTACACTCACGTTGCGAAGTTCAAACGAACTTCGCATTGACCATAAACTGGTCAACGCAGAAAGTCAAACAAAGTTTGACTTTCAGACTCGAAAGACTCGAAAAGCAATAAAAGAACGAAAGAATACTTACGAAGGGTCCCCGAATGCTAATCTCGATCCAAGAATCTCAGGTATGAAACAATGGTTTCAACTTAGAGTTCCTAAGATCAAGATTCTAGTGATTTTGGCAATGGGGGTGGATGGGTATATATAGTTTTCGGGTAACCGTTAAGATCGTTTCTTGAATAACGTGATTGAATCATGTGCGTACACTTGTGGGAAAGTTATGGTGACTAAATATGAGTTCTTATCTGCTGACTAGACAAGTGTGAGTATGTGGTTGTGGTTAAAACAGCTGCAAACAGGCTGTTAGAAACACTGCATCTGGTCTGCAGAACCCATACGCATCGTAGGGGAAAAATGCATACGCATCGTAGGCATGTAACTTTGGCAGATTTACCATTTTAGTCCCTGTCATGCATTCAGCCCATTTTCGACACGTTTAAGGCCCGTTAACCCCATTTCAAAGCTCTAAAATGAAGTTAAAGTATAGGGAACTTAAAATGTGCTAAAAAATATGTCGGATGTCGGTTCGTTTGGTCGTACGATCGCGATGTTCGGTTAATTACGACGGAATGCGCACAAGCGCGAAAAACGATCCAAATGACACGACGAATGGATTTTTCTTATGCCAAACACTAAAATAAAATATTTTAGTGCTTACATAAATTTTTGAATGTCCGGATGTATTCAGAACGTAAGTTATGCGCGAAAATGCAAACTTGTGCACTTTTTGACGCTTTTAGTCCCTGAATGACACAAAAGTTTATTTTAGCACACCGAACCCCTAAAAGCCTATTTCTAAGCTATGTAAAGGATATTTAAGGTGTGTTTAACTTATGTTCATGTTCCGGAATGTCTGTCACAGTTCAAATTGGCATACTTTCGCAGTTTGTCAACTTTAGTCCCTGTAAGCGATTTAACTTGATTTTGCCAAACCAAAGCCTTCAAAACTTATTTCTAAGTTAAGTAAAGGTTATTTAAGGTATGTTAAGCCTATTTCACTATTCCGGAATGTTCGTTGCATTAAACTGGTTATATTTACGCATCAGTGCGCGTATAACCTTCCAGAAAGCGATTTAGAGCTTGAAATCGAACAAGAGTTGATATGTGCAATCGATACACATATTTTTACAAATCCCAAGTATGAAATACAACATTTCATTGGTTTGGCATTTGTTTGATGGTTGAAGTGACACAGGTGTCACAGTCTCCCCTACTTTAGGAAATTTCGTCCCGAAATTCATTCGTAGGAGTCTATTTGTGACTTTGTGTTAAATAACCATCAAAGATAAGCAAGGCATAATCCTGTTATTTCTCTTTAACGGACATCTTTCAAAAATGAAAAATGAACGGAGTTATTTTCAACAGGCATTCTTTAGAAATGAAAATGAACGAAATGAGTCTTTTTCCACCATTTCTTCAGAACCGAAAATGAACGAAAGGAGTCTTTTTCCACCACTTCTTCAGAACCGAAAATGAACGAAAGGAGTCTTTTTCCACCACTTCTTCAGAACCGAAAATGAACGAAACGAGTCATTTTCCACCACTTCTTCAGAACCGAAAATGAACGAAACGAGTCATTTTCCACCACTTCTTCAGAACCGAAAATGAACGAAACGAGTCATTTTCCACCACTTCTTCAGAACCGAAAATGAACGAAACGAGTCATTTTCCACCACTTCTTCAGAACCGAAAATGAACGAAACGAGTCATTTTCCACCATTTCTTCAGAACCGAAAATGAACGAAACGAGTCATTTTCCATAACTTCTTCAGAACCGAAAATGAACGAAATGAGTCATTTTCCACACACACGACCAAACTAGCTGTGGTTTCCGTGCACTGAATTCCATAATTATGTATGCATCCATAATTACGCAATTCCTTGCATAGTCCGCACAATTTGTTTGTAATGTGAAGGGGAGGAAAATCAAACATGTGATGAGTGTGACTAGACTACCATAGGGTCCTTTTAATTAGATCGACAAAGGATTCTTTTTAATTAGGCCATTAAGGAGTCCTTTCAGCTATCTCATCACATGATATTCCTAACCAGATTTTTGGATCAATCTGTTTACCTAGACCACTCAAGGGTCTAATTATGGAATAGTACAATATAATCCAAGGGTCTTTACTATTACGTAAAAGCCCATTGAGGATTTAATATAGTACCTTTGGATATCCTACCATGAATCCCTTATACGAAGATATGGAAGATTCTACGAGGATTTGGATGACAAAAACTTGGATTACTCAAAAACATAAAAGGAAACACATAAGCACATAATCACATAGTTGTTTAACTTGGTTATTGATTTGTTATCTTTGGACGCGGATACTTAAAGCACACCAGGAATCCAATTCGTGGATTTCATTTGGCACTTTAATCATTTCAAGAATCCATCCATGAAGATAGGATGATCTACCAAAAATTCGATTTTCGTTTTCAGGAAAACGCAATATGCGAATTAAGGTACACAATAATTTAGGACATACGGAAATACCCTTGGGTACCCTATTAAGAATTTATAGTGGTACTTGGGGTATTCGTACAGAATTATAACCTGCACCTTGCACTTCGTCTCTTTGTAAGAGACGGGTACTTAGGATCTTTGTGTAAAACGCTAGAGATTGTAAAATGGAAGAATTTTGGGGGTAGTTTACTTTTCAAGGAATACGATTCCTTGATTGTCGGTATTGTAGGGGATATGTTGTTTATACATACAATCACATAAATACATTGCAATGTAAATAAAGGATTTATTTATAAACAATGATAATGACTGTTTCATGGATCTTGACAACAAAAGAAAATAATACATAAGATGTGATTATTTCTAAAGAGTGTTGTCTTCTATTCGATCAGATGCTCATCTCTGTGCTGGATTAGCATTAGCACGCTTTGGGCAATTTCTTCGGAAATGTCCCATCTCGCCACACTTGTAGCAAGAACCTGGTGGAAAGCGAGCTCGAGCAGGTTTGTTGTTAGCTTGATTTGGTGCAACTGCTGCTACGCAAACTTTTGCTGTATGACCTTTACGTCCACAAATTTGGCATTCGCGGCACTTCACATTAACATGATAATAAAGGTTACATCGGTTGCACAAAGGTGAAGTTCCATTGTATGGCTTCCTAGCACGGGGTTGAGCTGGTTGTTTGGGGACGGCTTGACTATTGTGAGTAACCATGGCGAAGTTCTGAGAAGCCTTTTGCTTCTTTGACTCCTTAGGGGATCCAGTCTGTTCATCCATGGTCTTTGATTCCTCGATTGGTTTCGATTCCTCGACCGGTTTCTTGTCACCCTTTCGGAAAAGCTTATGTTTCCTGATCTGAGATTCAGTCAAGGTTGCAGATAGCTCAATGGCCTGCCTAACCGTAGTGGGGTTACTACCGGTAACAATGTCTTGAACTGAGTCAGGGAGACCATCAATGTATTTTTCGATAGCCTTATCCAAAGGCGTAACCATGGTAGGACACAACAGACTCAGCTCCTCATATCGATCAGTGTATGCTCGATGTTCGCCGCTGTCTTGCTTAAGGTCATCGAATTCCCTTTCCAATGCCCTGATCTCATGACGAGGACAGAATTCCTTCATCATCAGTGCTCTAAGTTCTTCCCATGTTTGAGCCAGTGCCACATCGGCACCCCTATCTCTCACCACTCCGTTCCACCACGTCAAAGCTCGTTTCTCAAAGACACTAGATGCGAAATCTACCTTTCGCTCATTTGGACATTGTACATGCCTGAAGGTGCTCTCTAGACTCTCGAACCATTGAAGAAGTGCTGTCGCTCCTTGAGACCCAGAAAACTTTGATGGCTTGGCCGAGTTGAACGTCTTGAAGTTGCAGAGGGCATTATTGTTGTTGATAGCTTGGTGACATTGGGCAACGATGTTCGGGATTGCATCAGTCATTTGCTGTGTAATGACAGCTGCCAGATCATCAATAGATACCGGATTTTCGCGTCGTGGAGGCATTCTAAAAGAGAAGAACAAGAGAGAAAACAAATGAAATGGCAGTGGGTAAGAATAGGATGTTACAATTACCGACCAAAATCACGGGTGATGGTCATTTGTTTGAACCATGAAGCAAACAAACGACACACAAAGGCTGAATCAAAGCAAATAGGTCCTCATAATGTATCGCGAAGACATGCTCGCCTATAAGTGAACACTCATCCCAAGAATTCCCAGGTAAGCACAACTGGTCTCGCGTCTGATGAGATGTATACGAAGTGCTTGCCTAGACAGAAAACCCAGAATACAGGCATTCACCCTTCCAGTTTGCACGTGTTCACATTATTTAAAACCTAAAACCTTGACGAGAGTTTTGAAAATTCAAAGGGGTTCAAAACCATATAACAGAGGGTTCAAAACCTTACAATAGAGGGTTCAAAACCTAGTAATTAATCATCCTAGAACAGATGATTAGTTTTCAAAGCGGTTTTGAAATTTATGTTCTTGTTGTGATTGTCGCCTAAGGATAGGTGACGGTATTGTTTTATGACTAAACGCAAGTAAACTCGCGTTAGGGTCCTAAGAAGGTTATAGACTAGGTCAAAGCATTACTAATAACCTAATTACCTATAACCATTGGCTCTGATACCATCTTTTCTGTCACACCCCAACCACGTAGAACATACAAAACGTGGCGGAAATGTCGGGGAGTGTTGTAACAGAATTAATTGTTTCAAATCCATGGCAATTGAAGTTTCGTTTTATTGATTAAAAGTGTTACAATGTCTTAACAAACAAGGAAATACAACATAATTAACTAATCTTGCATCTTTTATTGTCACTAAAGCCCAAGTCTGCCTATGTGTATCTTGATCATCTTATGCAACAGCTCCTGAAAAACACATGTGAAAATAGGTACGTCAGCATAAAAATGCTTGTGAGATACATAGGTTTTGTGAAAATAGGATTCATGACTTATGTTTGAGAAAATGTTTAGTCATGAACCTTGTAATTTGCTTTGTCTTGTAAATCATTTGAAAAACGATAAGATCAGATGATATGTATAAATAAATGTAAGGTTAAACGAATAACCATGTAAAAATGAGTTTGTATAAGATAAGTTGTTTGTAAAACAATGTCTTGTGAAAAGTATGTTATTTGTATAAAATGTTATATGTCTCAAACTGAAATGATTTAAATAACGCTACGACATGTAATACCATACAAACACTTATATAGAGGAAGTACCAGCGGCGTATCCACCATGCTTGTATCATATTACACACGCCTCGTTACTTAATCACTTACTCAAACCAAACTATCAAAGTAAAATGTTCATGTCTAATGTAAATCATGCAATATGTATCCAAAATGTAAGCATGTGATGAATAACAAATGTACTAAGTATGCGACAATAGACATACGTAGCATGTGACCTGTACTAAGTATGCAACAATAGACATACGTAGCATGTGACCTGTACTACGTATACAACAATAGACATACGTAGCATGTGACCTGTACTACGTATACAACAATAGACATACGTAGCATGTGACCTGTACTACGTATACAACAATAGACATACGTAGCATGTGATGTAATGTAAAACGATGTACTAAGTAATGCACACAATGGGCATACCTAGCATAAGATGTAATAAAATCATGTACTATAATGTACTAACGAACATAGCAGGTATATGATGTGAAAACAGGAAAGCATGAAAGTAACAAGTAGGCACATGTGTTTCACCCCAAAACAGTTTGGAAAACAGTAAAAGATGGGTCTATGTACTCACTTGAGATTGCTCAGAAGTCCTTGAGTAACAACCAAACAATGCTAGAGATCGCGGATATCAAACGGCACCTAATATAGGTAACTATATTAATAAACCGGACCTAAATCGGAGGATTTAGATAGAATGAGGGTTTGTAAACCAAACGAGTATAGAGACTCGTGTCATATGGTTTAACAAAGCCTACATACTAAATGAAACCTAACCTAATAGCTTACGACCCATTACGACCCGTTTAGGAAGCTTTATGCTACTTTAACGCGTCGTTCGCGTGAAACGCGTTCGGACCGCCTAACTAGTCCTATGACAAGTGTTATATGCCTAAACATGTTACATAATCAGTTATGTGACAAAAGTTTAGGTTACATATGCTTAATTACCAATTATACATGAAAAGGGTATTCTGGTAATTTACCTAAGGCATATAAACTACCTATCATACAACTACTTAAACGAAGCGACCATAAGGTATAACCTCGGAAGGTTATTCCCTACCTACTATGGTCACCTAATGTATTTGGTCGGATCCTAATGATCGACCAAATGGGTCAGGTTCGAAGGTATAAGCGATTTATCAGATCGCTTACCCTACGACCCTAGACAACGTGGTAATCAGTAGGCATAGTCCCAAGGGACTATAACCAACGTGATTACACTCACGTTGCGAAGTTCAAACGAACTTCGCATTGACCATAAACTGGTCAACGCAGAAAGTCAAAAGAATACTTACGAAGGGTCCCCGAATGCTAATCTCGATCCAAGAATCTCAGGTATGAAACAATGGTTTCAACTTAGAGTTCCTAAGATCAAGATTCTAGTGATTTTAGCAATGGGGGTGGATGGGTATATATAGTTTTCGGGTAACCGTTAAGATCGTTTCTTGAATAACGTGATTGAATCATGTGCGTACACTTGTGGGAAAGTTATGGTGGCTAAATATGAGTTCTTATCTGCTGACTAGACAAGTGTGAGTATGTGGTTGTGGTTGAAACAGCTGCAAACAGGCTGTTAGAAACACTGCATCTGGTCTGCAGAACCCATACGCATCGTAGGGGAAAAATGCATACGCATCGTAGGCATGTAACTTTGGCAGATTTACCATTTTAGTCCCTGTCATGCATTCAGCCCATTTTCGACACGTTTAAGGCCCGTTAACCCCATTTCAAAGCTCTAAAATGAAGTTAAAGTATAGGGAACTTAAAATGTGCTCAAAAATATGTCGGATGTCGGTTCGTTTGGTCGTACGATCGCGATGTTCGGTTAATTACGACGGAATGCGCACAAGCGCGAAAAACGATCCAAATGACACGACGAATGGATTTTTCTTATGCCAAACACTAAAATAAAATATTTTAGTGCTTACATAAATTTTTGAATGTCCGGATGTATTCAGAACGTAAGTTATGCTCGAAAATGCAAACTTGTGCACTTTTTGACGCTTTTAGTCCCTGAATGACACAAAAGTTTATTTTAGCACACCGAACCCCTAAAAGCCTATTTCTAAGCTATGTAAAGGATATTTAAGGTGTGTTTAACTTATGTTCATGTTCCGGAATATCTGTTACAGTTCAAATTGGCATACTTTCGCAGTTTGTCAACTTTAGTCCCTGTAAGCGATTTAACTTGATTTTGCCATACCAAAGCCTTCAAAACTTATTTCTAAGTTAAGTAAAGGTTATTTAAGGTATGTTAAGCCTATTTCACTATTCCGGAATGTTCGTTGCATTAAACTGGTTATATTTACGCATCAGTGCGCGTATAACCTTCCAAAAAGCGATTTAGAGCTTGAAATCGAACAAGAGTTGATATGTGCAATCGATACACATATTTTTACAAATCCCAAGTATGAAATACAACATTTAATTGGTTTGGCATTTGTTTGATGGTTGAAGTGACACAGGTGTCACATAAACGTTGTTTATGTCACTCCATGTTAAGCTTAAAAAATAAGAAAATAAAGCGTTATAACATGTGTTTCTCTATGGCCCTGAACAAAAACCCATAAAACACATCACAAAGTCGTTAGCGATAATGACCTTTGAGTGTTATTCAAATAATTGAATCTTTAATGTATAGTATAATTACTAACATATAACATACAACAAACAACTTTTGAAAATGCAAATAGTCCAACACCAAAACGTGTCATCAAGGATACTCGGTTCCACACAATAAAAACACACAAAGGAGTTGTACATTAGCAAGTTATACGAAAAGCCGAGCCATGTTTCACATCCCAAGTTTCCAAACATAGATTGCAAGCATTAATCGCATCAACAACGATTAACCAAACCAATTTTGACATAGAGCAAGTATACGTTCGGACTCAAAATCAAGGAGGCAATATATCTGGTTACTTGTGTAAAGCTATCTCAATTGCCAATTCGAGACACTCATCATCATTGTCGATTATCACTTAGATTAGATGCAACGAAGGGAATTCAAATGCTCATATACACATCATTGCCTCGCATAGTAAATTAACAAAGTTGTAACAGCTGAGCCTTAGACAACCATCATAGATTCTCAAACTCAACAATGCATTATAGGTTACAAAATTTCAAAGTTACTGATCTAAAACCTATATGAAAACTCGTCAAAGGAAACACCAAAACCCCAATAACCTTAGGTTTACAAACATAACCATCATAGTTCGAAATGTCCCATCAAAGCATTTAATCGATCATCTCATGTGCACAGTTTCTGAGCTAACTCATGTTTGAAATTAAAGGCTCAAACGGCCATCATTGCCTCATGATATTTTTTAAAAATCAAATAAGATGTAACTCATAAGCAAGCGCTTAAAAAACCCAAAACAAAAATGTGGTAAGAAATGAATAAATTCCACCATGAAAACCCAGATTTGGAAACCTAAAGGGAATAAACATCACCGTCTTGGTTCATATCGGGGAAACCTTATGTGAACAAACATCACCATCATCGGCTCATAACGATACAAACCGGCATTCAAGTCGTAGACATAGACAAACACAACAACGATGTACGAACTATCTGGTTCGTTCCGGAGACATAAAGAAAACCACAAACTGATCACAACCGACAAAAAAAAAACGAAGTGAAATCGAGAACGACAAAGGGTTTTAAAAGCTGTAACATTCCCCAAAATTTTATTTTAAGTATATATAAAAAACTTATACATCATGAGTAAATTGACCAATGAAAACATGAGATATTTTAGGCAAACGTAAGAACCATTTAATAACTAATTTATAAAAATATATTATATTTGAACCTACTCCGTTTTTAATAAAACTTGGTTCAAAATGTAGACACCACTATTCTCGTTCTTATGACATATTCATTGTTTTATAAAAACGTTATATTTTAGAAGTTATACACGCCAAATAAATGAAGCAGTTGAATTAATTATAATATATAAATTACTAAAATAATAATAAAAATAATAACTATTTACGTGTGATATTAAAATACAATAAAACTTACAAATGAGATTTTATGTTATATGTATGCATATTCTACCTATAAGTCAGGAATGAATCATGATATAATCATGATATGAATACGTGTACATTTCAATCTTAATTCTTAAGGAATCGTACCACTATATATATCAAGAGTAAATTTCAAAGTTCGTCCTTTATGTATGTCTAATATATCAAAGTATGTCATTTATCTTTAATAACCTCAGAAAACATCCTTAATGTTTGAAAAACCAATCAGGTTATGTCCTTTACCCTAAACCTTGTTTGTTTTCCCAGTTAAGTTAGGTCACGTGAGAAGCACATGAGGGCATTAATGTCATTCTACCTAACAATATATATATACACCCACACATACATACAGAACACACACACTCTCTCATCTTTATGTGGTATTCCGACGTCCAGGACGGAGCAAAAAGTGGGCCCCCTTTCTTTTGTTTGTTTGTTTGTGGGATTTGTACATTATGCTTTAATACTTGTACATAGTTTTGTGGGGGTAGGATCATCTAGCACCATCCTCCCATACCCTCTAGTTTGGTGGGATGGACCATCCTTGGGAGGACTATGACGTGACGCCTACGTGACGGATCATCCTCCAAGGATGGACGATCACCATACCCAGTAGCCTAAAGTTTACTTGGTACGTATCTAACGAACGAGCCGGGACCGAAACGAATCCTATACAGTATCCTCCACAGGCTCAAAAGAGGGGGGTTTACGCGTAATATAAAACCCCACTGGAATCGGCAGTATACGGTTCTCTTTTGAGCGCCACACCCTCCTTTATCTGCTTCCAATGGCTTCCACACTCCCTCCTCATTCTGCAATTCTTCTCAAGGTAATACCAATTATCTCAATATCTATCATCCAATTGCTTCAATTTAGCTTTAGTTTTAACATTCGTGTGCTCATTTTGGTTTAGGGTAACCTGCACAAGCCAATTCATCGCCAGAGATACATGTCCTTGTATCCAACAGGTACGAATCCCTCCTTACAGATTATTAATTTCTTTCGTTTGGAGAATTAGGGTTTTCAATTTTTGATGTTTTATTGCACTGCACATTATATGTTCGTTAAATTGCATGTGAAGTTTGTTCATATCAATTTTTCATGGATATGTTCCACCATATAAAGGTGTTCAACATTATTCATCACACTAAATTTGGATTTTTATTATTATTATTATTATTATTATTATTATTATTATTATATTTATTTTAATTTAGTATATTTTTGTATTCTACTCTTTTTATATTATGATTAAACCTGGTAATACTCAACGTAAAGATAAAATTAACATTTAAAAAAATATGTAAAAAAAATCTCATGGATCTATTTAAGATGAGTTCAATATTGAATATGATATTTGATTCTTTTGATTTTTTTTTAATTTTGTTATTAAATCACAATTTTTTTACTCGTGAGTTAATTAAGTTATTGGTTTTTCAACTAATCATGTAAATACACAATCAAAACTCAAAAGTTCATGAATGTAAATTTAAAATAAGCTACAACATTAATTAAATTAAGTTTTATTACATAATCTAAAATAAAACAAAGTTAAAAGATAAATACAAATGAACATTACTGCTACCAGTTTTTTTTTTTTTTTTACATATTTTTGGTCGAAACAATTTAACTGAATTAATATGTGAATTTAAAATATCTAGTGTACAACTAATTCATTCACGCGTTGGAGATGCAAGCTTTTTGGTGTAAGCATGTTCCATAAAAATGCTATTTTTACTCCAAAATGGTGTAAATTTTTAGTGCATACATCAGAGATGCACTAGTAAAGTGTGACCAAGAACTGTGCTATCATAATCTTTCTTAAGTATATATGCTTCTTGCATTATAAGTTTATATAGAATTTAATTATGTATTTCTACTCAGTACTCATACATTTTTATATCATTAATCTCTGTGTATCTCATTTACTTTGCTATATATATATATATATATATGTACGTGTATGTATAATTAGTTATTTACTACCATTATCAGCATTGACATAATAGTTTTGCTTTATATATAAACATTTTTAACTATGCGTGTTACATTTTTTAATGAACATGTGACATCTTACTATACTCACTTGATTAGACAGGCACATATCATTTGACATGGGAAGCTCTTCCTCAATGCAAAGCCACACACCAAAGATACGTGATACCCTTGAGAAGGGGTAAAACTGTAAAATCAGTGGCAAGTCCTGTTACAGCACCATTACCAGCAGACGGTGAACAGCAGAGGAAAGAATTGTGTGAAAGTTACGGGTTTAGGCAAATCGGAGAACCACTCCCTGATGACGTAACCTTAAAAAACATTATCGATACTCTTCCCAAAACGGTACTACACTTGTACTTATTATTATTTTTCTGTATTAACTGGTAGTTGAATACTTCATTTTTGAGTAATGAGTTGAGGTTTTGATCCATTTACTTCATGGGTCAATTCATACACTCACACATGTATATTGCAAATAATAAGCTTACAAGGAAATAATCCAAACGGGTGAGTCAAAAGTGTATCATCATTTTATGAAAAAAGCTCAGATTTTTATTGAAATATTATGATGTTTTTAATCATATTTGATACAATAATTACTTATATATTATTTTTCAACTTTTGTTTGTGAGTAAAATTTACTATTTAATTTTCTACACTTTTCACCCTTATACAGTTATACCTTTCTTCTTTTACAACGTTGTCACAAACCATTTTTATCCCAACACTTTTGCACTTTTAACTTGGCTCGCTATACTTTTCACCTTTTACAAATTTGTCGTTTTACATTTCGGTCTAAATTTTTTTTGGAGTTAACACGCTGCAACGCGCGTGTGTGGTTCAACATTTTTACGGTTTTTCTTTGCGTTTTATCGGCCCCGTCACAAGCGCGGGTTCTATTAGTTATCATTTTCTATTTTTTGCGTTCGGGTCTAATTATTGCAAGTTAACATGCTGCAACGCACATGCGTGATTCAACGTTTTTACGTTTACTTTTTGTTTAGTTTAATTGTATCGCATCAAAGCGCGGGTCCTAAATACTTATTATTTATAAAAAAAAAAAAAAGTTTAGGACAAAAAGGGTTTCGTGACAACCCAAACTACCAAATACATGTTTTGACCCGTAGTTCAAACTTAATATGAGGGTTTTAACTACATGTAATAACAAGATAAGAATAAAAAATTAAATGCTATTAGCACATTGTAAGTTAATATGTCATGTACTCGTATTTCTTCTGATATATTCATATCTAAAGCTTCATCTAATATTTTCAAAGGTTTTCGAGATAGACGACACTAAAGCATGGAAGTCGGTTTTGATATCCGCAACATCATATGCATTGGGGCTTTTCATGATCTCCAAATCCCCGTGGTATCTTCTTCCATTGGCCTGGGCATGGACGGGAACGGCAGTTACAGGGGTAATAATATTTTGTGTTTTTGCATTTTCATGTATTATTCAGTTAATCTAAAATTTGTTCCTTCAAAAGTTTTTTGTAATAGGTCATGATTGTGCACACAAATCTTTCTCGAAGAACAAACTGTTGGAAGATATTGTTGGAACTTTATCCTTTTTGCCATTAATATACCCCTATGAACCATGGCGCTTCAAACATGACCGGCATCATGCAAAAACCAACATGTATGTATTACGTTTTAGTACATTCTGTAATTTGTCTAAATTTATTGTTTAATCTATGCTAATCTTTTTTTAATTTGCTACAATTCTACGACTTCTCAAGCTTAACTTCCGTAATTTATTTGAAACTTTAGGTTGAATGAAGATACAGCTTGGCACCCCGTTATGAAAACACATTTTGATGAATCCCCGATTTTCAAGAAGGCAATCATATTCGGATATGGTCCTATTCGCCCCATCATGTCTATATCACACTGGTAATTAAAGTAATCCACCTATTGTATCTAAAGGTGGCATATCAATCTCATTCACTTGTAATTTGATCGATTTGGGTTGTGTTTTTATCTTAAACTAGTATTTAGAACCTGCGCTTTGTGGCGGGATTGTTAAACCAAACTAAAAGTAGACGTAAAAGCATTGAATCATGTACACCCGTTGTGGCTTGTTAACGCAAAAAAATTAGACCGAAACGTAAAACATAGATAAGAATAACTAAGTCGGCTTAAGACCCACGTGTTGCGACGGGGAAAAAAGACGTAAAAATGTTAAACCACACACGCATTGCAGCATGTTAACTCGCAAAACTTAGACCGAAACATTAAAACGAAAAATTTGTAAAAGATGAAAAGTGTAGGGGTTAAAAGTAAAAAGATTGAAAAAAATGAAAAACTCAACCAAACACAAAGTAGTGAAGTACAACCCTTAAAGCATAAATAAGTTGGTAGTTAATATATATATAATACTCTTTCCAACCCGAACTTGTTTTGACCTGTTACCCCACCCACCCAACTTACCACCTCTACCTGTGTCATATCAATGGATCTTATAGTTAATAATCATCTTTTCAGGTTAATCTGGCATTTTAATCTGAACAAGTTTAGACCAAGTGAAATCGGAAGAGTAAAGATCAGCCTTGCTTGTGTTTTTGCGTTCATGGCAATCGGGTGGCCGTTAATTATATACAAGACAGGGATAGTTGGATGGATAAAATTCTGGTTAATGCCGTGGCTGGGCTATCATTTTTGGGTATATACTACTTTCTTGTCTTAGTTTCGCAAATGAATTTGCGTTAATTAAGGAAACTAACATGTTGTATTCGCAGATGAGCACTTTCACTATGGTTCACCACACTGCACCTCACATACCTTTCAAATCTTCGGAGGATTGGAATGCGGCCCAAGCCCAACTTAATGGGACCGTACACTGTGATTATCCTCGCTGGTATTTTTCTTATACTTCTTTTTAGGGGAGGGTTTGGTAATGGATCAAACTGGATCGAGCGAAAACCGGTTGGGATGGTCCCATAAATGTAGGGGTGCAAACGAGCCGAGCCTTAGCTCGATTAACTTATGAGAGCTCGAGCTCGGCTCATTTATTATCTATTAATTAATATATTAAATAAAAATAATATAAATAAAAGACTCGTGAGCTCGAGAAGTGAAGCTCGGGTCGTTTACTAAAAAAAAGCTTATTTATAGGTTTGGGCTTGGCTCGTAAACAAGTTTAAATAAGCTCGGCTTGGCTCGTTTACTAGACAACTTTAAATAAGGGGTAAATGTTATTAAATATTAATAAAAACTAATATTACACTAAGGCTTGATAAGGCTTGACGAGCCTGACGAGCTTCACATGCCAGGCTCGAGCTCGGGCTGCTCGATAAATAAATGAGCTTTATTTTAGGCTCAAGCTCAGCTCGGCTCGTTTTGAGCTTTTTCTCGAGCCGATCTCGAGTAGCTCGCAAGCCGCTTAGCTGGTTTGCATCCCTACCCATAATCAACACTTTTTAGATTGCTTCATATATAATCAAAGTGTTAAATAGGATTACAAAACTAAACAATGTAAATTAAACAATTTAGAAGGTTTTGTGTATCCAAATACATTTTGTAAATAACCTTTAACCCGTTGAGCTTGGCAGACTCCTTTTCTCAGTTAAACCTTGAAGCTTAACCCATTTGACCCGTTAAAAATAAAACATAATCCAAATTGACCCATTTATAGGTCATGAAAATCCGAACTAAATCTAGGCGTAAAAATCTTTCTTAATTAAATTTTGGAACAATTGTTTGTCAAATTGGCAAACGTCTTTCTATATTTGACTTTGTTTATAATTAACATGTTAAATTATTGTAAATACAATCGGATTTTATGCTAAAACTTATGGTTTGTATGATACAGGATAGAGATTCTATGCCATGATATCAATGTTCATATACCTCACCATGTTTCCTCAAAGATTCCAAGCTACAATCTTCGGGCTGCTCATAAATCCCTTCAAGAGAATTGGGGAAAAGTAAGATTTTGCCGTTTTTATCTATGTACTTAATCATTATACTCAACTGACCCTGTTGAACGGGTCAATTTGGGGTGTGTTCATTTCTAACTAATGAAATTATAAAAATTCCAGCTAAAAGTGGAACGGGTCAAACGGGTTGAAAGTCATATGCAGTCAATGTGTATATTCCTTAATGATTATACAACATAATTATTGCTCATATGATCTGTGATACAGTATTTAAATGAGGCATCATGGAACTGGCGTTTAATGAAGACGATATTGACAATATGCCATGTGTACAATGAGGACAGTAATTACATCTCATTCGAAGAGGTTGCTCCCGAGATATCCAGTCCTATCACATTCCTTAAAAGGGTAATGCCCGATTATGCATAATACATTTACCCTTTCTTTATTTAAATTACTAATCATTAGTTGTCACTTATTTCTCTTTTTATACATCACAAGTCTACTATTTTCTCTTTGTGATTCAATATCCGATATTTTATATTTTGATTATTGTTTTGCTTATTAAATTCAACTAGCAATAATACCTGTACGCATTGCGGCGCGCGTACTTCGCAAACATCGAATAGATTAGTCCAAACGTTATGTGATGCGTTAATCATACGAAGATGTGTGTTTCGACGTATTCGATTGAACTCAATGTAACATATATACGCATTGCGATTGGATCAAAACATAAAGTATGCGATTGGATCAAAACATAAAGTAAATCAAATTTATAACATATAATCACAACTTATTATATATGACACGACTCATACATAGAAAACGTAACGTGTATAACGAAGAATATGACACGTATAATAAAAAAAAGGATTAATTAGAGCTTTTGAAAAAAAGGGAATAAAAGAAAAGACAATTTGACTCCACTCGGTTCGAAACAAAATTTACAAAACATTCATAAAATAAGCAATAAAATAAGCAACAAAACATGAGAAAATTTCACTTTTTGTCCTTTATGTTTGCACTGAATTTTGAAACGTGCCCTTTAAAAGTTTTAGTTTCAATTTATGTCCAAAAAACACATGTTTTATATCATTTTATGTCCTTTACACCAATTTACTCAGTTAGATTTATTTAATGCAAGGGTATAATTGTCATTTGAAGTTTGATTGCAACTGTGTCCCCTTATCTTCTTCAAAAACATGCGCACACCAAGAATTATTTGCCTCTCTCTCCTTCTTGATTAAACACCGGCGACCGGAGCCACATCTCTGGCGACCGGGTTCCTTCGGTGAACCACACACACACAGCCCCCTTACTTTCACTCGCACACCCGTAACCATCTGAATACCCCTCGATCACCGGCAAACCCCCACACCCCCTCGTTCTTTTCTCCCTAAAACCCGACCGGACTCCGGCCGGTGACGTTGATATTGATGAGCGATGATGATGATAATGTCGTTGATGACGACTGACGCTGATAATCGTGGATAATGATGGTTGACAGCGGAGGCGGTGGTGCGGCTCCGGTGAGTTCCACGGCAGCGCGATTGAGTGGTGGAAATGGGGGTGTTTGACGGCGGCACTGTGACTGAGTTTCGGGTAAACTCTTCAACACCCCTTTTTTCTTCTCTTTTTCTCTTTAGATCCGACACGATCTATGAATTTTTCTGGCACATTGGGTGGTGTTTCAGGTAATCACGATGTTGAAGATGATGATGGTGGTCGTCCGACAGGGGCGTTGGCCGCCGGAGCCACGGCGACGGCTGTGGTTGAGAGAGAAGATAATAAGGGTTTAGGCATATCAAGATCACTTGTAAGATTATAGGCTCAAAAGGAGTTCTTGAAAGCAACTTCTTTAGCTGCAGATAAAGTTTATGAAGATGAAGACTCTGTCCTTGAATTTGATGAAGCTTTGTTGAAGTTTGTTACAATGTATCCTAAGTATAAATATTCTGAGAAGATTGATGAGCTGAGGGGTGATGAGTATTGTCATTTGAGCTGAGATTTGAGGGGTGATGATATTTGATTATTTGAACATTCCTGATAGTGAATATGGACATCGCCGGAGAACCGATTCTGTGACACCCCAGGAAAACCAGGAGAACCATACAACTTAACTAGCTTCCTCAGTGAGTGCCTACCAAATTTCGGGACGAAATTTCTTTCAACTTGGGGATGATGTGACAACTCGAAATTTAGAACCTTTCTTGTATCCCGATGTAACATGAACGTGTGACTAGTTAACTTGTGTGATTTAATGAATGATATATGTGAACTTATATGATTATGTTGGTGATTGTATGTATGCGAGTATGTGTATGAACCGAAACAACAAGGACCCGACTCGAGACCATGTGGTCTCGAGTGAACAGTAACATATGGGCCGGTTGGGCCACACACACACACTTAGCCTATTTTGAAAACCCATTAGGGTGCACCACTTGAAGCTAGTATATATGTTATGCACCTAGCCATCTTTGCCATTTTCTTGGACAACACACACTCCCCTACTCTCTCTCTAGAAACCGTTAAACCCCCTAAGTCTCAACATCACCTCTCCTCCCACCCTTCTCTCGGATCTAACCGGTAGAACAAGAGCTCTCGGATTCAAGCTCAAGGTCTCTCTTGAAAACTTAACCGGTTAGTGATTTATGTTATGTGATATATTTCGGTTGAAGATGATATGTTTCGGTTGATAGTTATGCATGATGAAATCATATGACAATATGTATGCTTGTTAAGTTTCATACATGATTAGGGTATTGATTATGTGATGACGTGCACCATGACTATTGTTTGAATATGACAAAGGTGTTTGTAGATCTAATGAGCTCTTGGTGATTAAATGATACATGCTTAGTTACGACCCTTATAATGAACTTGATATCTTTGGTAGAGATATAAAAATTTTGTATGATAAAAGAATGATAATGAGTATCCGATTCATGAGGATATAGAACAAATGCTTGGTTTGCAATATGAGCTTGATATCTAGTTTAGATAATATAACTCTTGTCCGAAAAATGCAAAATATGTTTAAATAAGGGCTGTTTGTGTTTGATGAACATGATGAATGTATGAAGAACTTGTTGAATATCATATGAACATGATATGAATATTTGAAATTTATGTGTTTGATCCGTTTTTGGTTAGGGTTAGACAAATAAACATGTTTATGAGGGTAGTACATAATGTTGCATGAAATCAAAATCCAATTGGATAGTACACTGTGCAGAATCAGCTTATGTCCGGTCGAGACCTTCGGTTGCGACTCGAGACCACCGCATGATGAGTCGAAATCCCCCGGTTGCGACATCGGTTGCGAGTCGCAAACACCTGGTTGCGACTCGAAACCACACGTGATCAGCACACAAACCTTATGACTCGAAACCACAGTTACGAGTCCGGTTGCGACTCGAGACCAAAACAGCATGAACCGAGACCATGATTGCGAGTCCGGTTGCGACTCGAGACCGCCTGCCTCGACTAATGCATGAATGACTCGAAACCGCACAGTCTCGACTCGAGATCTCTAGTCTCGACTCGGGACCACGTACACATACACCGAATCAGACTTACTGTATTACGGGCTTAGTTGATGGGCCGGACCTTGGGCTTTGTTTATTTATATACTACTGTTCAACCCGTAGGCATTATTTGCAAACTGCCATGTTTATACATGTATGCCATGATTATTACTTGAGTACAATACGTGGAGAACATACGTGCAATACGTGGTTTGAACCTGACTTGTATGACACAACTGTGATAGGACGCGAGTGACCACAATATTGCTTGTTTGACTTTTCTGTGTATCTACCGAGCAAACCAAGGTGAGTTCACACCCTCTACAAAGCATGGGATTCCCTGGGTTGGGAATGGGGTTAAGGAATGTGGATTCCTCATCCTCCTTGGGTAGGACAGCAATGGTTCAGGAATGTAATTCCTCGTCCTCACGGACAGATAACTCGTACTAGACCAAAACTCTATCACGAAGTCCCTCATTTTTTATATCGACTTAATCGCCGGGCCAATGGCGAGCGGGTCGTTAGTTAGATAGCGCTATTTAGGTCTGACAAACCTCACACCGTGCCGCAGAGGACGGGCGTGAACTAATGGATCTGGGGCACGTCAATGATGATAGACATTGACAGTTTCAGGGCACTTAAACATGACTACAGTCAGCAGTCGATATGGTAACGAGTCTAGTGTATACATGGGGTAGCCCCCACGGCCGAAATGCCAGATAACTAACACGGGGTAGCCCCCACGGCTGGATTGCCAGAGTAACCGGGAATAAACAAGTCACGTTTTTAACTATGGGGTAACCCCCACGGCAGGATGCCGGCTAAAGGAACTGTTTTCGAAACTACTTAAAACGAACACCCAACAGTGAACTCACTCAACTTGTTGTTGACTCGTTACTACATGCTTTGCAGGTCCTTAGGTTTTTAGCTGGAGCTTGCATGGAGGAGGATCGTTGTGGGACATGGACGACTGTGTGCCATGTTAAACTTTGAAACAATTAAACTTATGTTTTGATTTAAGACTTATGCTTCCGCTTGCAACTTAACTATGTTTTGTTGAACACCAATTGTATTGGTTGAACTTTTATAACTATGTGATTGCTTGTTCAATATGATTGGTGGCTGGATCCTGGTCAGTCACGCCTCCAAGCGGTAGTACTCCGCAGGTGGATTTTGGGGGTGTGACAGATTGGTATCAGAGCCATTGGTTATAGAGAACTTGGTTTTAATAAGGGAAAAAAAACGTTTTTGTTAAAACCAGACTATAACCTGTACAGTGCTCAACGGTCCACAACGATGCTTCACTCCACATGCAAGGCTCGACATTCTAGGTGATATGATCTGTGTATATATTGCCTACTTGTTAGTTACATAGTACATTGCTTATGGCATGCTTGGTTAGTATAACTACCGTTGCTTGAACACGAGCGTGCTTACTCTATTTTATCGTCGTACGTTCGCGAAACCCCTCTCACTCACGTTCTTCCTGATATGAAGATCATGTCTGGACGCGTTAACCTAACACAAGCCCAGTTGACGGCTCTGATCAACGAACGAGTTGCCGCAGCACTTGCAGCTGCACACGCAGGAGGTATATCCTGCAGTCCGAACTCATTCTAGGATCTTTAGGATCCTACTCTCGTGAACCAACCTGTGTGTTAAACTCTGTCTTTTCTTTCACCTACGATAGGTCAGCATGTTCAGCCACCCGTGTGCACTTTTAAGACTTTCATGGACTGCCGACCAACTACTTTTAGCGGCACTGAAGGAGCAGTAGGTCTCCTACATTGGTTTGAGAAGCTAGAATCTGTGTTCGAAATGTGCGAATGCCCTGAGGCGCGCAGGGTGAAGTATGCTACTGGTACTCTCGAGGGTTTAGCCCTCACGTGGTGGAACGCTCAGGTTCAGATGCTGGGGTTGGTTGCTGCCAACGCAACCCCATGGGAAACTTTTAAGGAGATGATCAAAGAAGAATACTGCAGCCGGGATGAGATTCACAAACTAGAGGTGGAGTTCTTCAACCTCAAGATGACGGGGTCTGAAATTGAAGCTTATGTGAAGAGGTCGAACGAACTGGCAATTCTGTGCCCTACTATGGTGGATCCTCCCATCAAACGCATCGAACTATTTCTTCAGGGCTTAGTGCCGGAAATCCAAAGTCATGTGACTTCGGCGAACCTCGCCACCTACCAGCAAACTGTTCAGTTGGCTCACCGTCTCACGGACCAAGCGGTGGAGCAGAACAAGTTGCCAAAACGCATAGGCGCTGCAACTACTTCTGGTACCTCTAGTGACAACAAACGGAAATGGGATGGAACTTCAAGTAAGGGTTCGACTTCTGTTCAGTCCCAGTCTCAGCAGAGAAAGACTGATGACTACAAGAGCCCTAATCAGCAATCGTCTGGTGGTCAAAGCCATGGTGGGTACAAAGGGAATCACCCCAAATGCAATCGCTGCAGCCTGCACCACAGCGGACCATGCACCAGGGGCAACTGTCATCGGTGCAACAAGCCTGGTCACGCTGCAAAGGATTGCAGGAGCTTATACCCCGCCAATCAGAATCGTCAGCAAGCTCAACAGAACCAGCAGCAGCAGCAAGGTGATAACAAAGGGTGCTTTCAGTGCGGAGCTGAGGGCCACTTCAAGAGAGACTGCCCCCAACTGAACAGGAACCAGAACAACAACAACAACAATAACAACAATCAAGGGAATGGTAACAATGGGAACAACAACAACAATGGCGCCAGGGGGCGGGTGTTTGTGATTGGCCAAGGTGAAGCAAGGAATGACCCCAATGTTGTGGCGGGTAAGTTCCTTCTCGACGACTTTTATGTTTCAGTTTTATTTGATTCGGGTGCCGATACTAGCTACATGTCACTAGAAGTTAGTCGAATGCTCAAGCGTATTCCAACACCTTTGAACAATAAGCACACCGTAGAGCTAGCAAATGGTAAGAGTTTAGAAGCCACACACCTAGTCAAGGGTTGTAAACTTATTCTCGCGGACCAGACCTTCTCTATCGACCTCATCCCTATTGTCTTGGGTAGTTTCGACGTTGTCATTGGGATGGATTGGTTATCCCAACACCGAGCAGAGATTCTTTGCAACGAGAAGGTTGTCCGTATTCCAGGTCCCGGTGGTGAACCTCTCATGATTCATGGCGACAAGAGGAGTGCTGTTGAGAACGTCATTTCTCTCCTTAAGGCCCAAAAGTGCTTGCGAAAGGGCCACACTGCCATTTTGGCTCTCGTTACTGACACCTCGGAAAAAGAGAAGAAGATAGAAGATTTTCCAGTGGTACGCGATTATCCAGAGGTATTTCCTGAGGAATTACCTGGTCTTCCGCCTCATCGCCAAGTCGAGTTTCAGATCGAACTAGCTCCTGGAGCTGCGCCCATAGCCCGTGCACCTTATCGTTTAGCCCCATCAGAGTTGAAAGAACTCTCCACGCAACTACAAGAACTCTTGGATAAGGGTTTTATTCGTCCTAGCTCATCGCCCTGGGGAGCTCCAGTATTATTTGTGAAGAAGAAGGACGGTACTTTCAGAATGTGCATCGACTACCGGGAACTCAACAAGGTGACGGTGAAGAATCGTTATCCTCTACCGCGGATCGACGACTTGTTCGACCAGCTGCAAGGGTCGAGCTACTATTCGAAGATCGATTTGAGATCGGGTTATCACCAACTGAGAGTCCGGGAAGAGGACGTCTCCAAAACAGCTTTCAGAACTCGATACGGGCACTATGAGTTCTTGGTCATGCCTTTTGGGATGACAAACGCACCTGCGGTTTTCATGGACTTGATGAACCGGGTGTGCAAGCCTTACCTGGACAAGTTCGTTATAGTCTTCATCGACGACATCCTGATCTATTCCAAGAGTCAGGAGGAACACGAGCAGCATCTACGACTTATTCTGGAACTCCTTCGAACAGAACAGCTTTATGCAAAGTTCTCGAAATGCGACTTCTGGCTTCGAGAAGTCCATTTCCTGGGCCACGTGGTAAACAAGGATGGGATTCACGTTGATCCATCCAAGATAGACTCGATTAAGAACTGGCCTGCACCTCGTACACCAAAGGAAATTCGCCAATTCTTGGGTTTGGCGGGATACTACCGGAGATTCATAAAGGATTTTTCTAAGATTGCACAGCCTCTCACCTCACTAACGCAGAAGGGCGTTGTTTATCGCTGGGGAAACGCACAGGAGTTGGCATTTCAGCACCTAAAGGATAGACTTTGTAGCGCACCTATCCTTTCCTTGCCGGAAGGCACAGACGACTTTGTGGTTTACTGCGACGCATCAATTCAGGGTCTTGGTTGCGTGTTGATGCAACGAGATAAAGTTATAGCCTACGCCTCACGCCAACTCAAGGTTCATGAAAAGAACTACACTACGCACGACCTAGAGCTGGGAGCTGTTGTTTTTGCACTTAAATTGTGGCGGCATTACCTGTATGGTACCAAGTGCGCCATCTACACCGACCACAGGAGCCTCGAGCATATCTTCAAGCAGAAGGAACTGAATATGCGACAACGACGATGGGTCGAACTACTGAATGACTACGAGTGCTCAATCAGATATCACCCGGGCAAAGCCAATGTTGTGGCTGACGCCCTTAGTCGAAAGGACACTGCGCCTAAGCGCGTGCGAGCCTTACAACTCACGATCCATTCTAGTCTGCCTCCCCAGATACGAGCAGCTCAGATAGAAGCACTGAAACCAGAAAACGTCAGGGCCGAAGCCCTACGCGGATCGAGGCAACGCTTAGAACAGAAGGAAGACGGTGCTTACTACGTAACGGGACGCGTTTGGGTCCCACTCTATGGCAACCTACGAGAGCTCGTGATGGATGAAGCACACAAGTCTCGCTACTCAGTACACCCTGGATCAGATAAGATGTATCATGATATCAAAACTACGTATTGGTGGCCTAGCATGAAGGCCCACATAGCGACCTACGTCAGCAAGTGTTTGACTTGTGCGAGAGTCAAGTCGGAATACCAGAAACCATCAGGCCTACTCCAACAACCAGAGATACCTCAATGGAAATGGGAGCAAATTTCCATGGATTTTGTCACTGGCCTGCCTAGATCCCAGCGCGGGAACGATACTATTTGGGTGATCGTGGATCGACTCACAAAATCTGCACACTTCTTGGCTATCAAGGAGACGGATAAGTTCTCCACTCTTGCAGAAATATACCTTAAGGAAGTCGTTTCGAGGCACGGAGTGCCCACCTCCATTATCTCGGATCGAGATGCACGTTTTACTTCAGAGCTGTGGCAAGCAATGCACAAATCCTTCGGCTCACGATTAGACATGAGCACAGCGTACCACCCTCAGACGGACGGGCAGTCCGAGCGCACTATTCAAACCTTAGAAGACATGCTTCGTGCATGTGTAATCGACTTTGGCAACCGCTGGGAAAAGCATCTACCACTTGTGGAATTCTCGTACAATAACAGCTACCACACCAGCATTAAAGCTGCTCCATTTGAGGTATTGTACGGACGTAAATGCCGGTCACCTCTTTGCTGGGCAGAGGTGGGAGATAGTCAGATCACTGGTCCAGAATATGTAGTAGACACGACCGAACAAATTGCTCAAATACGAAAACGCATGACGGCAGCTCGCGAACGCCAGAAAGTTTACGCCGACATGGGCAGGAAACCGCTTGAGCTCCAGGTTGGGGAGCGGGTACTACTCAAAGTTTCACCCTGGAAGGGTGTGGTTCGTTTTGGTAAACGCGGCAAACTCAACCCACGATACGTTGGACCCTTCGAAGTCATTGAGAAAATAGGCAGGGTGGCCTACAGACTAAACTTACCAGCGGAACTCGGTGCGGTTCACAACGTTTTTCACGTGTCGAATCTGAAGAAGTGATGTGTGCTAAATAGACTATAAAAATTAACTAAATTAGACTCTCTAAGCTAGACACTAAAAGCTTTAAATTCTAGACTCGACCTAAACCACACAATCGGCAAGTGTACCGATCAATGTAGTATAACCTAGGAAGTCCGGATATCGAACCACGAGACTCTAACGAATTACGTAAACTAGACTCTGACAAGACACTGACGGACGCGACTTAACTTGTTTATTTGTTGGGGGGGGGGGGTTACTGAAAAACTAGGAAATCTATATTAACTACTAAATTAACTAAGACTAGATTAAAAACGAATAAAGGTTGTGAGCTTTTCTTATATGAGAACTAGACCACCTAGACAAGAATCCTGGATTGTTTTTAAGAGATTACCAATTAAGTTAAATGCACGAGTTATGGAACCGGGATCGTATGATACTAAACCTATTAAGAACCATCGAGGCCCCTCGACCCTTCTCAAGGAGAAACCTGTGGACCTACCTAGGCCGTTAATCCTACCGGTTATTAGATTTCTTCCCAGTCCTCTAATTATTGTGAAAGTACCCTAATATTGACCTATTCATTCCCAATCCTAGATCTAGGGTAGTTTGAAGTAATAGATTTGACTTGATAGACTAATAAGACCGACAGGTAAACCAAGACATAACCTTTCCCAAGGCCTATCTAAAGCAATTCGCCGGGTAAGACCTACCAATAGCCCCTCACTTCCCAGTTATTAGAACTAGTAGAACACTAAGACCTAGCAAATTATTATTAGTTACTTCTAGAGGTTATCGGCCGATTCTCCCTAAAGAGTGAAGGTTTTCTTATGTGATATAGACACTCACCGAAACCCTAAACCCTAATATGACCCTATGTTGTGATATAGACCGTCACTAAGAATCATATGAAGCAAATAACAATAACAAACCAAATCAAAGCATGCATACACATCAAATCATTAAGACAAACCGCTTACAATACACAATCACCCATAAACAACGTGCAAATAACGAAAAAGGTAAAATCTTTATATTAATCCATTCATCAAAGTCTAGGTGGTTTAAATGTTTAGCCAAGCATCTCAAAAATCAAACACAAAACAAAGATGTCTAACAAAGAATTCATTGTAACAAAGTTTCAAGAAAGTAATCGACAAAATAAGGGATTAGAAAACCCGATTAAATCTTCGATTCTTCACTCTTGACTCGTACCAATGATTCCCGTGCCTTCAAATCTCCGATTGCCGTCAAAGAATGCTCCAAGATAGCTCTCAACTCTCAATAATTCGTAACTACTATTGCTGATTAGGTTTTCTTGGGAATTAGATAACAAAACCCTAATCAGAAAGTCAAACCGGTCAACTGAAGACCCTAGCGTGACGCGAGGGGGGGTGTGGCGTCACGCCTCGCCTCCAAAAGTGGATTTCTTGATTTTCAATTATTTTCTGATTTCCAGCTTCTCCGACGCGCGTACGAATCCCGTTTTTCTTCCGAACTGCTCGTTTTTACTCGTTTTTCAACACTTTAAGCTACGGGACCTGAAATCAAATCTTAACGTCAGCAGTATCATAGTTCTAACCTAAAACAGACCCTAAACGACTGAAAACTGACTAAAATATACACTATAAACATATG
This sequence comes from Helianthus tuberosus, assembly GCA_030545235.1. Classification (NCBI taxonomy): domain Eukaryota; kingdom Viridiplantae; phylum Streptophyta; class Magnoliopsida; order Asterales; family Asteraceae; genus Helianthus; species Helianthus tuberosus. The sequence goes on from CM060409.1 coordinate 15,755,733, forward strand.
TACTTTTCAGTACATCAAACATCCCCACACTTACTCTTTTTTCGTCCTCGAAAAAGAATTATGCAACGGAATCAGAAACAAACAATTACCCGGGTCAAAAGATTAGGTATAATTAATTAAAACCAAGATTTGCGTTAGCCGCGATTGCAAATATACTTGTCCACTTAAACCCGAATCTAATCCCAAGCCCTTATCATGTGAATTTAGTTTAAGTGCGGTCAGTCCACCTAGGGTCTCACACTAGAATCTACAGTCCACCTACTCCCACCTCAAGCTTATAGGACAAAAGGAACAACCATTGGGTTATTTCCTAACCGTTTTATACCAAGATAAAGAGAGTTAAAAATCAAATCTATTTTTTTCCATTTTTTTTCTTTTTGCTTTTTTTTTTTTTTTTTTTCGTGAAGCTAGACGATGCTTTCCCTAACCCAGCGGTATTTCGACTGTAGAGTCGCTATCCCCAATCACAGATTACATAGGTTTCGGTACTTTTATTCGGCAAGTCGATTTCACACATCCCAGAGGTAAACCGGCTGTAGAGTCGCTATCCCCAACTCGGAATACATAGACCTGTGTTACTTTCATTTAGTTTCTAGCTCACTTTTATTCTAATTTTTTTTTTCAGCGAGATATGATAAAAAACTCTAACTATCTTAGCTTATAACGGCATCCCTTATACTATTTTCGGCGGTTTTAGTTTCCCATATTTCCCAGGCGAAAACCCACTAGCGGACCGACAATTAAGGTATATTAACTCAAAGGGACTTAAAACCAAACCCGGGCCTACCCACATATCCCAAACTAGACGCAAACTCGGTTTATTATAATCTCATATTATTATTATTTGAACCCGAGCAAAAATTCGTTTTTTCTATCATTTTCCGTTTTAATTGCAAACTTCTTTTTTATTCGAAAGACATTTTCTGATTTTTTAATTTTTTTGTATTTTCTCAATTTTTAATTTTTTTGTGTTTTTCAACTTTTTAATGACTCAAATATTTACAAGTATCCCATCCCCACACTTAGAGATTGCATTGTCCCTAATGCAAGAACGAAAATACGACTCAACACTACCTAAGAAATAAAACTGCAAACGAAATAAAAAAAACAACAACAACAAACAGGGAAACGACTTAGCTGGATAGGACAAAAGTCAGTGCCAGCCGTACGAATCTTGAATCCCCCGAACGATCGTATAGCATTCCATTCGCGATCGTTGCCTAGTCTGGTTGAGTTTATCAAAATAGCAAGTCCAGAATCACCCGAATGGCAATTGGGTACGGGTGGTACAATCCAAACCTGCACAATCAAAGAAAAACAAAACCCAACGCAGTACCAACTCTAAAAACGACTCAAATACTACTACTTAGACTCAAGATACAAAATAAAAGACTCAAAAGACAACCTAAAGGACCAAAAATACAAACTAAGGGCCAAAAACAAGTTTGAACCGGTTCACTAAGGCCTCGCGCGACGCTACGGCGGGCTCGCGTCACGCGGCGGGTCACAAAAATTTTTAATTTGAACCTTTACCCCTAGCGCGACGCGACGGCCCTTGGCGTCACGCCAGGGGTCGTTTTTCACAGAAGGTTACGAGAGGAAAGCCCTTTCATGCCTTAGAAACTTTTTCAAAAAAAATTTTCTCAACTATCCATCACTCCCTAAAATTTTTCTAAGTATCAAACGTACCTGAAAGTATATTTTTCTCGCGATACTCTGCAAATCTTCGATGATACACTCCTGCAACCGATTCAAACCACAACCAACGACCCGACAGACTAACAAAAACGACCATTAACTACTCTAAAAACCGAAAAAAAAACAAAAGGTACAAACTCTACAAACGAGTAGCAACTTCTCACATACTTACGGAGGATCATGGAGATGCAACTCACCTCCAAACATACTCTCTCGGGCTGTAGCACCATTATATCTATCGCCAAAATCAACCCGAAAACCTTTATCTCTTTCAAAACCTCTCAACTCTTCATCTAGCGTTTTGAATCTATACTCTTCATACCGAAATCCATCCCCACACTGAGGTTTTCTCAGTGCCTCTAATCTAGATTCTAAACGCTCCACTCTCTCCTCCAATTCTTCTACTGTTCTATCCGGTGGTTCCCCACACTTGAATCCTGTCACCTTTTCTAAACTCGCATCCCTCACATCCTTCTTCTCATCTCTCCCGTCATTCTCACACTCCCCCACTAGCGAAACCGCCTCCACTTTATCACTCGACCCTCTCGAATTCATAACGTTAAAAACTACCGCATCCTCGCCCGCTCTAAGTGTGATGGTGCCTAAAGAGACATCTATTAGAGCTTTAGCAGTGTTTAAGAATGGGCGGCCTAGAATTAGCGGTATGTTTTCATCGGCTTCCATGTCTAAAATAACGAAATCGGCCGGAAAAACAAACTTATCTACCTTAACAAGCAAATTCTCAACTATTCCCCTCGGGTGTTTGACGGACCTATCAGCTAAAAACAATGTCATTCGAGTAGGTGAAAGCTCGCCTAAGTCTAGCTTCTCATAAAGCGAAAAGGGCATCAAATTAATGCTAGCACCTAGGTCGGCTAAGGCTCTAGTGTTCGTGTTACTACCGAATAGACAAGGAATAGTGAACACACCGGGATCAGTAAGCTTTTCGGGCAACTTATTCGAAACAATGGCTGAACACCCTCCATGCAATGGGACATTCGACAACTCCCCTAACTTCTCCTTATTCCTAAGAAGGTCCTTCAAGAATTTTGCATACTTAGGCATGGACTGGAGTGCCTCTATAAACGGAAGATTAATCTTCAATTACTTGAAGATATCTAGAAACTGCCCGTATTCCCTCGAGTATTTCTGATTCTTAAGGCGTGAGGGAAACGGAACATACTCATGATTCACATAAGGTGAAGGTCTAACGTCTATGGGCTTTCTCTCAACTTTCTTCTCACCCTGAGACTCACCGGGCTGTGCGGTACTTGCTGGGACTAGCCTCTTTTGCACTTTTCCGGGAGCCTCCATCTCTATCACTTCATCTATCACATCACCATCCTCATCAACCTCTCTCTCCTCAACACTAGGGTTTCCTATGGTTCTGCCACTACGAGTGGTAATGGCCTTTACATGAGCATTCGGGTTAAGTTGGGTGTTAGCTGCAAACTGACCGGGTAATCTCTCATCTAACTTCCTAGACATATCACTCACTACCCTAGAAAGGTCTTGGACCGCAGCTTGGTGATTCTTAAGCATGAGGTCATGTTCACTAAGTCTCTTTTGGGTACTTTGATCCCTAGAAATTAGCTGACTCATCATGGACTCCATTCTTTCCATGCTACCCCCTAAATCGAAACTTGGACCTTGACCTATTTGAACCTGACTACTTGACCCCCCATCCTTAACCTGACCATTCGAACTCCCACTAAAGAGTGAACCTAGACCCCTATTCGGATTTTGAACTATTTGAAAACCAGGAGGTCCACTTGAGCGAAAATTATTATTATTAGTAAAGTTATTATTATTATTTCGCCAACCCGAACCAACATTATTATTACCAAACCCACTAGATGGAACTCTACCGAAACCTCCTCCTACGAAATCACATTGCTCCTCACCAGCTAGTACAGGACATGCACTCGTATCATGACCACCTCGACAAAACTCACACTTATCAACCTTAGCTCTAATCTCCTTGAGCTCTCGAGTGATGTTTTCCAAAACAGAGGCTAAACTAGGGTCCATGGTGACATGGTTCACCCCTCGGGCGGGTGCACTAGTAGTGGTATTTGAATTACCATTTTGATACCTCTGATCGGATCGTGATTGGGACTGAGACTGAGCAAACGCCTCAAAACGCTCTAGACACTCAGGAACTGTAAGAATACCCATCATATGCCCCCCCGCATTCGTATCGAACCTATCTCTAGTCTCTTGGGTAAGACCGTTATAAAATTTCTCACATAAAGCCCAATCGGAAAGACCATGCTGGGAGCAACGAGCACAAAGGGTTTGGAAACGCTCCCAAGCAAGGTAGTAGGGCTCGTCGGGCCCCATGCGAAAGGAATGGATTTCATCTCTAAGCCGTGAAGCTTTAGCGGGCGGGAAATACTTATTCAGAAAGGCTTGACGAAGCCCCGCCCAAGTGGTAAAAGTACCGGTTGGTTGAGAGTCCAACCAAGTAGCCGCACGGCCAGCTAGTGAAAACGGGAAAAGCTGTAAGTAGGTGGCATCGTTGGGTGCACCACTAAGGCTAAAGGTAGCTAGCATCCTAGAGAAACGGTTAATGTGGGCCGGGGCGTCCTCATCATCTCGGCCATGGAATTGGATACTATTGGTGATGGCCTGCATGGCATAAGATGGAATCTGCCATGAATTTTCATTAACTATGGGTGGGACGGTGATGGGTGAAGCAAGGCCGGTGAAATTCTGAGTGGCCTGCTGATGGACGGTTTGCCTAGGGTTAGCCATGTGTTCTAAGTTTTCTAGATTACTAGAGGTACTAGAAGTAGGGCTACCTAGTGGTGAATCCTTAGGTGAGTGGTTAGGCGAAGGTGGTGGTGTAGGTGGTGGGGTGGGTAACGGGGTGAAATCGAACTTGGGGAAACGAGATGAAGATGTAGAAGTAACCTGTGGGCCTTCGCCCAGTTGAGATGATGACTGCTTGACTGGTGACGGTGGTCCGTGCGAGCGCAGATGTGGCATCCACTACTAGCAAAAACCTGAACACAAGAAAAGCAAACACTAGTTACCGAGACACAAGAGAAGACAAAGACTCAACAAAACAAAGAAAACACGTAGCACGTATATATCAATTAGGTCTATCAAAGCTAATAAACGCAATTGCCAAGAGTCCCCGGCAACGGCGCCAAAAACTTGATGTGTGCTAAATAGACTATAAAAATTAACTAAATTAGACTCTCTAAGCTAGACACTAAAAGCTTTAAATTCTAGACTCGACCTAAACCACACAATCGGCAAGTGTACCGATCAATGTAGTATAACCTAGGAAGTCCGGATATCGAACCACGAGACTCTAACGAATTACGTAAACTAGACTCTGACAAGACACTGACGGACGCGACTTAACTTGTTTATTTGTTGGGGGGGGGGGGTTACTGAAAAACTAGGAAATCTATATTAACTACTAAATTAACTAAGACTAGATTAAAAACGAATAAAGGTTGTGAGCTTTTCTTATATGAGAACTAGACCACCTAGACAAGAATCCTGGATTGTTTTTAAGAGATTACCAATTAAGTTAAATGCACGAGTTATGGAACCGGGATCGTATGATACTAAACCTATTAAGAACCATCGAGGCCCCTCGACCCTTCTCAAGGAGAAACCTGTGGACCTACCTAGGCCGTTAATCCTACCGGTTATTAGATTTCTTCCCAGTCCTCTAATTATTGTGAAAGTACCCTAATATTGACCTATTCATTCCCAATCCTAGATCTAGGGTAGTTTGAAGTAATAGATTTGACTTGATAGACTAATAAGACCGACAGGTAAACCAAGACATAACCTTTCCCAAGGCCTATCTAAAGCAATTCGCCGGGTAAGACCTACCAATAGCCCCTCACTTCCCAGTTATTAGAACTAGTAGAACACTAAGACCTAGCAAATTATTATTAGTTACTTCTAGAGGTTATCGGCCGATTCTCCCTAAAGAGTGAAGGTTTTCTTATGTGATATAGACACTCACCGAAACCCTAAACCCTAATATGACCCTATGTTGTGATATAGACCGTCACTAAGAATCATATGAAGCAAATAACAATAACAAACCAAATCAAAGCATGCATACACATCAAATCATTAAGACAAACCGCTTACAATACACAATCACCCATAAACAACGTGCAAATAACGAAAAAGGTAAAATCTTTATATTAATCCATTCATCAAAGTCTAGGTGGTTTAAATGTTTAGCCAAGCATCTCAAAAATCAAACACAAAACAAAGATGTCTAACAAAGAATTCATTGTAACAAAGTTTCAAGAAAGTAATCGACAAAATAAGGGATTAGAAAACCCGATTAAATCTTCGATTCTTCACTCTTGACTCGTACCAATGATTCCCGTGCCTTCAAATCTCCGATTGCCGTCAAAGAATGCTCCAAGATAGCTCTCAACTCTCAATAATTCGTAACTACTATTGCTGATTAGGTTTTCTTGGGAATTAGATAACAAAACCCTAATCAGAAAGTCAAACCGGTCAACTAAAGACCCTAGCGTGACGCGAGGGGGGGTGTGGCGTCACGCCTCGCCTCCAAAAGTGGATTTCTTGATTTTCAATTATTTTCTGATTTCCAGCTTCTCCGACGCGCGTACGAATCCCGTTTTTCTTCCGAACTGCTCGTTTTTACTCGTTTTTCAACACTTTAAGCTACGGGACCTGAAATCAAATCTTAACGTCAGCAGTATCATAGTTCTAACCTAAAACAGACCCTAAACGACTGAAAACTGACTAAAATATACACTATAAACATATGTACTTTTCAGTACATCAAGAAGTGTCCGTCAGATGAGACCCACGTAGTTCCTCTGAAGGAACTCACTATCGACGAACAGTTACGATTCGTCGAGGAACCAGTCGAAATCACGGACCGGGATGTTAAGGTCCTCAAGAGCACCAGAATACCTCTCGTTCGAGTTCGTTGGAACTCACGTCGCGGCCCAGAGTTCACCTGGGAGCGCGAAGATCAGATGAAACAAAAGTATCCTCAACTGTTCGCAAACAGTACACCCACTACTGAGGCCGAAGCTACGGAATTTCGGGACGAAATTCCAGATCAACGGGGGGTGGATGTGACACCCCAGGAAAACCAGGAGAACCATACAACTTAACTAGCTTCCTCAGTGAGTGCCTACCAAATTTCGGGACGAAATTTCTTTCAACTTGGGGATGATGTGACAACTCGAAATTTAGAACCTTTCTTGTATCCCGATGTAACATGAACGTGTGACTAGTTAACTTGTGTGATTTAATGAATGATATATGTGAACTTATATGATTATGTTGGTGATTGTATGTATGCGAGTATGTGTATGAACCGAAACAACAAGGACCCGACTCGAGACCATGTGGTCTCGAGTGAACAGTAACATATGGGCCGGTTGGGCCACACACACACACTTAGCCTATTTTGAAAACCCATTAGGGTGCACCACTTGAAGCTAGTATATATGTTATGCACCTAGCCATCTTTGCCATTTTCTTGGACAACACACACTCCCCTACTCTCTCTCTAGAAACCGTTAAACCCCCTAAGTCTCAACATCACCTCTCCTCCCACCCTTCTCTCGGATCTAACCGGTAGAACAAGAGCTCTCGGATTCAAGCTCAAGGTCTCTCTTGAAAACTTAACCGGTTAGTGATTTATGTTATGTGATATATTTCGGTTGAAGATGATATGTTTCGGTTGATAGTTATGCATGATGAAATCATATGACAATATGTGTGCTTGTTAAGTTTCATACATGATTAGGGTATTGATTATGTGATGACGTGCACCATGACTATTGTTTGAATATGGCAAAGGTGTTTGTAGATCTAATGAGCTCTTGGTGATTAAATGATACATGCTTAGTTACGACCCTTATAATGAACTTGATATCTTTGGTAGAGATATAAAAATTTTGTATGATAAAAGAATGATAATGAGTATCCGATTCATGAGGATATAGAACAAATGCTTGGTTTGCAATATGAGCTTGATATCTAGTTTAGATAATATAACTCTTGTCCGAAAAATGCAAAATATGTTTAAATAAGGGCTGTTTGTGTTTGATGAACATGATGAATGTATGAAGAACTTGTTGAATATCATATGAACATGATATGAATATTTGAAATTTATGTGTTTGATCCGTTTTTGGTTAGGGTTAGACAAATAAACATGTTTATGAGGGTAGTACATAATGTTGCATGAAATCAAAATCCAATTGGATAGTACACTGTGCAGAATCAGCTTATGTCCGATCGAGACCTTCGGTTGCGACTCGAGACCACCGCATGATGAGTCGAAATCCCCCGGTTGCGACATCGGTTGCGAGTCGCAAACACCTGGTTGCGACTCGAAACCACACGTGATCAGCACACAAACCTTATGACTCGAAACCACAGTTACGAGTCCGGTTGCGACTCGAGACCAAAACAGCATGAACCGAGACCATGATTGCGAGTCCGGTTGCGACTCGAGACCGCCTGCCTCGACTAATGCATGAATGACTCGAAACCGCACAGTCTCGACTCGAGATCTCTAGTCTCGACTCGGGACCACGTACACATACACCGAATCAGACTTACTGTATTACGGGCTTAGTTGATGGGCCGGACCTTGGGCTTTGTTTATTTATATACTACTGTTCAACCCGTAGGCATTATTTGCAAACTGCCATGTTTATACATGTATGCCATGATTATTACTTGAGTACAATACGTGGAGAACATACGTGCAATACGTGGTTTGAACCTGACTTGTATGACACAACTGTGATAGGACGCGAGTGACCACAATATTGCTTGTTTGACTTTTCTGTGTATCTACCGAGCAAACCAAGGTGAGTTCACACCCTCTACAAAGCATGGGATTCCCTGGGTTGGGAATGGGGTTAAGGAATGTGGATTCCTCGTCCTCCTTGGGTAGGACAGCAATGGTTCAGGAATGTAATTCCTCGTCCTCACGGACAGATAACTCGTACTAGACCAAAACTCTATCACGAAGTCCCTCATTTTTTATATCGACTTAATCGCCGGGCCAATGGCGAGCGGGTCGTTAGTTAGATAGCGCTATTTAGGTCTGACAAACCTCACACCGTGCCGCAGAGGACGGGCGTGAACTAATGGATCTGGGGCACGTCAATGATGATAGACATTGACAGTTTCAGGGCACTTAAACATGACTACAGTCAGCAGTCGATATGGTAACGAGTCTAGTGTATACATGGGGTAGCCCCCACGGCCGAAATGCCAGATAACTAACACGGGGTAGCCCCCACGGCTGGATTGCCAGAGTAACCGGGAATAAACAAGTCACGTTTTTAACTATGGGGTAACCCCCACGGCAGGATGCCGGCTAAAGGAACTGTTTTCGAAACTACTTAAAACGAACACCCAACAGTGAACTCACTCAACTTGTTGTTGACTCGTTACTACATGCTTTGCAGGTCCTTAGGTTTTTAGCTGGAGCTTGCATGGAGGAGGATCGTTGTGGGACATGGACGACTGTGTGCCATGTTAAACTTTGAAACAATTAAACTTATGTTTTGATTTAAGACTTATGCTTCCGCTTGCAACTTAACTATGTTTTGTTGAACACCAATTGTATTGGTTGAACTTTTATAACTATGTGATTGCTTGTTCAATATGATTGGTGGCTGGATCCTGGTCAGTCACGCCTCCAAGCGGTAGTACTCCGCAGGTGGATTTTGGGGGTGTGACAGATTCCGGCTGCCGGACTTGAAGGGGAGAAGGCAGGGGATTTGGGTTGTGTGCTAGGGTTTCTCAGAAATTGAAGAAGATAAGGGGATAAAAGGGATGTGATGCATTTATTTATAAAACACCATTTTTGCCCTTGCCTTAAATAAATCTAACTGAGTAATTTAACTCGGTTTGGTGAAAAGGACATAAAGTGATATAAAACATGTGTTTTTTGGACATAAACTGAAACTAAAACTTTTAAAGGGCACGTTTCAAAATTCAGGAAATACATAAAGGACAAAAAGTGAAATTTACTCAACAAAACGTATTATATCTGACTTGACTCGTATCCCAAAAAAGTTTACATCAAAACATGCACTAACTCGATTTTATACTGAAAACGTACATAAAAAATATGCATGTAAAAATGTTTTTGTTTTTTAACGAAAACGTTATTTGACCCGACTCGTTTCTAGAAAAAGCTCACGTCAAAACATAAAGCAAATCGAATTCATACCGACACGTACATAAAAATATGCACGTAAAAAATTAGTTTTTTTAAAGTAAAGGAGGTATAGGGGTATACTCAAACAAATTATTAGTAAAAAAATTAATAGGTTAAATACGTTCGTAAAATCGTGCCAAGTAGCACAATACCACACTACTACCAGCGACCACCAACATCAAAAGAGCTCGTAAAAATAAAATAAATAAAAAAGGAATACATAACTCAGGGCAAAAAACAGACATAAAATCGTTGAACCACGCACACCCGTTCCGGCGTGTTAATGCATAGAAATTAGAACGAAACGTAAAACGTAGAAAAAAATAACTAAGTCGATCTACGACCCGCGTGTTGTGATGTGCATGTCAAACGGAGAAAGACGTCCGGTCCGGTTCTGAAAACATTGCTCTAAGACTATCCTCATTGGTGACCTTTGTTTAGGTTGGTTGCCACTTGACAAAATAATTTTGGTTGTATTTAAATTTAAAAAAAAAAGAAAAAAGAAATTGAAACCCACCCAAATTGATGGAGCAACCTTGGTTATGAGCCAAAACCATGCTCAACTTTATTCACTAGTCCAAACTTGATTAGTGAACCATTTTTTTATCAATAACTACTTTCCCCATCAATTTAATTACTCAAATATTTTTTTATAATTAAACTTATAAGGAAATACACAATATTTCTTAAAATAATTTTCTGAACATCCCGGTATAAATCTTGTTAAAAACATATTTTGTTAAAAACACGGTTTTAATATAAAATCAATACATTATAATAAAACAAAACAAACTTTGGTCACTTGGCATCCACTTAAGCCACTAATTGCCATGCGACATTGTTATACTTCTTATTGTTTTGCTTTCGGAGGGAAACACAAGACCTTTGTTCCACTTCTTTTCTCACAAATGTTATAGAAACCAAACTTTCCTTTTTGTGCAAACTGTTTTCTTTTGAATGTGATTGCAAATCACAAACCCTAATATTTCTTCCATATCCTCTCCATGATTGCATTTACATACCTTAATATTTCTTTCAATAACCGTACATCTGAATCGAAAGAAATCAACCGACAATATGTATCTTCTTTTTAAAGTATATGCACTTTGCTTTGTTCATTAAAAAATTAGTTGCAGAAGCTTGCATATAATTAGTTTTTTTACATCAATTTTCAACTAGGTATTTGTTGATCCGTTAAAATTTTCAATATTTAATTACTTTAACATTTCTAATGAAAACTTCCATGCTATTTTAAAGGTTAAATTAATGCTATTTTTAAATGTTCAATTATATTATTTGATTTATTGACATTTAATAATATTCTTTCAATTCAACATGTTATTGTTAATCGTCTATTTAAGATTATATAAATTTATTTCTTTTACCAAACTTTATATAGTAATCTTAACCAATTAATGATTGCATATGTATTTTTTTTAAATATTAAATAATTAAAAATGTTATTTATTATTTTGATGTATCATTATTTTTTTAGTTACATTCCTTTTTAAGATTAATCAAATATTTTTTATAATTTGTGATATTTTTTACTTTAATTTCGAGATTGTGTTCTCCTTTATATAAAGTTCTTTTGGTAACTACATTGTAAATGTAATTTCGTTATAACTATCTTAATTTTTAGTTCCATTTTTTAAGTCAGCATTCCTAAAACACTTAATAAATACAATGACCTTTTAAAATATAATATATAATTGTAACTAATATAAAATTATAACAGACTTCTAAAATTTATAATATATATTTTACGCATTCAAATTATAAAAAAATAAAGTTTTTAATTATGTTCAAGGTAATAGTTTAAATTGCGTTTTTTAAATAAATCAATATAATAATTATTACCTTTTAATATTACTATTACTTTTTAATGAAATCTTGAATGATAACTGAAAATCATTTCCATATTTAAATGTTCGCATAACTTATAAATAAACAACAATTTGATGTTTAACAAATGACTATTAATAAAAGTCAAACACAATCGCTATCTAAGGTTGGTTTTTTACTTTAAAAAATCGGTTTTTGCTCATAGGTAGTTACAAATAGGATGAATAATGTATGTGACACTATCTAGAATAAAAAGAAGACACAAAGTCAAGTTACTAATATTAGATAAAGATGAAAAATGTTACAAATAAGACGAATAATGTGATGTACAAAGAAATATTTAGAGATTTATAGATTGCTTCTATGTTTGTTACTTATATATTGTAATTACCAATGAGGTATCCACTGGCAAAGATAAAAGCCTTTAGGTACACTTTGATTTGAAGGTCATATTTTCAAGACTTCAAGTCCCACGTACAACATAAATAAAGAAAAAAAACTTGTATATTGCAATTTAACTTTTTTCATATTTCATGCATTATTTCATATGATTTAATGAATTATATTATATATTATAAAAGACCTGCGATTTTTTTTTATTTATATGGTAATGAGAAGTCACTTTGTGTTAAAGAGTAGGGGCAATTAAAATATGTTAATAATCATAACACGAACCAATTGTGCTGATAATAACATCTACATCTATGTGTTATTTATTGAATCAATAGATTTATTAAGAAATATTTTCTTTATACAACCCCCGTATAACACACGAGATCTTAAACTGGTATATATATATATATATATATATATATATATTTACTAAAAGTTGGTTTGTATTAGATACAACCCCCATATAACACACGAGATCTTAAACTGGTATATATATATATTTACTAAAAGTTGGTTTGTATTAGGTTGGGTTGTGTAGATTGAAGAAAGAGAAATTAGTTTTTTTTTAATATTGAGCTAAGGCTATAGGGTTTGGTCATGATCCTTATTACCATCATCAGGGGCGGAACTAATGAGGAACGAGCCGTAGCACGTGCTACGGCTCAACCTCGTATTCGCAGTGTATTTTTTTCCGGTTTTATATGTTAGGATACCCTAAACTTCTACGAGAATACCTCTAAGAGAAAAACATGAAACCTGAAATTATTCATTAAGCCCAAAACTTCTTAAATAATTAAGCCCAAATAATAAGTTTCATGATCATTAAGCCCAAATTATAATAAAGCCCAAATTAATAAAATTATCCAATTTTATGGGCATGAAATCATGGGCGGCAATTAGAGCTTCTGAGACTGAAACCCAAACGTCACACAACATCCTGGAACAGAAGCTGAAGCCGACGACGGATTTTCCGGCATTCTGCAGCCCTGCGCCAGTCCTCACGCCGGTTATTTGTCGTCGTTGTCCTCACGCCCTTTGGTTTCTTGTGAGTTTTATTGTCGAATAGAACGATTTCAAGCTATACGAAGAGAGCAAATCCATTAGATATTATCTTTTTTTATTATTATATTTATCATCGTTTTTTTATTGTTGTATGATTGCACGGTAAAAAAAATTGGGATACCCCTGATTTTAAGGGCCAGCTCCGCCACTGACCATCATGATCCCCCACGTCAGTGTCATGTCACCCACCTCTAATCCACCATCCAAAACCACTACCCTAAGGGTGTGGTCATGACCCAAACCACTATCCCCTTATTTATTTTAATTTATCTTTACCTAAAGGAAAATGAAATGATTTCTTGAAAATGGAAATGAGGACCATGGTTGCCAGGGGCGGAACCAATGTATACTTAGGCGTAGCACGGGCTACGGCTCAACCCCGTATTCGCATTCTCAGTGTAATTTTCTTTTCCGACTTTATACATAAAATACTCCTAAACATATACGAAAATACCTCTAAGAGAAGATTATGAGACTTGATGTTATTCATTAAGCCCAAATAATTAGTTTTATGATAATTAAGCTCAAGTTGTAATCACTAACAAAGCCCAAATAATAAAATAATCTATTTGAACAATGCCATGGTTTGTGCGGTCGAAAAAGATTTTTTCATAAGGTAAAAGACGACGATGTGATGGAGCGATTTCAAGCTATGAAAAAAAGAAGAGGAAAAATCTATTAGGTATTTGCTTTACTTTATTTATTTATTGTCGTTTTTCTAATATTGTATGACTGTACGGTAAAAAAAAATTTGGGATACCCCTGATTTAATAGGCTAGTTCTGCCAGTGATGGTTGACATGGTTTAATCCATGTATATGGTGGATCAAGCAAGGGGATGGTGAAGTCTTTCATTTATGTTCCTAGATGGCAAATTATCTCCCAAATATGATCCCCACACTCTTTAGCCTAAGTTGAGTTATGAATGGGGTTGGGTTTGAATGAGGATAATTTAAGAAAGTAAAATCGGTGGAAGAACGACAAAATCCAAAAGAAAAAAATTATCTGTTTCATAACATGAAAATGTATATCTTCTCAAATCTTGTTTGCGTATTATCTTTGATTCCTTATCAAGATAATAACTTTCTTTAGGTACATGAGTGAAAGGGTGATGCGTTTCGAGTATAAGACCATTTACAACAGCTAGCTCATATTTCCTCCAATTTTAAAATTTAAGGTAAAGGTCTAAAATTCATTATTTTTTCCTTTAACATCATAACCACCACACACACACACACACATATATATATATATATATAGGACAAAGATCCGTTAGGAATCACCCTTTATTGCGAGAACCGCGAGAACCGCGAGAACCAGTGTGAACACAAACAGTAATTCCTAAAAAAATCTAAAAAACACCCAAAAATTTTTTTTTTATTTTTTTACTATTTTTTTTGAAAAAATCGCTATATTTTGTTGATAAAAAAAATTCAAAATTTTTTTTTCGAGTAACAGCTATCCATGCACATGTGCATATGTATCGTTTCTTTGTCAAATTCCGTAATTCATTACAAATAATAGTCAATTGCACTTTCATTTACACTACCACGTGTAATACACTACTTTTTACGTTAACAATGTTATAAATGCACATGTGCATCTATATGTATCAACAGGAAATAAGGTGTTTTGGTACACTACTTTCTCTTTCATCTATCATTCCATCCATAATACACAAGCATGCACATGTGCATTTTTGTTATTTCTTTGACAAATTCCGTAATTCATTACATATATTAGACAATTTCACTTTCATTTACAATACCATATGTAATACACTACTTTTTACATTACCAATATTAGAAATGCACATGTGCATTTATATGTATCAACATGAAATAAGATGTTTTGGTACACCACTTTGAATACACTTTCCCTTTCATCTATCATACCATCCATAATACACTACCATTACCTCCTACCATCCATAATACAATACCATTACCTCCTACCATCCATAATGCAATACCATTAACAATATTTTCACTTTATTACATGTATGTAAACACCATTTATACCATCCAATCAACATATTACATAAAAAAATTGACAACTATAACCAAACCATCAACCACTAGATATAACTAACCAAAAAACATGTATATGGGTCTACTTCTCCATTCAAAATCACAAACTTTTTGTACCAAAACACGTTATATCATGGTTATACCTAATTATGCACATGTGCATTTTGAATATTGGTAATGTAAAAAGTAGTGTATTACTAATGGTATTGTAAATTAAAGTGCAATTGTCTATTCCTGATAACGTATTACCGAATTTGTTGAAGTAATGATACATATGCACATGTGCATGGATAACTGTTACTCGAAAAAAAAAGTTTTTTTTTTTTTTTATGTTTACGAAATATAGCGATTTTTTATTAAAAAATATAAAAAAAAAATAAAAAAAAATTTTGAGTGCTTTTTAGATTTTTTTTAGATTTTATTTTGTGTTCACATTGGTTCTCGCGGTTCTCGCAATAAGGGTGGTTCTCGCATGAACCTTACCCTATATATATATATATATGGTCAGGATTTAGAGAGAACGGTGAAAAATGTGAGAACGGTGAGAATGATTTTGGTGGTGACATGTGGCATTGATGTTAAATTACACTAACATGTAATATTGTCAAAAAAACCCACTCACATGAACTGTGTGTTCAAATGAACGCCATAAAAACACCAAATTCAGAAAAACACCATGAAAATACTCAGTTAAAACGACAACAAAAAAAACTATTTTTTAAGCTATAATTTACAATAGCTCAAAAAACCATTTTTTAGCCATATAGCTCAGTTAAAACGCCATAAAAAAAAAACTATTTTTTGAGCTATAATTTACAACAACTCAAAAAACCCATTTTTTAGCCATATAGCTCAAAAAACGCCATAAGCTCCCAGTTAAACCGTCACGCAAAAAAAAAAAAAACTATTTTTTGAGCTATAATTTACAACAGCTCAAAAAAACCATTTTTTAGCCAACTCCCAGTTAAAACGCCATAACAAAATTTACAACAGCTCAAAAAAAAAAAACCATTTTTTTGAGCCATATAGCTCAAAAAACGCAAACGCCAAACTATTTTTTTGAGCTATAATTTACAACAGCTAAAAAAAAAACCATTTTTGAGCCATATAGCTAAAAAAAAACCATTTTTTGAGTCATATAGCTCAAAAAAAAAACATTTTTTTTGTCTAACCGCCTAAATTAATATTCTTTGAGCTCAGAAAAATCATAATATGTACTGTAAAAACGCTATAAAACACACAGTTCAGAAAAACGACATGAAAAAACTCAGTTGAAAATGCTATAAAACACTCAGTTCAGAAAAACGCCATGAAAATACCTAGTTAAAACGCCATAAAAACACCTAGTTCAGAAAAACGCCATGAAAAAACCTAGTCTAAAACGCCATAAAACACCCGGTTCATAAAAACGCCATAAAACCCAGTTAATTTTTTTTTAAAAGTATATCAACAGTATACTCGTTGAAAAGATTAAAAAACACTGAGTTTTGTGGTGTATTTTTTTTTTCGAAAAATAATCACGTATAAAAAAGTTATTGTCGTTTAAATATGATGGGGGAAAATGGCATGTGATTACCATGTGCACCTTTGTTTGGATCTTACTATTTTACCCCTCCTGGCAGTTCCAAGGCCCTGTTATTTACAAAAAATGTCACCGCATCAATCTCAGCCACAAACCACTAAGATCTTGTGGCTGAGAATCGTTCTCACCGTTCTCACACTTTGAGACGTTCTCTCCTGATCCTGATCCTATATATATATATATAGACACGCATAGCTATTTTGTAATTTAAAAAATTGTTACAATAACTTTTTATATATAAAAAAACTACTCTTCATCATCCGTCAAATTAGTGTGAATGTGTATAAAAACAAAAATATAATAAAATAAGTGTCTGTGAGTAGAGTAAAATGCCATTTTACTCCATGTGGTTTGAGTCATTTTGTCAATTTAGTCCAAATGTTTGAAACGTTGTCATTTTAGTCAAAATAGTTTGAAACGTTTCCATTTTAGTCCACATGGTTAACTCCATCCATTTTTTTCTGTTAACTAGAAGAGCAATGCGGTCATCTTTATGTAATTTTGTTAACTAGAAGGGCAATTCGGAATTGTCGTTCTAGTTAACAGAAAAAATGAATAGAGTTAACCTAGTGGATTAAAATAACAGCGTTTAAACTATTTGGACTACCATGACAATGTTTCAAACCTTTGGACTAAACTGTCAAAATAATCCAAACCACATAGACAAAATGACATTTAACTCATGTGAGTAAAATTAACATATAAATTATTGATGAGATGTGGGAGGGTTTTTTCATTTTTAAATAGTGAGAGACAATTTTTTGTTGATGAGACGTGGGAGGGTTTTTTATTTCTTTTTTTCAACAATGAGAGAGAAATTTTTAAAAAGTATAAGTTTTAATTAAATCATAGGGTATACAATGGTGGAGCTCCTGTGAATGCTCTAACATGTGTGTTGTATAGTTTGATTTTTTTTGAATGGCCAACAAAATCAAGATCAACTGGATAAACGCAATGGAAAAAAGGTCACCCACATCAGCAAATGTAGACGATGCTGATGACCTCCGTGACCATTTCACAGAAAACCCACCGCTCAAAGACCCATTATGATAAAACCCATAACTTAACCCAAAACATTTTTACTCCCGACTATACTCAAACCCATAACCTCTACTTTCAAAAGCTGGACTCTCAGTCCACCACCTAGGGCTGCAAACGAACCGAACGAACACGAACAAGGCCTTGTTCGTGTTCATTCATTAAGGAAATAAATGTATTCATGAACGGGTCATGAACACTTACCGAACGAGGTTTTATGTTCGTGTTCGTTCATTAAGGAAATGAGAGTGTTCACGAACGGTTCACGAACACAAATAAATTTAGCTAATGTGACGAAGGATAAAGGTGGATGGCCCATAGAGTAGCACTGGAACGTGAATTACTTATTGTGAAACGGAGGTCGATCGTATTCGTCGATGTAAATAATGAGAAAGGAAAAGGAACAGTACATAAACAAAGTGAAATAAGGTTTCGTAGTTTAATTGTTATGGTAATAAAATAAATAAAAGTTTAATAATATAAAAAGTATAGATAAAATATATGAAAGTACAAAAATCTTTAATTAAAACACAAACATACGAACTGTCACACCCCAACCGATGGCGGAAATCATCGGGGCATGGCACTGAGCGAAACAGATTGTCCAGAAGTTTCCATAACAACTATCATTACCATTCAATTTAAATTAACATGTCCCATACCATGTCTCAAATAGTAAACAAATTATTACAGATAACATCAAGGCAAATATTCTGTTCCGACAACTCAGATTTAACATAATTAGTTTATTTATTGGTTTCTAGGACTCCTTTTCCTAGCTTCGATTTCATCAAAGCACAGAGAGCATACAAGCAACCTAAGCACCTGTTACATACGTTAAAATAAAGTCAATACATAAAATGTAAAGGTGAGCATACAAGTTTGATAATAGCATATAGAGTTCGAATTCGTTTACGCATAACCAGCTCGTACACATAGTGAAATGAAGCACGTTAGTTATCGACATAGATCCATCGATACCAATGACTGCGGGTTGACTGCCCGAGGCAGTTCGCAATACATGATTACCACCGTAATCCATGCAAGTAAAAGATCCTTAACAACCCTTGTGTGAACGGGTGCTGAGTCCAAACTATAGTACTATCATTGCTAAGGCAGGTAGACAGCATTCCATGTGTAAACATAACAAACAAGCATTCATAAGCCACATATAACATGCATTAACGGTTAGCGTTCAAATAGTTTGAGTAGTGTGATAGTTGTAGTTTGAATATTCGTAACGTATGTAACACCCAAAAGTGCTAAAAGCAAAAAGGGATCGAGTATACTCACAGTGATTATGGATTGAAGGGAGCGCTTAGCGAGTACGGTTAGCCTGAATAGATTCGGTAGCATAACGATAAGTGAAACGTAAAATAGGAAACAAGTGTGGAAGGGTCGGACAGCTGGTCGATCGGACGGTAGTCCGATCGGACGGCTAGCCGTTCGGCTGACAGTCCACTCGGACCGCTGTCCGGTCGGTTGGTAAGCCGATCGGACGGCTGTTCGAGTAGATTGTTTCTTCCTTTGAGAAAGATGTGTTTGTGTATGATGGCTTGAATTTTGAAGTTTTCGTTGTAGCATTTGAAAACACTGAAGTACCTTTACCTTTCAGGTCGATCGATCGGACGGCTGTTCGATCGGTCGGCAACCCGATCGGTTGGCCTTCAAGGAGTTGCAAGGTTTAGTCTTTGGATCGGACAGGTGTTCGATCGGACAGGTCAACAAGTCAAAGACTTTAATGAGATGTGAGGTAGGGTTCAATGGATCAGATGGTTGATCGATCGAATGGCACAAGTGTTGTTCGATCGGACAACAGGGTATCACCTGATCGGACGGCTGTTCGATCGGGTGGCATTCCTAGTGCATTGAACAAGTTGAAAATTGATTAAGTATTGAAACATAGTATCTCATGATCCGAAGAGTAATCCGATCGGACAGTAGTTCGATCGAACAACAGTTCGTTCAATACTACTCTTCAAGGTAGGTTGACGGTGTTTGACCATGTGTTAGCCGATCGGCTGGCCAGTCGATCGACTGACTATCCGATCGGCTGGTTGTCCGTTCGGACAGCAGTCCGATCGGTCAGCATCTTGACCTGATCAGCCTTGTGTCTAACACTTGGTTGTTCTGTTTGTCGTTTTATCGAGGTACTTTGACAGCGGGTAAAACCATAGATCTCTCGTCCTTACTTGGTCCCCCGGATCGGATAGGAATCACCCAAATCCGGTCGGTGGCCTGTTCGGAACGGAGTGTAGCATTCACCCGAAGTCGGTTTACCTTGCGGATAGAATCCGGATCTCGAACCATACAACCACCGAAGTGATTTGTAACCGACTCAGATCCCGTTTCTACCGATTTGAAGGCATTGAGTGTAAAAGAGTTGAAAGAAAGTTGGCAGAACCATCTTTCAATCCTTTTCCACCGTGTATATGTTCAGATCTACTAAGGATCTTTGTTTGTTTATGTGGAAATCGGTTAGATCCAAGTTATTCTTGTTGGATTGAGGCCAAAACATGAAGTTCTTCAAGAACCCATGATGACATCATCCTAGAACACTTGATTCTTGGTGATTTCACGGTTAAAAGTTAAGATTTGAAAGATAGAAAGGTGTAGAAATGTGTATAGATCAAGGAAGTACAAGATTTAGGATGAAAACTTACCGGAATCGAGAGAAATCTGCGAAATAGTGAGCTGAGCGTGCTGGTCGGACAAGGGTTTCCAAAAGTGGAAAGGTATGACAATGACAGGTGTATTTATAGGATGACAAAAAGGGAAAGGGCTGGCCGATCGGCTGGCAGCTCGATCGGACAGCCTGTCGATAAGGACGGCGCGAGTCGATAAGGAGCTTTAGCGATAGGGTTAGCTCCAGGAATGAGGTCAATACGAAAGTCGATATCACGACTTGGCGGTAGTCCGGGAAGATCCTCTGGAAAAACATCAGGAAATTCTCGAACCACTGGAACGTCTTTCACTTCCTTCTTCTCTTTCTTTTCTTTCCCCGCCACTACAATGTTGGCCAAGAAAGCTCTGTATTCCTTGCGGAGATACTTGCTAGCTTGTAGACATGACATAAGCTTGAGACCCTTTGAGGTAGTATCGCCGTATACACACAATAAGTCACCATTCGCGAGCGAAAATCGAATCATTTTGTCAAAGCATACGACTTCAGCATGGTTTTCTCGGAGAAAGTCCATGCCTATTATAACGTCGAAGCTTCCGAGTTGCATCGGAATGAGGTCAATTGAGAAGATGTGATTGTTGAGCTCAAGAGTACAATCACGGATAACGGAATTAACGGCGACGGTTCTTCCGGTAGCGACTTCCACTTTGAATGCCGAGGAGAGTTGGGAACGTTTACGACTAAGGAGTTTCTCAAATTCGAACGACACAAAGCAATTATCCGCTCCAGTATCAAACAAACAGGAAGCATAAATACCATTCACAAGGAACGTACCATTGACCACGTTATTGTCGGCCTGGGCTTGACGCACGTTGAGGTTGAAAGTTCTGGCGCGTGCGGCCTGTTGTTGCTGCTGCTGTTGTTGTTGTTGTGGCTGCTGTTGAGGTTCTTGTTTCACTACCCTGTTCGGGCACATGTTGGCGAAATGATTCGGGTCACCACACGTGAAGCAGGCTCTGGCTTTGACTGCGGGTGCCGGAGGAGCTTGTTGACCCTGTGGGGCAGCGAGTAGAGCTTGGTTGGCAGGGGCTTGACGAATACGGCAGTTGGTAGTAAAGTGGCCGTATACGTTGCAGTGGGCACAAAAGCGACATTGAATAGCAGTCGGGTGATGGTAGGTGCAAGTAGGGCAGAGCGGGTGTGGCCCAGTGTATGCACGCTTTACAGGCAGTGCATTGGCCACAGGCGCCGCTACTTGACGCTGTTGGGCAGGTACAACTTGAATTGGTGCAGCAGTGATCGCACAATTCTTGTTGTTGGAGTTGCTCTTTCTCTTGTTCTTCTTTCGGATGCTCGATGAGGTGGTTTCAGTAGTGGGTGCGGTAGCAGTAGCTTGATGCAGATGCTTCGAGGTCTTATCCCAGACACCAGCCTTAACCCTTTTGTCATTGATTTCAGCGGCCAACAGATAAGTTTCCTCAATCGTCGTAGTCTTAGCCGCTTGTACGAAATCAGCAACGCAGTCGGGCAGGGCTCGGATGTATTTCTTGATTGGGATCTCTGAAGTCTTGACTTGATCGGGACAGATAATGCTGAGCTGTTTGAAACGAGCAGTGAGTCCGGCATTGTCACCATCCTTTTGCTGTATGTGCCAAAATTCATCTTCCAGCCTTTGACGTTCGTGAGGAGGGCAGAATTCCTCCAGCATGACTTCCTTGAGCTCGTCCCACGACAGACTGTAGGCTGCATCGTTCCCTCGCTTGTTCCTCTCGGCCGTCCACCAGTCTAGAGCTCGGGACTGGAAAACGCCGGTAGCATTCAGAGTCCGAAGGTCATCAGGGCAACCACTCTATCGCAGAGTAACCTCAATGGAATCAAACCAGTGAAATAGTGCAGTGGGACCTCCTTCGCTAGTGAATTCTTTTGGCCCACACGACTTGAATTGCTTGAAACTGAAAGGCCTTGCGTTAGCTTTGGGAGCTTCGGTTCTCGATTCCTCGGATGATTTGCTGGCATTCTCATAAACATCACTCACAGCTTTTGCCACACTTTTGGCGATGATGGAAGCAAGGCGTTTATCTCTCTTTTCCTGACGAGAGAGTGTATGACGGGATCCAGACGACATTGTCTGCAAGAGACATCACCACGGAACTCATCACATTGTATTCGAATCTCACCTCACACGTCTACTACTTACTAAAGCTCAGGAACACGTGTACTTATGTAAATACTTATCACGAATTCACATAATCACATAGCACATAGCACACATAATCATTTAGCACCTAGGCACGTAAGCACAGAAACAAAGAAACACATACGCATTTAACCAATAGAGGCAATCAGAAAACAGAAACCTATCATTCCAAGCCTGCGATCGTTCGAAAAGAGCGTAATGTAAGCTAGGGAGAGAAACTAGAGAGAAAGGCAAAAGGTGATTCACGTTTCTTGTACGTTTTCAGATCTATCAAAGAATCATAGTTACAATTACGTCTCGTGTGTTCGGTCTCGTTCGTGTACGGATACCGCAAGTCACACGTTTGGTTCGTAATCGTTTCGGAGTCAAAACCGGGACGTAGCAAGAATCACGGTAAATTGTACATCTAGTGTGCTTGGTCACGCACGTTTGCGGATTTCGCACGTTGAACGTGTCGTCACGCAATCACAAAATCACAAGATGCAGTGCGAGTCGTGTGTGTCGGTCGAAGTAAAAACAAAAATTGAGGAAATTCCAAAATTTAAAACACATAACAGGTAAACACACATGTAAACTCATAAAATTGACGAATTATCCTTGAAATGCATAGAAATCGGAAGGTAGATTGTCTGCGGCTAGTAGACTTCGACTAACCAAAGGGGTTCGACTATTCACAAGGATTCGTTGTGCACATTCAACCTTCAGGACTGTAACACCTCGGAAATTTACGCCCAATAATGTCTTGACACGTGTCATGGACTTGGAATATGTGAAAACAAACTTTAGAGGGACTAAAAGTTGACAAACGGTGAAACTATGTAAATTCAAGGGTTCAAAGTGTCAACAATGGATAAATAAGTCCTACAATAACCCTACATGGTGTTTATAACTTTAAACGGTTAGATCATGGATCATACGAAGCGAAAAGTGGAAGAAAGTGAGGAATTACAAACTACAGGGACTAAAAGTGTCAACATGTTTAAATTATACCTCTGAGTGATCTTTTGGCATACCCGAAGCTTTGTAATGATAAAATATACTCATGAGAATATGTGATAAAAATTTCATGAAGTTTCGTAAACGTATGAGAAAGTTATGATTAAAACCGTATACGAAAGGTTAAATACGATATCGTGAATTTCGTGACTTTTCGGGTGAGCGCAAAGTGAACCGAGAACTTTGTCAAGTTTATAAAAGTCCCTAGGTTCCTAAAAACCAGATTTGAGGGTCTAGAGTGCCAAATAAACGAACAAAACACGTTACGAAAGATCAGGGGCTGAAATGCAATGTTTAAAACTTAAAGAGCTGGTAACACACATGGTCGCGCTGCGCGACAGTGTCCTCGCGCTACGCGACGACTGCCCAGCGACAGAATGTTACGCACAGATGTCAGTTTTGGCTGTTTGCGAATGGATTCCAGCTGTTTTCGACTCAGGCTCTTCACCAATCGAATTTCATGCAATATGAGACCCTTGTCGACTTCTTATAACATCAGAGAACCCCTGCAACAACATTAAATCTGATCCAACTTGCTATTAAAGTTCACAATTGTTACAAACTCAAGAACACTTGCATTCTCAAACTTCACAAGAACTCTCCTGGATCTTTCTGGACGCCAAGGCTGCTTCATAGTGACCTCTAAGCTTGTCTAGGATCATTGTAAGTGTTCATATCATCCTCAAATCCGTTCTAGCTTAGTGTTCTTACTAAAAGTCAAACATAACGTAAATACAGTTTGACTTTGCAATTAAACGAAATGTGCTCAGTATTTTCTCAAATTGAAAGTACCCATATGTTGGTATTTATGAGTATAACAAACCCCTAAAAGGGTATGTTCAGATTTACACTCTAAGCAGGTCGATTGTCGAGTCAAACCTTTTCGTAAAAAGTCAACAGAATGAGTTTTTGCAAAAATAAGCATAATCAGTAATGTAGGCTACATGCAACCTGTTTGATCATCAAAATAACTTTGTAAATAATGTAAGAACATGTTTCTTCATGATCAACTCGACAATTTTCTGTATTACACCCGAATCGGAACCGAAAGTCTCATAAATGGACTTTTTCTTTGACTATCGGTTCTGATTCGTACATGCATGTTAAGATCTGCATTTGAGCATATTTTAGACCAACTTTCATATATGTTAAACTCTCTGGAATTTTACATCTTGGTTCCATGTTTAACCGATTCATATGCATGTTACCGGTTTATGCTTAAAGTTGACTATTTTGCCCTTTTTAATATAAAACGTGATTTTTGAAAAGATGAAAGAATAAAATCATTTGTTACTGATCTATAAACATGCACCGAAAATTTCATATCAGTTTGTGGCCTAGTTTAAGAGATATGCTCAATATCGTAAATCACAAGCTTTATGTTAAGTAAATAGCGCATTTAGCGCAAAGCCTATTTTAACCCACTTTTTGGTGTCAAACTTTTATACACTGATGTTATATATTATTTTGAGATTTTTAAAGATTTTTATTTAATTTTTGGCTGATCGTATCATAGGTCTCTAAGCTTAATTCGGTAAATACCGATTTTGCCCTTTTGGCCATAAAACGAGTTTTATAAATCCGATTGACCCCAAACCACTTCCTACTGATTTTATTTATTAAATAATGTATGTTGAACCTTCTGGAAATATAAAAATCTCAGCTTTCCTTTACAAACCCGGAAACGGCTCTAAATCGCCCTTTTAGACATTTTTAACGCATAGTATATACTATAACCATATCAAGCATATAAGAATTATACCTACTGATGTAATGAGAATATTTTCATATAAAAACAGTAAGTACAAATTTTATAAACTCAGATTTCCAGTTTTGGCATTTTAGCCCTTGTGAAATTACCAAAATACCCCTAGGGTGTATAGTTTGGTTTTAAATGATAAGTTTTATATTTGAGTCATACCCTACTGTTATAACATAATAAGTTAAGTATATTTTCTGTATAAATCAGACCCATAACTCAGATTTACAAATAAACTCTTTTATAACCTTTTAAATGACCAAAATGCCCTTACGAGGCGTAATTTGAGTTTAAATACATTCGGGGCATAATAGAAGATATCTTGCTGATATTTTAACATATTTAAAGCATATCAACTCAGGAAACTTGCATATGACTCTCATGGTCGCCCGTAACGCACTTTTCGCGTTCGGTTCGGTTTATGTAACTAGTTTGCATAAATTGGCCAAAACGGGTCAAACATTATCCTTTTTGTCTCAAAATCCAGAATGTGTTTAGTAAACCCATATTTTACAAGTCTTCAAACTTGTCGGGTCAAATTCACATTCCATCCGGTCTTCGCTTAATCGTGCGTGAACCGTATCGTCATTTAAAACTAACCGGTCTAGGCTTAGGCTTAAATAAAGACCCGTTAGAAATCTAATAGGTTATTATAAACCTTTGTTCCAGATTAGGAGCACCAGTAAAAGATACTTGCATTTTCTTGATTGTGATTGATACTTATTCAGGTAAATACCTTTTGACTTAATTTCCCTATACGGGGCTTGGGTTACGGTATATAAAATACCGCTTGATCGAGCGTTAAATCCTACACCCTTGGGTGTTTAGTTTGAATAATTTGTTCGGCTCGTTTAAACAGTCTTGCTTACTTAAAGCCTTTGGGGGGTTAATGACCATGTCCCGGATATCCTTGGCATCATCTTACGAGATGGCCACGACCAGAGCACGGGGTGTAGGCGTGCACCCGTCAGTGTATAACTCGCTTATGTGGTGTGTCCATTGATCTTTAGCCCGGACTAGATCCGGGCCACTGAACGCAAGTAACATGTAATTCGTTCACATGATTATCATATTAAATAATTGACCCAAGTTAATAAAAATGTTTTGTGCCTTGTGCATTTAAATCAATTTTCAACCTTTTCAAAATGAGTCAGTCGAATTGTATTTACCAGTGTAAACTGACGTATTTTTCCCAAAAAGATTAAGTGCAGGTACTACACGAAATAGGCTGGCAGGCTTCTAGAGCGTCCACAATAGGTCTCGCAGCTTGGACGACAAATAACTGTTGAACAATTATCCTATTTTATTTTCGATCCGCCTGTGGATCCGTTTCAACTACTTGTGATAATTAATATTACATTTTTATTTAAAGTTGAAACGAATCTATCTTTTGCTTCCGCTGTGCATTATTATATTGTGTTGTTTGTCTATGATGATACCAACGACGTCACGATACCCCCACCGGGCCCACCGGTGACACGTGGAAAATAGGGGTGTGACAGGTTGGTATCAGAGCCAACGCTGAGTGAATTAAACACTAGCCTTTTGTGTTTAATCTCAGTTACACAATTGCACAATCCTCGAATTCTCGAGTCTAGACAAAGAACTTAGGAAATTTCCAAATTTTTGTTTAAATTTTCTAACCTTGTCTTAATTATATTTTGTTGTATCACTTGTTTGTTTTTGACAGGTAGTTAAACATGCCGCCAAGGATGAGAGGACGAGGGGGACGAGGAGGATACGTAGCTCCTAATGATCACGAAGCCGGGCCTTCGCACCGGCGAACACCATCGGGCTCTCATAACACAGATGCCCAAAATCTATGGAGGTCCTTTACTGAACCAGCCTCCACACCATCTCATCACTCGCAACAGTCCTACATTCCTCTTGGACGCCAGTCACCCTTTGACAACACATCACCCACCATTCAGGGGCTGTACAACCCTGACGACTACCTGCAAGAACCAGTGGGTTTTAACCCACTAGGACCCGAGGACCACTTCTCGGGTGGCAATGAGATGGAGGTCGATGAGGATACCGATCCATCCATGCCACCATCCGGCACACCAAATCACCCCATCGAGATTTCGGATGGGTCACCTTTCTTGGGATCACCATACCATGGTCCCGATAGTTATGAGGAGATGTTTAAACAATATGACTGGGTGTTTACCCCCAGTTATCATAACTCTCCTCTTCACCAGTCTTCTCATCACTCTCCTCTCCACCCGTCCTACCACAGCTCTCCCCTGCACCACCAGCAGCAGCAGCCAGAGCAGCAGCCAGAGCAGCAGCAGGATCCATCTGCGGATTCTCGATTTGTGGCGGTTACTCCACCGCCACCACCACCACCACCTCCGACTCATCCTCCCTCGCCCCCGAGGCGAAGGAGAGGAACGAACGCGAGGATGTCCTCGCGAGGAGGAGTGCGTATCCGCACCCCTCCACAGTCAAGCAGCAGCCGGTACTCACCGGTTCATGAAGAAACAGAGATGGGTGAATCTTCAAACCCCGTCTCTGAAGTAGCAACGGCGCCAGTCGCGCCACAGCCACAGCCTCAGCCACCATTGGGATTTGGAGAACAAATTCCCGCTTACACTAGTGCTGCAGCATTTAACCCCTTTGAGCAGCAGTTTCACACGGGGTACAACTATATGGAAGATCCATACTGGATAGCGGCAAACTCTAACACCTTCTACCAAGAGGCTCCCTTCGGAGGTCCCTGGGCTACGGGACCCTCGACTTATGGGTACCCACCATATGGGTATCAATAGTCGCAGCCTCTTCAACCTCCACAGTATCAGCAGCCGCTACCGCCCCAACCTCCGATTTACCAGCCTCCTCAGCCGTCATACTACTAGCAACCACCTCAGGCGCCGACAATGTCGCCACCCCAAGTTCAGGAGATCATACAGGAGATTCAAGGGGTGCGTCAAGAATTTCGGCAGGAGTTGGAAAACAATCAGAGGCGTAACCGGGGAATGATTCAGAAGGTGGTGGACTTGCTCAAGGGTAAGAGCAAGAAGGATTTCTAAATCCTTTATTTATTTTAGTGATAGTCATGTCCCTGCGTGGACATATCTTTATGTACTCTACCCCTATGTGGGTAATTTTTCTCTGTTTCGCCCCTGCGTGGGCATAGCTTTTATTTCGACCCCTGCGAGGGTTTGTTATTTGCTTAGCCCCTGCGTGGGCATGGTATTTGTGAAAAGTCCCGTTTAGGGCAATTTTGTACTCGTTAATTTTGAATTAGAATGGTAATTTCAGCTTTTCATTTTTTAAATTATATGCATAAATATAATAAAACAATAAATGGAAAAATAGCATTTATTATTGTAATTCACCATTTTAATATTGAGAATCTTAAAAAGGGTAAAACCTAGCTGTTATGTTATTATAAATTTAGCCAAGATGGTAGAACCTGTTTAAAAGATTCAAATCTCTGTTAACATCTGTAAATATGTTAACATTCTTGACTAATGTGGTTCGCAAAATCACACATGTCACCCTTTTTAATAAATTATCCAAGATTATATTTTCATATAATTAAAAGTGACATAAAGCCTACGGGTTATAATAAATGTCATATAAAACAAAAGGCAGCAGTAGCTTATAGACTCCCTGCCGAAGGAAGGATTGATTCGTTTTGATTAGTCAAACCTTAATCCTATAAAAATCTAAATTTATAAATTAGAAACTGTCTACGTGACTAGGCCGATCGTGCCAATATATGTAATTCATTTTTAGGATAAAATTTCGATAAAAAGTCCTAAATGAAACTACTTAACAAATTAACTAATATGGTTTTTAATTACCATGGTTAATAAATCGTCAAGAACGATAATAATAGTTAGATTTCTAAATAGACTTTGTCCTTGTTTTATGTAGCATTTAAGACTACATGACTAAGTCGGAAGAAATGAATAGTCGTCCAGCAAACGACCCTGATAACACGAAGATACTGGTAACTGGTGCCGAATTGAAAGCATTAGTAAATGAAGCTGTTGTCGAAGCAATGAACAGACAGTATAGTGAATCCAACGAGACCCATAGTAGGACTCGATCTGCATCTCATCCCAAGTCGAAACCCAGGGTTCAGTCAGAGGCTCATAGTAAGCCGCCCTCTATGAAGGTTATACCTAACAAAGAGGAACCCAAGAAAGACAATGACAGACACTCCTCCAACCAGAACAGTGTCCCCTCTAAGAAGATTGCGAGAAAGGATGCGCCTCCTGCTAGAGGATGCACGTACAAGTACTTTGTTTCGTGTAAGCCCCGAGACTTTACTGGGGAAAAAGGGGTTGTCGACTGCATAACCTGGTTGGACGAGATTGATACAGTGGTAGACATAAGTGGATGTGCTGAAAGGGACATTGTGAAGTTCGTGTCCCAGTCCTTTAAAGGCGAAGCCCTAGCATGGTGGAGATCACTGATCCAGGCCACCGGAAAGGTGCAATTGTATAGCATGACCTGGGAGCAGTTCGTTGCTCTCATCAAGGAAAATTTCTGCCCGCAGCATGAGGTAGAGAAAATAGAGTCCGATTTTGTATCATTGGTGATGACAAACCTGGACTGCCAAGCCTACTTAACGAGCTTCAACACGATGTCTCGATTGGTTCCATATCTTGTAACCCCTGAACCAAGGAGAATCGCTCGTTTTATCGGGGGGTTAGAACCCGCTATAAAGGCAAGTGTGAAGGCCTCTCGGCCAACGACCTTCAGGTCAGTAACTGACCTCTCTTTGTCCCTCACAATGGACGCGGTCCGACTAAGATCGCTGAGGAACAAAGAGGCCGAGAACAAGAGAAAGCGTGAGGATGATACCTCACGAAGGTCAGAGAAGAGACACAGAGGGAATGACGACCACAGGAAAGGGTCGGGATCGAAGAAGAATGGGCAACAATCAGGAGAAAAACCCAAATGCAAGACTTGTAGGAGGTACCATTTTGGGAAATGTCGACTTGAGACGAACTCCCAATCTCGCCCGTGACCCTGTGGAATTTGCAAATCCACAAATCATAAGACGTCAGAGTGTAAGAATCTAAAGGACGCGACCTGTTTCGGCTGCAACGAAAAAGGGCATATTAAGCCTAACTGCCCAAAATATGCCAAGAAAGCCGAAGACGGGAAGAAGACCAATGCAAGGGTCTTCAGGATGGATGCTAAAGAGGCTATTCAGGACGACAACGTGATTACCGGTACGTTCCTTGTAAATGATATTTTTGCTAGAGTCCTGTTTGATTCTGGAGCAGATAAATCCTTTGTAGACAATAAGTTCTGTGAGTTGTTAAAATTGCCTGTAAAACCCTTAAGTGTGAAGTATGAAGTGGAGTTAGCTGATGGAACCATAGAAACCGCCTCGACTGTTCTAGATGGATGTGTCATATCCATTAGGAATCACTCGTTTCCATTATCCTTACTTCCCTTTAAACTAGCTGGTTTTGACATAGTGATAGGCATGGATTGGTTATCACACAACCAAGCCCAGATTGTGTGCAATAGAAAACAAGTGGTAGTTAGAACTCCGTCTGGTGAGTCACTAACTATCCAAGGAGATACCCAGCATGGATTGCCTGAGCAAGTGTCCATGCTCAAGGCATCCAGATGTATGCAGAAGGGTTGTGTCATTTATATGGCACAAGTTACTGTTGATGAGCCTAAGCCGAGGATTGAAGAAATCCCTGTCATTTCGGAATACCCCGAAGTTTTCCCGGAAGAATTACCTGGTTTACCACCAGATAGGCAAGTGGAATTCCGAATCGACATCATTCCAGGTGCAGCACCAGTGGCAAGAGCACCATATAGATTGGCTCCAACGGAGATGAAGGAGTTAAGAACGCAGTTAGACGATCTGTTAGCAAAAGGTTTCATTAGACCTAGCTCGTCTCCCTGGGGAGCGCCTATTTTGTTTGTTAAGAAGAAGGATGGATCGATGCGTCTGTGCATCGATTATCGTGAGCTCAATAAAGTCACCATCAAGAATAGATATCCTTTGCCCAGGATCGACGATCTGTTCGATCAGTTACAAGGGGCAAGCTACTTCTCAAAGATCGACTTAAGGTCAGGCTATCATCAGTTGAAAGTCAAGGATGAAGATGTACGCAAGACAGCGTTTAGGACTCGTTATGGACATTACGAGTTCCTAGTGATGCCTTTTGGGCTCACCAACGCACCAGCCGCGTTCATGGATCTCATGAACCGCGTCTGCAAACCTTATCTAGATAAATTCGTCATAGTCTTCATTGACGACATCCTTATCTACTCAAAAAGCAAGGCTGACCACGAGAAACACCTTCGTTGTATTCTCAAACTCCTACACCAAGAGAAACTCTACGCCAAATTCTCGAAGTGCGAATTTTGGCTTCGAGAAGTCCAATTCCTTGGACATGTGGTAAGCGAGCGTGGTATCCAAGTGGATCCCGCCAAAGTAGAAGCAGTGATGAATTGGCAAGAGCCAAAGACGCCTACTGAAATTCGTAGCTTCCTGGGATTAGCAGGATACTATAGGCGATTCATTGAAAACTTTTCAAGGATTGCTGCGCCCCTTACTTCATTGACACGCAAGAAGGTTAAATTTGATTGGGGCTCTAAGCAGCAGGAATCCTTCGACGTTCTGAAGAAAAAGTTAAGTAATGCTCCAGTGCTAACACTGCCCGATGGTATGGAAGAATTTGTGGTGTACTGTGATGCATCACACACTGGTATGGGCTGTGTACTCATGCAAAGAGGCAAGGTCATTGCCTACGCGTCACGACAACTAAAGATTCACGAGAAGAACTACACCACCCATGACTTGGAGTTGGGTGCTGTTGTATTTGCATTAAAGCTATGGAGGCATTACCTGTATGGAACCAAGTGTGTGATCTATTCAGATCACAAGAGCCTTCAACATTTGTTTAATCAGAAGGACTTAAACATGCGACAAAGGCGATGGATGGAAACTCTGAATGATTATGACTGTGAAATAAAATACCATCCCGGCAAAGCGAATGTAGTCGCTGACGCCTTGAGCAGAAAGGAAAGGGTTAAACCCATTCGAATCAATGCCAAGCGCATGGAAATAAAGAACAGTTTGATAGAAAGGGTGTTAGCTGCGCAGAAGGAAGCTGTGTTAGAAGCTAACTATCCTAATGAAAAATTAGGAGTAACTGAGGAGCAACCAACTCTTAGCAAGGACGGAATTTTACGGTTAAATGGACGAATATGGGTTCCAATTTTCGGAGGACTTCGTGACGTCATCCTCCAAGAAGCCCATAGTTCCAAATACTCCGTTCATCCTGGAGCTGATAAGATGTACCAGGATTTAAAGGCAAATTATTGGTGGATAGGCTTGAAAAAGTCTGTAGCCGCCCATGTAGCAAAATCCTTGACATGTGCGCAAGTCAAGGCCGAGCATCAGAAACCGTCAGGTTTGCTACAACAGCCTGAACTTCCTACGTGGAAGTGGGAAATGGTAACTATGGATTTTATTACCAAGTTACCCAAGACGAGGAAAGGAAATGATACGATATGGATTATAGTTGACCGACTGACTAAGTCAGCTCATTTCTTACCCATCAAGGAGACTTATAGCTCCGATATGTTAGCCCAATTATACGTTGATAAGATTGTAGCCCTACACGGTATACCTGTAGCTATTATCTCTGATAGAGATACTAGGTACACATCACATTTTTGGAAAAGCTTCCAGCAATCTTTGGGCACACGTTTGAACTTTAGTACGGCCTATCATCCTCAGACTGATGGCCAGAGTGAGCGTACCATTCAAACGTTGGAAGACATGCTACGCGCATGTGCGATCGATTTGGGAGATAGTTGGGATAAGAACCTACCATTAATTGAATTCTCTTACAACAATAGCTACCACACCAGCATAAAAGCTGCGCCTTTTGAGGCCTTATACGGTAGAAAGTGTAGATCACCCATTTGTTGGGCGGAAGTTGGAGAAGTCCAACTGTCAGGACCAGAAATTGTTTTTGAGACAACGGACAAGATTGTCCAGATTCGCGATCGTTTGAAAGCTGCCAGGGATAGGCAGAAAAGTTATGCGGATCCGGATCGTAAAGACCTTCATTTCGAAGTAGGTGAAAAAGTGTTGCTTAAGGTATCACCCTGGAAAGGGGTGATGCGATTTGGGAAGAAAGGCAAGCTAAGCCCGAGATACATAGGACCTTTCGAGGTTATCGAACGTATCGGGTCGGTCGCTTATAAATTAAACTTGCCTGAAGAACTTAGCGCTATCCATAATGTGTTTCACATCTGTAATTTGAAGAAGTGTTCCGCTGATGGACCACCGGTTATACCGTATACGGATGTACATATAGATGAAGGTTTGAAATTTGTGGAAAAGCCGTTATCGATTGAAGACCGAAAGGTAAAGAAGCTTCGAAGGAAGCACATACCTATTGTTAAGGTCAAATGGGATGCCCGTAGAGGTCCCGAATACACTTGGGAGGTGGAATCCATGATGAAAGAAAAATACCCTCATTTGTTTCAGTAAATCTCGAGGTCGAGATTTCTTTTAAGGGGGTGAGGATGTAACACCTCGGAAATTTACGCCCAATAATGTCTTGACACGTGTCATGGACTTGGAATATGTGAAAACAAACTTTAGAGGGACTAAAAGTTGACAAACGGTGAAACTATGTAAATTCAAGGGTTCAAAGTGTCAACAATGGATAAATAAGTCCTACAATAACCCTACATGGTGTTTATAACTTTAAACGGTTAGATCATGGATCATACGAAGCGAAAAGTGGAAGAAAGTGAGGAATTACAAACTACAGGGACTAAAAGTGTCAACATGTTTAAATTATACCTCTGAGTGATCTTTTGGCATACCCGAAGCTTTGTAATGATAAAATATACTCATGAGAATATGTGATAAAAATTTCATGAAGTTTCGTAAACGTATGAGAAAGTTATGATTAAAACCGTATACGAAAGGTTAAATACGATATCGTGAATTTCGTGACTTTTCGGGTGAGCGCAAAGTGAACCGAGAACTTTGTCAAGTTTATAAAAGTACCTAGGTTCCTAAAAACCAGATTTGAGGGTCTAGAGTGCCAAATAAACGAACAAAACACGTTACGAAAGATCAGGGGCTGAAATGCAATGTTTAAAACTTAAAGAGCTGGTAACACACATGGTCGCGCTGCGCGACAGTGTCCTCGCGCTACGCGACGACTGCCCAGCGACAGAATGTTACGCACAGATGTCAGTTTTGGCTGTTTGCGAATGGATTCCAGCTGTTTTCGACTCAGGCTCTTCACCAATCGAATTTCATGCAATATGAGACCCTTGTCGACTTCTTATAACATCAGAGAACCCCTGCAACAACATTAAATCTGATCCAACTTGCTATTAAAGTTCACAATTGTTACAAACTCAAGAACACTTGCATTCTCAAACTTCACAAGAACTCTCCTGGATCTTTCTGGACGCCAAGGCTGCTTCATAGTGACCTCTAAGCTTGTCTAGGATCATTGTAAGTGTTCATATCATCCTCAAATCCGTTCTAGCTTAGTGTTCTTACTAAAAGTCAAACATAACGTAAATACAGTTTGACTTTGCAATTAAACGAAATGTGCTCAGTATTTTCTCAAATTGAAAGTACCCATATGTTGGTATTTATGAGTATAACAAACCCCTAAAAGGGTATGTTCAGATTTACACTCTAAGCAGGTCGATTGTCGAGTCAAACCTTTTCGTAAAAAGTCAACAGAATGAGTTTTTGCAAAAATAAGCATAATCAGTAATGTAGGCTACATGCAACCTGTTTGATCATCAAAATAACTTTGTAAATAATGTAAGAACATGTTTCTTCATGATCAACTCGACAATTTTCTGTATTACACCCGAATCGGAACCGAAAGTCTCATAAATGGACTTTTTCTTTGACTATCGGTTCTGATTCGTACATGCATGTTAAGATCTGCATTTGAGCATATTTTAGACCAACTTTCATATATGTTAAACTCTCTGGAATTTTACATCTTGGTTCCATGTTTAACCGATTCATATGCATGTTACCGGTTTATGCTTAAAGTTGACTATTTTGCCCTTTTTAATATAAAACGTGATTTTTGAAAAGATGAAAGAATAAAATCATTTGTTACTGATCTATAAACATGCACCGAAAATTTCATATCAGTTTGTGGCCTAGTTTAAGAGATATGCTCAATATCGTAAATCACAAGCTTTATGTTAAGTAAATAGCGCATTTAGCGCAAAGCCTATTTTAACCCACTTTTTGGTGTCAAACTTTTATACACTGATGTTATATATTATTTTGAGATTTTTAAAGATTTTTATTTAATTTTTGGCTGATCGTATCATAGGTCTCTAAGCTTAATTCGGTAAATACCGATTTTGCCCTTTTGGCCATAAAACGAGTTTTATAAATCCGATTGACCCCAAACCACTTCCTACTGATTTTATTTATTAAATAATGTATGTTGAACCTTCTGGAAATATAAAAATCTCAGCTTTCCTTTACAAACCCGGAAACGGCTCTAAATCGCCCTTTTAGACATTTTTAACGCATAGTATATACTATAACCATATCAAGCATATAAGAATTATACCTACTGATGTAATGAGCATATTTTCATATAAAAACAGTAAGTACAAATTTTATAAACTCAGATTTCCAGTTTTGGCATTTTAGCCCTTGTGAAATTACCAAAATACCCCTAGGGTGTATAGTTTGGTTTTAAATGATAAGTTTTATATTTGAGTCATACCCTACTGTTATAACATAATAAGTTAAGTATATTTTCTGTATAAATCAGACCCATAACTCAGATTTACAAATAAACTCTTTTATAACCTTTTAAATGACCAAAATGCCCTTACGAGGCGTAATTTGAGTTTAAATACATTCGGGGCATAATAGAAGATATCTTGCTGATATTTTAACATATTTAAAGCATATCAACTCAGGAAACTTGCATATGACTCTCATGGTCGCCCGTAACGCACTTTTCGCGTTCGGTTCGGTTTATGTAACTAGTTTGCATAAATTGGCCAAAACGGGTCAAACATTATCCTTTTTGTCTCAAAATCCAGAATGTGTTTAGTAAACCCATATTTTACAAGTCTTCAAACTTGTCGGGTCAAATTCACATTCCATCCGGTCTTCGCTTAATCGTGCGTGAACCGTATCGTCATTTAAAACTAACCGGTCTAGGCTTAGGCTTAAATAAAGACCCGTTAGAAATCTAATAGGTTATTATAAACCTTTGTTCTAGATTAGGAGCACCAGTAAAAGATACTTGCATTTTCTTGATTGTGATTGATACTTATTCAGGTAAATACCTTTTGACTTAATTTCCCTATACGGGCTTGGGTTACGGTATATAAAATACCGCTTGATCGAGCGTTAAATCCTACACCCTTGGGTGTTTAGTTTGAATAATTTGTTCGGCTCGTTTAAACAGTCTTGCTTACTTAAAGCCTTTGGGGGGTTAATGACCATGTCCCGGATATCCTTGGCATCATCTTACGAGATGGCCACGACCAGAGCACGGGGTGTAGGCGTGCACCCGTCAGTGTATAACTCGCTTATGTGGTGTGTCCATTGATCTTTAGCCCGGACTAGATCCGGGCCACTGAACGCAAGTAACATGTAATTCGTTCACATGATTATCATATTAAATAATTGACCCAAGTTAATAAAAATGTTTTGTGCCTTGTGCATTTAAATCAATTTTCAACCTTTTCAAAATGAGTCAGTCGAATTGTATTTACCAGTGTAAACTGACGTATTTTTCCCAAAAAGATTAAGTGCAGGTACTACACGAAATAGGCTGGCAGGCTTCTAGAGCGTCCACAATAGGTCTCGCAGCTTGGACGACAAATAACTGTTGAACAATTATCCTATTTTATTTTCGATCCGCCTGTGGATCCGTTTCAACTACTTGTGATAATTAATATTACATTTTTATTTAAAGTTGAAACGAATCTATCTTTTGCTTCCGCTGTGCATTATTATATTGTGTTGTTTGTCTATGATGATACCAACGACGTCACGATACCCCCACCGGGCCCACCGGTGACACGTGGAAAATAGGGGTGTGACAAGGACTATGCCTTTGCCTCGATTCTTGGGCGTTTGGCACCCATCCCGTTGGTTATATTGTGACTTCAGATCGTTGGAGTCCGTCGAGACTTTGGTGAGAGTTTTGCATAAAGGCGGAACAAGTCGTCAAGGTTTGGGTTTTACCCCTGGCTTAACAACTTCGTTCCTGTTTTGATAAAATTGAGGAGATTATTCATCAAAATATGGGTTTCACCCCTAGTTTGGTATAATTCCCTTCGTTCGTAGTTAAAATGCGAGTTGAGCGGGCAACTTTAGTCGGGAGTTTGCGGTTTTCACACCTATTCTCGACCTTATTGCCTACTCATAGTTAGAATTAGAGTGCAGGAATAGTGTAGTATAAGCAAAGATAGTGAGAAATGAGTACGTACGAAATTCCTACTGAACGTACTCGAGTTGGTATGTTGGTTCTTAACTATAGTCTAGGTATCTAAGACATCGACCCGGACTAGGTCGAGTCTTGCCTAATTCCCTATAGTTATGGCTCTGATACCAATCTGTCACACCCCAACCGATGGCGGAAATCATCGGGGCATGGCGCTGAGCGAAACAGATTGTCCAGAAGTTTCCATAACAACTATCATTACCATTCAATTTAAGTTAACATGTCCCATACCATGTCTCAAATAGTAAAAAAATTATTACAGATAACATCAAGGCAAATATTCTGTTCTGACAACTCAGATTTAACATAATTAGTTTATTTATTGGTTTCTAGGACTCCTTTTCCTAGCTTCGATTTCATCACAGCACAGAGAGCATACAAGCAACCTAAGCACCTGTCACATACGTTAAAATAAAGTCAATACATAAAATGTAAAGGTGAGCATACAAGTTTGATAATAGCATATAGAGTTCGAATTCGTTTACGCATAACCAGCACGTACACATAGTGAAATGAAGCACGTTAGTTATCGACATAGATCCATCGATACCAATGACTGCGGGTTGACTGCCCGAGGCAGTTCGCAATACATGATTACCACCGTAATCCATGCAAGTAAAAGATCCTTAACAACCCTCGTGTGAACGGGTGCTGAGTCCAAACTATAGTACTATCGTTGCTAAGGCAGGTAGACATCATTCCATGTGTAAACATAACAAACAAGCATTCATAAGCCACGTATAACATGCATTAACGGTTAGCGTTCAAATAGTTTGAGTAGTGTGATAGTTGTTGTTTGAATATTCGTAACGTATGTAACACCCAAAAGTGCTAAAAGCAAAAAGGGATCGAGTATACTCACAGTGATTATGGATTGAAGGGAGCGCTTAGCGAGTACGGTTAGCCTGAATAGATTCGGTAGCATAACGATAAGTGAAATGTAAAATAGGAAACAAGTGTGGAAGGGTCGGACAGCTGGTCGATCGGACGGTAGTCCGATCGGACGGCTAGCCGTTCGGCTGACAGTCCGCTCGGACCGCTGTCCGGTCGGTTGGTAAGCCGATCGGACGGCTGTTCGAGTAGATTGTTTCTTCCTTTGAGAAAGATGTGTTTGTGTATGATGGCTTGAATTTTGAAGTTTTCGTTGTAGCATTTGAGAACACTGAAGTACCTTTACCTTTCAGGTCGATCGATCGGACGGCTGTTCGATCGGTCGGCAACCCGATCGGTTGGCCTTCAAGGAGTTGCAAGGTTTAGTCTTTGGATCGGACAGGTGTTCGATCGGACATGTCAACAAGTCAAAGACTTTAATGAGATGTGAGGTAGGGTTCAATGGATCGGATGGTTGATCGATCGAATGGCACA
Source organism: Helianthus tuberosus (assembly GCA_030545235.1). Lineage (NCBI taxonomy): Eukaryota > Viridiplantae > Streptophyta > Magnoliopsida > Asterales > Asteraceae > Helianthus > Helianthus tuberosus. The sequence continues at coordinate 15,795,023 of CM060409.1, forward strand.
AGTGCTGTTCGATCGGAGAACAGGGTATCACCTGATCGGACGGCTGTTCGATCGGGTGGCATTCCTAGTGCATTGAACAAGTTGAAAATTGATTAAGTATTGAAACATAGTATCTCATGATCCGAAGAGTAATCCTATCGGACAGTAGTTTGATCAAACAACAGTTCGTTCAATACTACTCTTCAAGGTAGGTTGACGGTGTTTGACCATGTGTTAGCCGATCGGCTGGCCAGTCGATCGGCTGACTATCCGATCGGTTGGTTGTCCGTTCGGACAGCAGTCCGATCGGTCAGCATCTTGACCTGATCAGCCTTGCGTCTAACACTTGGTTGTTCTGTTTGTCGTTTTATCGAGGTACTTTGACAGCGGGTAAAACCATAGATCTCTCGTCCTTACTTGGTCCCCCGGATCGGATAGGAATCACCCAAATCCGGTCGGTGGCCTGTTCGGAACGGAGTGTAGCATTCACCCGAAGTCGGTTTACCTTGTGGATAGAATCCGGATCTCGAACCATACAACCACCGAAGTGATTTGTAACCGACTCAGATCCCGTTTCTACCGATTTGAAGGCATTGAGTGTAAAAGAGTTGAAAGAAAGTTGGCAGAACCATCTTTCAATCCTTTTCCACCGTGCATATGTTCAGATCTACTAAGGATCTTTGTTTGTTTATGTGGAAATCGGTTAGATCCAAGTTATTCTTGTTGGATTGAGGCCAAAACATGAAGTTCTTCAAGAACCCATGATGACATCATCCTAGAACACTTGATTCTTGGTGATTTCACGGTTAAAAGTTAAGATTTGAAAGATAGAAAGGTGTAGAAATGTGTATAGATCAAGGAAGTACAAGATTTAGGATGAAAACTTACCGGAATCGAGAGAAATATGCGAAATAATGAGCTGAGCGTGCTGGTCGGACAAGGGTTTCCAAAAGTGGAAAGGTATGACAATGACAGGTGTATTTATAGGATGACAAAAAGGGAAAGGGCTGGCCGATCGGCTGGCAGCTCGATCGGACAGCCTGTCCGATCGGACAGCAGTCCGTTCGGCTAGCCGTTCGATCGGCTGGGAGCCTGGTCGATCGGTTGCCCCTTTCGAGTGTTTCGCGTGATGATTTTTGATATTTCGATCACGATTGCGAGTGGTTCGATTCGATAGGGTTTCCTAGTCAAATTACTCTCAGTTCCAACTACTTCGTACCTTGCTTAATCTATTTTCCACCATCTATCATGGTCATGATTCGAGTTCGTTCGAGTTAGATTTCGAGTTTCGATTGAGTTCGCTTGATTTCCACAACCCAACATAAATAAACATGCACAGGCAACACGTAAGGCACACACACACGTATAAGCAGTAAGTAAAACACATAGTTCGAGTTGCGATTCGATGTCGATTCGATTAACATAGCTTGATTATTTGTTGATTAACTTTATCGCATTGTTACTTCCTATGGTTCACAGTCGTAGGTCGATTGAAATACGATTAACACGATTCGATTATAGTCATTAACAACGCTTACTCCACATGATACAAATAAAATAAAGAAATTTCTATCAGTCAAGTTGCGCGAAATCGGTCGTTGACTTTGGCCTTGACTTTGACTTTGACTTGTGAAAACACGGGGTGTTACACGAACATAATCGAACGCATATAAAATGAACAAAAGTTCACGAACACCTTACCGAACATTCAATAACACAATTGAACGAACGAGACCTCTGTTCATGTTCGTTCATTTGACTAATCGAACGAAATTTCTTGTTCATGTTCGTTCGTTTATTAAATGAACGAACATAAACGAACTTCCCGTCGAACGGTTCACGAACTGTTCGCTGAACGTTCAGTTCGTTTACAGCCCTACCACCACCGGCAAAAATATAACTAAATACAAGTATAAAATAAAACCTTCGAGACATTATTTTTAGATTATAAAAGTAACTAGTTGATTTTCCGACCCCGCGTTGAGGCGGGGATCCAATGTCTACAAAACGCGTGTCGACAACGGCAAGCGGATACCGAATATCAAAACATAGATAAAAATGGTTTTTAAATAATCTAATATATAATAGTAGGACCCACACATCCTACACGTTGAAAATTCGGTTGTTTTCAGTTTAGTTATAACGTTACTAACTCGTTAAAATATGGATGAGTTCGGTACCGATAATGACACCGAAAGTACCGATCCAGAAAATAATCAAAATTAGGTACCGACACCGAAAATGCTCGGTACTATACGGTATAGTATTTGAAGGTAAAAATAAGTAAATACAGGTATGATGCAAGACCGGTGTCGAACCGAAAGTAACGAATCTGAAAATGCCAAAAGGTGGGTACCAAATTGGTATCGAAAATGATTTGGTATAGTAAATTTGATACCGATACGATACCGGTTTGATTACAGGATTTGATACTATTTACTCATCAATAATTTAAATGTCCAAGTTAATTTTACATGTTACAATTTATTCATTACAGAAAAAGACAAAAAAGAAAACAAAAGAAGATGTATATAAAACCTCATTCAAACGAAATACAATTTTCATTACAACGTGTATGAAAAGCAATTAAACGGTGCAATTACTTGCGTTGCTACGTGGCATGAGCTCAAAGACGATGTTAAGGATGAGCTCGGTACCAAAAACCCCCAAAAGTGGGTACCGGTACCGAATATACCTGGTACGGCACCGGTATGGTACCAATATTTGAGGGTAAAAACCGGTACAAAAAATGTCAAAAGTCGGTACCGAATCGGTACCGAAATGTACCCGGTTTGATGAATTTGGTACCGGTACCATTTGCTTATCCCTATGTGGTTTTACTATTCTTTTGGTTCTGTTTTTAATATATAGGTAATAGGTAATAAAATATGGATGAGCTTGGTACCGGTAATGGCACCGAAAGTACCGATCCCGAAAATCATTGAAATTAGGTACCGGCACAGAAAATGCTCGGTACTATAAGTATACAGTATGGTATTTAAAGGTAAAAATAAGTAAATATGGGTATGGTGCTAGACCGTTGTCGAACCGAAAGTAATGATTCTGAAAACGCTAAAAGGTGGGGTACCAAATTGGTAACGAAAATGATTTGGTATAGTAAATTTGGTACCGATACGATACCGGTTTGATTACAGGATTTGATACCATTTGCTCATCAATAATTTAAATATCCAAGTTAATTTTACATGTTACAATTCAATTATTACAAAAAAAGACAAAAAAGAAAACAAAAGAAGTTGTGTATATAAAACCTCATTCAAACGAAATACAATTTACATACCACGTGTATGGAAAGCAATCTAAACGGTGCAATACTTGCGTTGCTACGTGGCATGAGCTCATAGGTGATGTTAAGGATGAGCTCGGTACTGAAAACCCCAAAAATTGGGTACCAGTACCGAATATACATGGTACAGAACCGGTACGGTACCGGTATTTGAGAGTACAAACCGGTACCGAAAATGTCAAAAGTCGGTAGCGAATCGGTACCGAAAATGTCATCGGTACCGGAATGGTACCGAAAATATACCTGGTTTGGTAAATTTGATACTAATACCGATACTATTTGCTTATCCTTACATAGTGTTACTGTTCATTTGGTTCGAATTTTAATATATAGGTAAATATATAGGTAAATAGGTAAATTAAATAAATAAATGCTAATTCTAAAAAAAATATCTTTTTTATAAAAAGCCAAAGAAAAGCATATGCAGTGACTATCATCTAACCCAACTTCTTCCCTATATATACTCCCCCCCACCCTTCATTGCTAAATGGCAGCCATTAGAGCCTTCACATCATCACACTCTTCTCTCACTCTTCTAGCATCTTCATCCATTTTCACCAAGTTTAGATCCATATCCCATCTGGGTATTACTTCAATCTCAATCACAAAACCCCTGTTGTCTTGTTCCTCAAGAAACATACGTATGGCTCATGCTGTTGCTAAGGCCACTCTTGGCCTCACTCATCCTGCCCAAATTGATCATCCCAAGGTCCTTTTTTTTATCCTAAATTTCAACTTTTTTTGTAGTTTTAAACATATGAATCTTTTTGATTGCTATGTATCTTGTGTTGGTTTTGGTTTAAAGATTCAGATCTAGTTCCTTTCAAGATGGGTATCGTAAATTTTTAACCTTTTAGTAGTATTGTTTTATTAACGGAAATTAAGTAATTTTTCTTGTCAATTTTGAGGTTAAAAGATAACCTCTTGGAATATGGCTTGTTTTGGGAGGGGTTTGGTGATTTGATTTTGTTTTTATATGTGTGCATAAGTTCACTGAGTGCTAATTGGTTTCATAACTTCATTATATCAGTGAATATAGTGTGATTGTGTCTTATAATGACTTGAGTTTTGCTAAATGTGTAGTGTTACTTGATTATTTACTTGCTGGTGGTGTTTTGTATTTGATCATCTTGATCCTTATTTTTAATCTAGGTCAAATGGGTAAAAAATAGAACTTTTAGCTAGATTGATCAAATGGGTTAAATGTTGTAAATGGGTTGAAAGTTGCCCAAAGTGTATGTTAAGTGATTACGATTTACGACCTCCTACATCGTATTATTTTACCAATAATATTATTGTAATGACATGGTTTTTGTGATCACATTTTTAAGCATTGACTACATGTAGAAAACAGAAAAGATGGCCAAAAATGTTTACGGGTCAACTTAATTGTATTTGAAGCGTTACCCGACATCTAATAAATTCTTTTGAGTATTCCTTGTTGTAATTATTATGAACTAATATGTAATGAAATGTGTTTGTGGATTGTTTATTAAAAAATACTAAATCTTTTTTTTTTTTTTTTTTGAAATATGAAAGATCACATTTGCTGCTAAAGAAACCGATTTGTTACAATGGAAAGGAGATATCCTTGCAGTAGGTGTAACAGAAAAAGACATGACAAAAGGCGAAAACTCAAAATTCCAAAACCCGATTTTAGAAAAACTTGATTCTAAATTGGGTGGATTATTGTCTGAAGTAGCTACTGAGGAAGATTTCACCGGAAAAGCTGGACAGTCGACCGTCATTAGGGTTGCAGACCTTGGGCCCAAACGGGTCCAGCTTAATTGGGCTTGGAAAGGCCACAGGCCCAACCACTACTGGCTTCCATGTTTTCGGTGAATCTGTTGCATCAGTTGCAAAGGCGTCACAAGCAAACAATGTTGCCATTGCACTCGCTTCTTCCGAAGGCTTAACTTCTGAACTAAAGCTTGCCACTGCTTCAGCAATAGCAAAAGGTTAGTTTGTTTTTTTAAGTAAAATATAAGCCGATCGACGGGCCTTTACGTAAATTTGTCTAATGTTTCGTTACCTTTTTTATGGGACTATGATATAGGCACATTGTTGGGTACTTACGAAGATAACAGATTCAAATCCGAGGCCAAGAAGCCGTTTCTTAAGTCTGTTGACTTTTTCGGTCTTGGAACCGGGCCCGAGCTAGCAAAGAAATTTAAGTACACAGAAGAAGTTTGCTTAGGGGTAATTTTTGGAAAAGAGCTTGTAAATGCACCTGCTAATGTTCTCACTCCTGGTTAGTGAACATTTATCTCACTTATTGAGTTATCATTTCTTTTTATTCTTTTAGTACCGTTACTCTGTGCTTACTCTGTTCGTATTATTTCTGTTTTTACGTTTATGCCCTCAGAGGTACTAGCGGCAGAAGCTGAAAAGATTGCTGCTGCATATAGTGATGTTTTTACGGCAAAGATTCTGGATACAGAGCAATGTAAAGAATTGAAAATGGATTCTTATCTTGGTGTTGCTGCTGCTTCTACAAATCCTCCTAAATTTATTCATTTATGTTATAAGCCTCGAAGTGGATCCATTAAAACCAAGCTGGCTTTAGTGGGAAAGGGGTTGACATTCGACAGGTAATAATGTTGTTTCTTTTGGATGAATATAATATTTTAGATTTAACTGCCATTTTCGTCCCTGTGGTTTGTTTACTTTTGACATTTCAGGCCAATTTTCAAAATTGCACCATTTTCCTCCCTGAAATACTGGAAACGTGCCATTTCAGTCCAAAAAACTAACCCCAGTTAGAATAACTCAGTTAGCTCAGGGGTAAAATGGTTATTTTACATAGTTTTTATTTTCATTTTTTAGACTTTAGGTGTTAAAATAAACTTCATAGGTAAAATGAAAAAAAAAAAAAGAAAATAAAAAACTATGTAAAATGACCATTTTACCCCTGAGTTATTCTAACTGGTGTTAGTTTTTTGGGGCTGAAATGGCACGTTTCCAGTATGTCAGGGAGAAAAATGGTGCAATTTTGATAATTGGCCTAAAATGGCAAAAGTAAACAAACCACAGGGACGAAAATGACAGTTAACTCAATATTTTATTACTATCAACATTTACCAAGAGTGTAATATGTTTCATGATATTAGAGGCGGCAAAACGGGTGATTTGGACCTATGCGGTTAGTGTGGTAAAAAATAGGATATCGGTCAAGGACCGATGTTTGAGATATTGGTTATCGCGGCGGGATATTGGTAATTTTAATATCATGCTGAATTTATATATATAGCAATTTAACACGAACACTTAAGTATACTCTTCTACCATTAACAAATTTATCTTTTGCAACTTGCAAAACACTAACAATTGTAGCAAGTAGGAACTGATTAAGAGTTAAAACACTAACATTTAACACTAACAATTAACAATTAAGACTTAAAACACTGATATCGGGAAAATCGGTGATATATTCCTCAAATATCGGTCATTATCGCTGATAATATCGGTACTGATATTTTGACCGATGTTTTGCAGCGATATCTCACCAGGGGACCGATAACCGATATACCACCGATATATCGGTGATAATAACTGCATAGTTTGGACATGTTGGGTAACAGGTTCCGTTGGCGGACGACACGTGTAGTTATTATATGTGCCGCGTCGGGTTCAATCGGAATAGTTTTTTCCATTTTTTTTCTTATAAATAGTTAGCTTGTCAAATATTATTTCAATAATTAGAAATAAATAATCCTTTTGGAATATGGCGATTTGGGAGCTTTATGGAATAAAATTTAGAATACATGTTGGGAGATTTTCGAGTGTCAGCCAGTTTGACATATTTCTTTTCTAGTCAAATTTTTTTTTTTTAACTTATTTAAACCCGTTTGAACCATTAGAGATTTAGAAAAAAAAACCTTAATTAAAGCGTTTATATTGTGGCCAGTTTTTTTTTAATGGTATAACATATGCCATTTGAATCTCACTATGTTTGCAGTGGTGGCTACAACATTAAGACGGGCCCTGGTTGTTCTATAGAGCTGATGAAGTTTGACATGGGTGGTTCAGCAGCGGTGTTAGGCGCTGCAAAAGCCCTTGGTCAAATTAAACCCTCTGGAGTAGAGGTGAGATGATAAATTAGTGATGATAAATTATGTATTTTCACTTCAAAATTCAAAATCTGTTGGATTTAATACTCATTAATCTTATGATTGATCACTTAATCTTCTACTTTTTAGTTGACACCAGTATCTGAACTTTAGCGAGTCAGTCTGGTTATAACGGGCTGGGTTGAGCAGAAACACTTGTGCTACAAAATTGTTATTTCTTTCAACTAATTGCTGTGATCATTTAACTTTATATTTTGGTACAACGTTATAGGAGCTTGTATGCGCTAAAAAACACTTTGGCAACCTTCGACTAGGTTGACCTTTCTGGCTCTTGTCCTTTTTAGTTAATCATTTGACTTTACCGGTTTGGCGCGTTTGAGATTAGACATAACCAGAATCAACTCATTCATAAGTATATTGGTCACAGTGGCCACCCTTAATTTACTTGACTTTTTATTTTGCCATCACAGGTTCATTTTATCGTGGCAGCTTGTGAGAACATGATAAGTGGAACTGGTATGAGACCAGGTGACATATTAACGGCCTCAAACGGAAAGACAATCGAGGTATATTTCTTATCAATTTATAAAAATCTTAATTTTTTTTAATAAAATACAATTCGAACCTGGCAAAATGTGTTTGCAAGGTATTTTACTTAATAAACTCATTGATGTCACTTTGAGATAATGAAGTTACAGATGTCGTTCTTGTTCATATAGTTGAAGAACTTGATCAAATCTTTTACATGAAAAACATGATTGATTATTGATATATTGATATATTTATATTTATATTTATATTTCAGGTTAACAACACTGATGCTGAAGGCAGACTTACACTTGCTGATGCTTTGGTGTATGCTTGTAATCAAGGTGTAGACAAGGTAGTTTTTTTTGCTCACCGACATTTTTGAGCTATCTTTTGAGTTTTTATTTTGTGGGTCCCACAAAACAGAGAATAGAAAAATTGGTTACGAGTAGTTTAAATGACCTAAAAGTTAACATTTTCTGCAGATAGTTGATTTGGCAACCTTGACTGGAGCTTGTGTAGTTGCTCTTGGGCCCTCAATTGCAGGTATGTGGAGCTTAATACACATGATATTAACTTTTGGTATCTTTACTCAAAAATACGAAAAAATAAATTACTGTAACAATGCATTATTTATTCTAGCTTTTGATGTTCTTGGGTGGCAAACATACAGAACAATTTTCACTTTATTCAAACATCATTTACCACACACGAATGAGTCTTTTTTCAAAATTCTATGCCGTTTGAAAAGATAGTATTTGTGCACATGGCGTACAACGTTTGAAATGGAATCGAAACTTATTTTATTCAAGATTTAGATCCGTCTTTTACCAATTTAAAGCATCTAAATTTTGGCACGTTTATATATGTTAAAGTACATATTTTGTTTTGTATGCCACTATAGCTATAGGGTTAACTTCTAACGTTTGTTAATGTTTTGCTCAAATTGTCAACAATAAAACAGGCATCTTTACACCCAGTGATGAATTGTCTAAGGAGGTGGTTGCCGCCTCGGAAGTCGCCGGAGAAAAACTTTGGAGGTTGCCAATGGAGGAAAATCAATTTTTTTTTAAATTTTATTTTATGATCAATTTTTAACTACATTGATCAACAACAACCATACCCAGTATATCTAACAAAAAATTTAAAAAAGTTGCATATCTAACAAAGTATACAACAACAACAACAGTTGTTGTTGTTGTTGTATACTTTGTTAGATATGCAACTTTTTTAAATTTTTTGTTAGATATACTTTGTTAGGATAATCATAAATGTACCTATTTTTCCATTGTGATCATAAAAAAAATATGATTTTATGTTAGGTTCTTTTATTTTGAGTCTCCAAGATTCTCTTGTTTTGCCCTTTCATAAGGGCAATATAAACATTTTACTAATAGTGAAGTTTTAAACTATTTTTATTAGGGAAGATTGCATTTTTCCATTTAGATACATCATGTGACAATTTTGTTTTTCCTCATTGTGATTATCCTAAAGGGTATTTTAGACATTTCACAAAAACCGGTGTTTTGCGTTGCAGTTTGTTGATGAGAAAGTGCAATGGTTGCATATCGACATGGCTGGGCCCGTTTGGAATGAAAAGAAAAAGGCGGCAACTGGATTTGCTATTCCCACTTTGGTGGAATGGGTTCTGTCCAACTCATCGTCTTAAACCCTTTAAGACGATAGTATACTGCTGATGTGGTGCACATGTGGCAGATACTAGAGGTTTGAATCTTAGAAGGTGAAGTGTGGTGGAATATTGGGAGATTGAATAAAAAAATGTCTAGAAAGAAAATGGAACACTTTGTGATTTGATCTCTTAATTGAGAAGAAACTGTCTTTGCAAATTGGATTAATAATCAATTTAGAACACTTGGTATTGGTGACTTCTTATTCCTATATTCTTTGACTTGGTGTGTTGATATGTTGTTCGTTTTGGAGCCGAGGGTTTCTCTGGAAGCAGTCTTTCTATCCCTAGGGATAGAGACAAGGTCTGTCTACATCCCACCCTCCCCAGACCCTATAAGTAGCGTTGCTATTTGTAGGATTTACTGGGTATGGCTGTTGTGGTTGTTGTAACTAATTATCAAGCCCTTATTATATCTAGACAACAAATTCTACAATCTCATGAACAAGATTCTAACTATTAATATTTTGCATACATTTATGAATATAAAAATAACATTCTAGCTCTAGGGGAAAAATCAAAATAACAAAATCCAAATATGCATAATTTTGTTTAAATTTTTGAGACAATGCAGACTTCATCAACCCTCTTTAAAAGGCCCAAGGGCCGGCCTGGGGGTATGTATGTGCCGGTATGGCTCAATTTTAAGTTCAATCTGAACCAAAACCGAAACACTTTGTGAAAAAAAAAAAAAAACTTCAGTTTTAGAAAACCAACCGGTTTCAGTTTTTTGGTTCGGTTATGGTTCTGTTTTTTGTATTACATTTGGGTTTGACATGTTTGGTCAACGTAATGAATTTTTCAAAAAATAGAGTGAATTTCAAATTTTGCGTTTATCTTTATACTGAATTTCAGACGGTGTCCTTTATCTTTCAAATTGATGAGTCTTGTACTTAATGTTTTAAAATCTTACAAGGTTTGTCCTTTACCCTTAACCCAGTTAATTTTCTTCGTTAAATTAGATCAGATGGACTCCATGTAAAGGTATTAATGTCTTTTTCCATCAAAATACCTAAAAAAATCTAAAAAACACATAATTTTTTTTAATAATTTTTATATAAAAATCGCTACTTTTAGTAGCCAATTTTTTTTTTTTTTTTTAAATTGTTTTTTCTGGTCCACATTGAAATGAGTTACTTTTTAAATTAAGTTTGAGTTGGATAAAGCAGAATATTTATGACGGCTCCGAACTCTTAAATTAGGTATATGATGATCGAAGGTCTTCAACCATCTTCAATCAATGTCTGTGTTTCCCCTGTTTTTTTTTGAATTAGATATGGATTTTGGTGGTGATGGTGTAGGTGCAGGTGATATGAGGTGGTGATGGTAGATGGTAGATGGTTGATGTTGGTGGTAAATGGGAGAGAGAGAGTTGAGAGATATATCTAATTTTTTATTTTTGTAATGTTTAGGTATTTAATTTATTTACATAATTAGTCTCTGAAAAGTGAAATGACAATAATACCCTCATGTGCAAGTCACACGATCAGATTTAACAGAAAAATCTAATTGGGTTAGGGCTAAAGAACATAATGTGCAACATTTTAACACATTAAGTACAAGACTCGTCAATTTGAAAGATAAAGGACAACGCCTGAAATTCATTTGAAATTCACTCAAAAAAATATTTGGCTGATCTATTTGTTAGTCACCTATTAATGAATTTAGACATTAAACTTTTGGCTCAGATTAGTAAATTTGGGGAGTAAATTGCCATTTTAGTCCCTGAGTTTTGTCCAAATTTGCCACTTTAGTCCAAATAGTTTTTTTTTTTGCATTTGGGTCCCTGACTTTTACATTTTGTTGCCATTTTGATCATTTTGTCTAACTCCATCCAAAAACCCAGTTTGTAACAGGGTGTATTTTGGGGATTTCCTTAAAAAATGTTTTCAATTGCCATTTTGATCCAATTCCAAAAATTCCAAAAAATACCAAAAAATCAAAAAAATTCAAAAAAATCTAAAAATCAAAAAAATTCTAAAAAATCATAAAAATTCTAAAAAATCAAAAAAATTCTAAAAAATCCAAAAATCATTAAATGTTTCGGCACGAACCGTTTCGACCCGTACCGTTTCGAACCGAACCATTTCGACCCGTACCGTGTCGAACCGAACCGTTTCGACGCGAACCGTTTCGAACCCGTACCGTATCGAACCGTACCGTTTCGACGCGAACCGTATCGAACCCGTACCGTTTCGAACCGAACCGTTTCGACCCGTACCGTTTCGACCCGTACCGTATCGAACCCGTACCGTTTCGAACCGAACCGTTTCGACCCGTACCGTATCGAACCGAACCATTTCGACGCGAACCGTTTCGACCCGTACCGTTTCGAACCAGAACCGTTTCGAGCCGAACCGTTTCGACGCGAACCGTTTCGACGCGAACCGTTTCGACGCGAACCGTTTCGACCCGTACCGTTTCGAACCGTACCGTTTCGACGCGAACCGTTTCGAACCGAACCGTTTCGACCCGTACCGTCGAACCGAACCGTTTCGACGTGAACCGTTTCGAACCGTACCGTTGAAACGGTTCAGCTCGAAACGGTTCGGGTCGAAACGGTACGGGTCGAAACGGTTCGCGTCGAAACGGTTCGGTTCGAAACGGTTCAGCTCGAAACGGTTCGGTTCGAAACGGTACGGGTTGAAACGGTACGGGTCGAAACGGTTCGCGTCGAAACGGTTCGGGTCGAAACGGTACGGGTCGAAACGGTTCAACTCGAAACGGTTCGGTTCGAAACGGTTCAGCTCGAAACGGTTCGGTTCGATACGGCACGGTTCGAACGGTACGGGTCGAAACGGTTCGACTTGAAACGGTTCGGCTTAAAACGGTTCGGCTTCGAAACGGTACGGGTCGAAACGGTTCGCGGTACGGGTCGAAACGGTTCGGCTTGAAACGGTTCGGCTTAAAACGGTTCGGCTTCGAAACGGTACGGGTCGAAACGGTTCGCGTCGAAACGGTTCAGCTCGAAACGGTTCGGTTCGATACGGCACGGTTCGGTTCGAAACGGTACGGGTCGAAACGGTTCGGGTCGAAACGGTACGGTTCGGGTCGAAACGGTACGGTTCGAAACGGTTCGCGTCGAAACGGTTCAGCTCGAAACGGTTCGCGCCGAAACGGAATTTTTGGATTTTTTTAGAATTTTTATGATTTTTTTGAATTTTTATTATTTTTTAGAATTTTTTTGGAATTTTTTTGATTTTTTTGATTTTTTTTATTTTTTGGAATTGGATCAAAATGGCAATTGAAAACATTTAAAATAAAAATCTCCAAAATACCCCTGGTTAAAGATGGAGTTTTTGGATGGAGTTAGTGTATGTGATCAAAATGGCAACAAAATGTAAAAGTCAGGGACCCAGATGCAAAAAAAAAACTATTTGGACTAAAGTGGCAAATTTGGACAAAACTCAGGGACTAAAATGGCAATTTACTCAAATTTGGGTCATAAATCCAATAAAATCATCTTAAAGAAGTTCAGTGTGGTTCAGTTTTAGAGTACGGTGTGATTTTGAGTAAGGCGTAACCACAACCTAACTGTAATTTTTGGTTAAAACGATAACCGTCAATGATTAGTTTGAGTCATTTATTTTGTTTGAAAAATTACAAGTTTTGTCCTTTATCTTAATACCACTTATTAGGCGGTGTCCTTTTTAACAAATTTTGACAAGTTTTGCCCTTTAGAAGGAATTTTGTTGCACGTTTTGTCCTTTAGGCTTAACCCAGTTAGATTTTCTTGTTAAATCTTGTCACCCAACGGTATTTTAGTCTTTTTACCTATTTATTTAATATTATTTAAAAGAATAAAACAAAATATTTTAGGGTTGACTCTTGAAATAAATGGTTGCAGATATCGATCAAGGAGCTGTCTTTTGAAGTGGATCCTGGACCTTCCCCCTGCCATACTCTTGCTGTTTTAACAAGTGGCGCCCACCGTGGGGCTGCGCCACTTAGAACAGTTTTCCGGTAGTACAGCCTGTTCCTAAGTTACCTTCCTTTATGGCCGAAAGGGATCCTTATCCAAAGGAAATTTCAAGCAGTTCTATGCCTCGGTCAAGACCTCCTGCTACTCCGGGAGTTGATAGTTGTTCTACCAACCTAGATGGACTTCATGTCACACCGGTAACACAAGATGCACAACATTTTCAGACTCCTCCCTCTACACGAGTTATTCCATCTTCACCGAGTGAAGTTCTCTTCCCGGTTGAAACCATGGAAATAACCCCGGATAGAGTAAGGAATAATTTCATAGTACTAAGAGAACTCTTGAACGGGTATGTCCGAGAAGAACGGACTAAGGGGGTCAGGGTACGCTCGTCTTATGACGTGCCTGATGTTGCACTTTCCCCTATGCCCTCTCCGTTGTGCACTACTACATCACCAAGTATCACTCGAGCAGGACCCAGTTCTGACTCACATCCGTACCTCATGCCCGACGGTTCACTCGGGCCGGGGAGCTACCCTTCTGACTCACCCATTGTGCTCCCAAGAAGCCCAGAATACACCGTTGAACAGCTCCTCCAACAGGCTCAAATAACTACACCTTCTCCACCAACTACCTTCGAAGAAGCCCTTAGATCGTTACCCTTAGCTAGCAGAGCCGTAGCTGCCAGTCTGTCACCTCTCCCACCTCCGCCTTCACCGCCGACAATACATCTCCCCTCCACTGCTATAAAAGTCGTCGGCCCCTGTAACTTCATCGGTTTGTTGATTAACACCGTACAGTAAGAAAAGCTTCGATCTTTATTAGTGTTCTTATCATATACCATAGCTTTGAGATTATTGACAGTTAAATTCCATCAAAATTTGTAAGACCCTTACTTCTATTTACTATTATTATATTGGTTTCGGGTATAAATGTATAATACGATTACACATACATTAGAAAATACGGGTTTATTAAAACTTTTCTCAGATTAAAAACAATACAACATAATATGTATGAGTTCATCGTTTAAAAATGACGACGAAACAACTTGCGGAAGCTTGTATCTTGATCGTGTTCGGCTCTTCATTGAGCTTGATCATCATCCGGCATCCCAAGTTATACCTACATTTCATAAGCCATGAAATGATTAGTTATACGAGCTTATAACGTATTTAAATCAAGTCCGAAAATCAAAACGGACATGAAACAACTTTTTGCCAGCTACTGCGTAGCGCGACAACCTGATTTTGACAGAAAGGCCCTTTCAGAAAGGTCCTTTAAGAAAGGTCCTTTCTTTCAGCTGCAAAATGCCCAGCTATGTTTTCATCCAAAATTCTAACTTGAAAGTTTTATAACTTTTAATCTACTTGTTGGAACCTGAAGGTTTATACATGGAGGGATATGAAGTCTAGGGGTTGATTAGTATGTTTTGTTTATTAATCATTTGGGTCAATATGTATTAGTTGGGTCATATAGATGGTTTCGAGTGGGCCTAGGGTATCGACCCACATGTTTAGTATTTAAGCAAACCTCAACCTCTTGGTTGAGGTTGATCAGTCGATTGTAGAGAGGCAGCCGAAACCTTTTGGGATTCTTGTATGAGTCACAAGTTAATCAGTGAATGCAAGTTTCCGGTTTGTTTGATTATATTACTTTGGTTTCGATTACATATATTCTTGAATCCCTTGTGTTTGATTTCCGCACTTACACAAGTTCTTGTTTGATATCATTGGAAGATTCTCAAGGATTTTACAATTGGTATCAGAGCCAAGAAACCAATTTCTTGGTTCGGTTTTTGATATCATTCGGATTCAAGAAAATCTTAGTTTACTGATCTTGTTTTGCTAGTGTTTGTTTTTGCAGTGGTACAGTTTCGATTGTGTTTTCTGTCTACGGATCATACAATCTTCAAACTGTTCATAGCGAATATTGATAAATATTGCTGATTTTGGTTCGTGTAATTTCAGTGAATTGTTTGCTGATTTCTCGGAAGTTTGTTGAGGATAAAAATTCAAAGATTTCAAAATCTTTGAATTTTGGAAGCTGCTGATAATCAGGGATATCGGCTACCTTTGTCACATTGTTTGTTTTGCAGGGTCTCGACTTGCAATCAGCTGTCTCGAGTTGTCTTCCTCTAGATCTCGACTCGCAACAAGCCGTGGTCTCGAGTTGTCTACTTTTGGACCTCGACTCGCAACAAGCCGTGGTCTCGACTTGTCATCATCTTGTCTCGACTCGCAACCAACATTGGTCTCGAGTTGTTAACTGTTGTTCTCGACTCGCAATCAGCTATTGTCTCGAGTTACCAATTCTCTTGTCTCGACTCGGAACCAGCATCTCGACTCACTGTCTCGAGTCGCAACATCAATCAGCGACGTGTTTTTGAACTGTTTGGACTTTGGACCTTTGGACTTAACAGTAATTAATTAATTAACTGATTAATCACTTTCAAGAAACATGTCTACAAGTAATCAGAATGGTGACATGGCAGTCACAAATGCTCAGCAAGAATTGGACTCTAAAATTGGAACTAGTTCTCGTATTCCCAGGTTGATGGATGCAAATGACTTCCCGGAATGGAAGTGGCATTTTGAACAGCATGTAAAATTCAAGGATCCTAAAATCTGGAGATGTATTGAAAGAGGTCCTAGGGAAATCTTGTATGAGAAGGAAACGAATCCAGGAGTTAAAGTAAAAAAGCCTCATGGCGACTATACTGAAGAGGATTATGCGATTATTGAGGAGGATAATAGGGCAACCTCATATCTGACCATGGCACTGGGATCAGATATTGCTATGGGATTTCGCCCTTACAAATCAGCCAAAGAAATGTGGGAAGCACTGATTGATGTATATGAAGGAAATGAAGACATGAGAGAAAGTCGGAGGAACTTGTTGAGGCAAAATTTTAACAACTTCAATTATGTGTATGGAGAGACTATTGAGAATCAGATTCAGCAATTCACGAAGATTGTTACTCAAATGGATTTGGAGGAAATCCTTCCTTCTAAAGCTGCACAGAATCGACAACTTCTAAATGCTTTGCCAAAAAGCTGGGACAATCACGTCGCAATGATCAAACGGACCAAAGATCTTGCAAGATGTTCTTTAACTGAGATGATTTCTCACATCAAGGCTTGTGAGCTGGATGACAAGCAAAGGAAAAATAATCATAAGTCTAGTATGCTGGCAGCAGGTTTCCCAGTTTCTTCTAATGCTTCAAACAACAACAATGCTGCACTGATATCTCAAAGTGGATCTAAAAAGGCCACTCCTGCTTCCACAAATGTTTATTACTCTAGTTCGACTGCTTCATCTACTGTACCGTCAATTGCTGCAGTTCCTTCACCAAAAACCGAGTTGATTGCTTTCTTCACGCAACAGTCCAAAGAAAATCTGGAGATCGCTGCTTTTGTTGTCAACTGTTTAAATGCCTTTGTTGCAGGAAAGATACAACCTCCTAATTGGTCTTTGAATGATCTATATCAGTATCATCCGGATGATGTAGAGGAAATGGATATTACATGGCAGATGGCTATGGCGGCGTTCAGAGCACAAAAGTTTGCAAACAAGACTGGAAGAAACAGGTGGGGTTCTCCTTATGCAAACTCTGCCAGTGTTCCAATCAAACTGCGCTGTTACAATTGCCATGAACCAGGACATTTGGCTCGAAACTGCACTAAGCCAAATATAAACAAAGAACAAAATCCTGCACAACCTGCTCCTCCAAACCCTGAAAGGGCACTTGTCACTACAAATGACTCTTCAACAGTCGCTGGTGAAAGCACTCAGAGCTCAGCCCTAGTAGTTCAACCAAGTTCAAATTTTGATTGGAATACTGAAATTCATCGCTTGAATATCTCTACTCCAGAAAATCAGAGTGCCTCGAAAAACATCGCCTTCATGACTTCAGATTTGGAAGACAGGAATTCTGCACCTGATGATGAGACTCCAGCTGAAAATCTGGCTCTTGAGGATTTTGTCAGCTCCCGTTCATGGACTTACTGCTGAAGAGGTACGTTCTATTTTCTGTACTCCTGAATGCAGAGAAAGAGTTGAAGCATATAGGTTACATAACGCTGATTTAATTCAAGATTACAAAGATATTAAAAATAAAAACTTTACTTTGGCTAAAAATGAAAAACTTTATAAAGAAAAAATTGAAGCCCAAAGGAAAGATATCATTCAGTTGAAAGAAGATCTCAGCATTAAGAATTGTAACTTTAAAGATGCTCTAGCAACAATTAATGACTTGACCAAAGAGCTAGAAGACATAAAGTTGAAATATCAAGTTAATGAAATTAATATTAAAAAATATGACACTTCTAGTAAACTGGTCAAGAACATTTGTGACATTCAGCTAGAGTACAAAGAAAAGAAAGGGGCTGGTTTGGGATACACTAAAACTCCTCCTCCATACAATCATAACTATACATATCTGCCTTTCACGGAAGAGGAGTTAATTAATGAGGGCAAGATGACTTATGGACCAAAAACTGATAAGTCATCAGTCAACAACGGATTTGTTGGTAATAAACAGTCAGCCCCGTTAATAAATTTTGTCTCTAAAGGAAATGTTGATCCTAACAGATCGTTTATATATGCAGAAGAAAAGGTAGACTTGAACTTTGAAGACACTCTTGGGGGAGAACAAGCTTTAAATTCTGATTTACCTAAAAATTGTTTTGATGAAACTAATTCTGAACTTGTTTTGGCACAAAGTATTTTTAGTATGTTTGCTTCTTTAGCGTCTAATGGACCTGATGTTTTGGGCAAGACTGATGATGGTTGTGTTGAATCTGTGAACATTAAGTTTGGTGATGAATTTTCTTCAGTTAATGATTGTGAATGTGATGTTTCTAACCCCTTGGTTGATGATAGTGTTACAGGTGAGGTCCCTCAGGATGCATTCAGTGAAACCACTGAAACTACTTCTAAAGAAAATCAAGAATATCCTGATTCTTCTTCTGAGTCGGTCTCAGTGGGTGTCCCTAATGTTGAATCTAGTGGGACCCCATTGGAAACCGTTGATACATGTGTTGCAGAAGCATGTGTTAATGAAATTTCAACTTCTTCTGAAATTAAAACCAAGTCAGAATCAATTGACAAAGAAACAAATGTTGAAATAAAAAAACAGTCATCAACAAATGTTTTTGAAAATAAAACTGAAACTGAACCACCGACTTTTCAACATGATGATGATCACAATGAGAAGGATGAGTCTCATTCTCCATCTACATCTCATGCTTGTGCAAACTCTAATCAGCAGGGACCAAATCGCTCAAAACGAAAGCAAGTTAAACATGCTAGATAAGTGAAGAAAATCAGAAACGATACTTTGAAAAATCAAAATACTCACACTTTAAAACGAAAAACGTGTTTCAACTGTGGTATTGCTGGACACATCGCATGAAATTGTGTTCATCTCCCAAGAATGCAATATAAGCATAAGAGTTTTAACAATCAGAAGGCTAAGCCTAACCGATCTTGTTATTCAGAGCCAGTGAAAGCTGCAAAGACTGAGGCAATGAAGAATAACAATCGTAAGGCAAAGCCCTCTGATTATAACTGGAATGCAGCCAAACAAAGAAATCAAAATTATCAAAATAATTTTCAAAGAAATAAATGTAAAGCTTTTGAAAATTTCAACTACAAGTGGTCAAATCAATACTGGAAACCCAAAGGTAAGGCTGCTCCGTCAAACTCGTGTTCACACAAGTCTGTCAACAAAGACAAATCAAAGTTTTTGAATAAAGACAATTTAGTTTGGCAGAAAGTGACGTACATTGATGCACAAGGAAAACCCAGATCCACTATGGGCTGGGTTCTTAAATCTAACTAATCCTGCAAATCATGCAGGAACAGCTGTGGAGGGCCACCGTGCGACTTTGGTACATGGATAGTGGCTGTTCCAGGCACATGACAGGAGACTTGTCCCAACTTGAAAATGTTAGAGAATTTAATGGTGGATATGTCTCTTTTGCGGGAGGAGAATCAGGCAAAATCACGTTAAAAGGAACAGTGAGAAATGGCATCTTAAGCTTTGAAAATGTGAATTACGTCCCAGAATTGAAACACAATTTGCTGAGTATCTCACAAATTTGTGACAGAGGAATTTCGGTTCATTTCACCAAGAAAGGTTGTCATGTACTTAAACCAGGAATTGTGATCCCAGAAGATTGGTTTTTGATGACTGTTGAAAGACGTGGAAATGCATATATTATCGATATGAACAAGAAACCATGTGAAGAAATTACTTGTCTCTTCTCGAAGATTTCAGAACATAACGGTCTGTTGTGGCATCGTCGTCTTGGTCATGTGAATATGAAGAATCTGAATCGTTTGGCTAAAGGTGAATTGGTCCGTGATCTACCTGTTAAAGATTTCATGTTGGTAGAGAAGTGTGTTGCTTGCGCCAAAGGAAAAGCCCATCGAAAGCCTAATAAGTCCAAGCCTACTCCATCAACAAAAGCTGTACTTGAGCTGCTACACATGGATCTCTTTGGTCCAGTGAACGTTCTCAGTATTGGCAAGAAGGTGTATTGTCTTGTGATTGTCGATGACTACTCTCGTTACACATGGGTTTACTTTCTTGGTCATAAAAACGAGGCTGCAAGTTTGATCAAACAATTTGTCACTCTAGTGGAAAATCAAGCCAGTACCAGAGTGAAAGCAATTCGATCAGACAATGGAACGGAATTCAAAAATATCACCTTAGACACATTTTGTGCAGAAAAGGGAATTGAACGACAGTACAGTGCACCACGAACTCCACAACAAAATGGAGTAGCTGAGAGACGAAATCGTACTCTTATTGAGGCTGCACGAACCATGCTGGCTGACTCGAAGCTTCCTAGTTTCTTCTGGACCGAAGCAGTTAACACGGCTTGTTACATCCAGAATCATGCTTTAGTTAACAAACGTCAAATGAAAACTCCTTACGAGATTCTGGAAGGACGTAAACCCTATGTTTCACACTTTCGTATCTTTGGTTGTCCGTGTGTTTTATTGCTCATGGATACTAATGGAAAGTTTGAAGTCAAAGGGGACGAATGTTTCTTTATTGGATACGCTAAAGGATCTTCCTACAGAGTATACAATAAAGTAACCAAGAAAGTCGTCGAGTCGTGTAATGTTGAATGGCTCGAAGAAAACTCCACAGACGCTAGAGTTGGTCCAGATTGGCTGTATGATTATGCTGACTTGTTCAAATCATTTAACATTCTGTCTAGTGTTGCTCCTGATGCAGGTGTGTTGAATATGAAACAACCAGTTTCATTCAGTGATACTGAAGAAATGGAACACGATGAAGGAATCTCAAGAACTCACACTATTGATCCTCCTGGAATGCGATTTACTGAGAATCCAACGTCTCAAGAAACCCCTGAAGGTGCTCAATCTAGTGGCGTTTCCTCAAATGCATCTAGATCAGAACTATTTATTGATCCCATTCCTGAAGATTGTACTGTCACTACTCCTGTGGTTCACAGTTCGCCAGCACCTGATGAGGGGGAGCCAAGCAACATCAACACACTCCAAGACGAGACCGTACCTGAATTTGCCATTCCAACAAGCGTTTAAAGAAATCATCCTATTGAGAACGTAATTGGTCCTGTTAATGCAGGAGTTCAGACAAGGAGCCAATCAGGAACCGTTAATTTATGCTTATACTCCAGCTACATTTCTCAAATTGAACCTAAAACCATTGATATAGCTTTGCAGGAACCAGGCTGGGTTGACGCTATGCATGAAGAGCTAATCCAGTTCGAGAAGCTAGGAGTATGGAAACTTGTGGAGTTGCCAAAAGGGAAACGCAAGCTTGGAACTCGCTGGGTTTTCAGAAACAAGCAAGATTCTGCAGGAATTATTGTTCGAAATAAAGCACGATTAGTGGTCCAAGGATTCAGACAGATAGAGGGACTGGATTATGATGAAGTTTACGCCCCTGTTGCCCGACTTGAAGCAATCCAGATCTTCTTAGCATACACATCCTACATGGGGTTCACTGTTTATCAGATGGACGTCAAGACTGCGTTTTTGTATGGAGATGTGAAGGAGGAAATCTTTGTTGAGCAACCACCGGGTTTTATTCATCCATACCATCCAGAATATGCCTACAAACTCGATAAGGCATTATATGGATTGCACCAGGCACCAAGGGCTTGGTATGCAACTCTTACTGAACATCTTTTGGCTCATGGATATACTCGAGGCACGATAGACCAAACTTTGTTTATTAAGAGAGTGAGCATGGATCTGATACTGGTTCAAATCTATGTCGATGATATTATTTTCGGATCAACTAGTGAAGCTCTTTGCAAGGAATTCGAGGGAGTTATGAAAAAGAAGTTCGAGATGAGTGCGCTCGGAGAAATGACACTGTTTTTGGGTTTACAAGTTAAACAAGATTCTCGAGGCATTCTAATTCATCAAGGGAAATATGTGAATGATGTGCTAAAGAAATTTAAGTTCACAGACGCTAAACCGGCCGAAACTCCAATGGCAGAAAGACAGTTGCTGACTGAAGATGCAGAAGGATCCTCTGTTGATCAACGCCTTTATAGGTCCATGATCGAATCGTTGATGTATCTGACAGCGAGCCGTCCAGACATCATGTTTGCTGTCTGCAACTGCGCGTGATATCAGGCTAATCCTAAAACTTCTCATCTTACTGCTGTTAAACGAATCTTTCGGTACCTTAAAGGCCGACCTCGGTTTGGTCTGTGGTATCCGAGGGATTCAAATTTTGACATGTTTGTGTTTTCTGATAGTAATTTTGGAGGCACTGACAAGGACAGGAAATCCACATCTGCTGGATGTCAATTTTTGGGTGACAGACTCATTTCTTGGCAATGCAAGAAACAGCAAACGGTGGTAATTTCCACAGCTGAAGCAGAGTACGTTGCAGCTTCGGCGTCTTGCTCCCAAGTGGTGTGGATGCAACATTAATTGCAGGACTACGGTTTGAC
Source organism: Helianthus tuberosus (assembly GCA_030545235.1). Taxonomy (NCBI): domain Eukaryota; kingdom Viridiplantae; phylum Streptophyta; class Magnoliopsida; order Asterales; family Asteraceae; genus Helianthus; species Helianthus tuberosus. Next base: position 15,817,488 of record CM060409.1, read on the forward strand.
TTATCTTAATACTACCATATACTGTGATAATGATGCTGCCATACAAATTGTGAAAAATCCTGTCTTCCACTCAAAAACCAAGCACATTGATATTAAAGTTCATTTTATACGAGACTGCTTTGACAGAGGTCTTATCAAACTGGAGCAAATCGACACAGATGCAAATGCTGCCGATTTGTTCACAAAACCTGTCAGTAGTTTGAAATTTCAAGTGCTTGTGGATTTTCTGAAAATGATCTGATTTACTGACTGAGCATGTTTTTGGTGTTTCGTAGGTAAATTTGTTCATAAAGTTTTCTATTCTTAGGTAGTTTTTATTTATGCTCAAATTTAGGGGGAGAAAATTATGAAAAATACAAAAACATTGAAAAATTATGAAAAATACAAAAACATTGAAAAATCTCATAAAAATACAAAAAGAAGTACTGCATTTCATGGGAAATGAACTGAATTTTCACTTTATGGTGAAAGGTTGACTCATGTAAGACCAGTATCGAAATAGTTTGACTTTAGTATGATGTGTTGGTAGGCTCTATCCTTAAAGACTGGAAACATTGGCTGTTTCTGTTCAGAACTAAATTAGTACATGACCTCAGGAAAGAAAATCACTTGGAATTAGCTCATTTCTATTTGAATGTCTGTATGTTGTCCCGATACACACAATTTTGGTATGACTCTGAAATCTTCTCTGAAAAGGTCGTGTATCTCCTCTGTTTTGCGTGAGCAAAGACCTGGAGGTGCTAGGCAGTGTTTAGCTTCTGTTTTGCGTGAGCAAAGACCTAGCTGAGCGTCTGTCGTCTTATAGATCAATTAAACATCTGAAAGAGGCCCTCAAGTGCCCAAAAGAAACCCAAGAAACCTATATCAAACTGAGAAAAACTCATTTGATCTGTATATTATATCCTCTTTGCTTATGATCTATTCTGTTCTCTTCTCAACCTATTCCCAGTTAAGATTTCAGAGATATGGATTGGACTTGTGAAATATGTGGTAGGGAAACTGCTTACATGATAGAGTGTGCTGTCTATAATTCCGGGATTTGATTAGTATTTGTTTGGGTGTTCATTGTTAAGAAATCAAAACATGATAAAATCAGTTACAGGCAGTTATATGGAAAAGGTCTAGGGAGATGAGTTTAGGTGGACAAATATACTGGCAATCATCTAGATCATTCAATAGTAGATCAGTGTTGATAAGTGAAGTCAAGCCTGAAACCTCGTGATTTGATCCCTGAGAAATTACGATATTTCCTATTTTATTTTTGTAAATAATTGTTTATATTATTTAATTTTATGTTTTTAGGTTTTTGTGTTCGTAAAACGTGCTCAGAAAGTTAATTGGGTTGTTAAAATTATAACTGATTTACTAAAGGATTCTTGAATTAAATTAAAAATTATTAAAGAAATCCTTAATTCAAAGGCCCAGTCCACACAAAGGGCTGAGGTATAAAAGACAGGTCTCGAGTCGAGACCTCATTTCTCACTCGAGACCAGCTGCAATTCCTCTCAATTTCTCTCTATAATTCCGGCAATCTCTCATCATTCCGGCTAATTCCTTGTTTCCGACGTGTTTTCCGGTCTCGACTCATCAAAATTTGAAGGTATTATGATGATGTTGTTGAAGTTATGCAGGTGGTTTGAAGATTTGAGGAAGAGTTTATGAAGATTTGAAGATGAATAAGAACCCTAGTTTCAAATATACTTTGGTCTTCAAAGAAATCAAAGAGTGTTTTTGGGTTTTTGATCCAAAATCAAGCAGATGAATGTTGTTTGTGTGGTCTCGACTCAGGAAACACATGAAGACTCGAGACTGGTGGTTGCGAGTCGCAACCTCATGGTCTCGACTGGGGTCTCGACTCGAAATCTTCTAGTCTCAACTCATGGTCTCGACTCATGGTCTCGACTCAAGGTCTCGACTCATGGTCTCGACTCATGGTCTCGACTCATGGTCTCGACTCATGGTCTCGACTCATAGTCTCGACTCGAAACCACATGGTCTCGAGTCAAAATTTTACAACCTGAGTCATGGTTCTGTTGACCAGTGCTGATATTTGACTTTAAAGTCTAAATTTTTAAAATTTGAACCAAGGATATACTGAATTTCTCATGTCCCTAATGAACTTTGGTTTGTGCAGAATATGGATCTGAAATTTATTCCGACTCATAATCAGGCAGGCTACTTGGCACCACCTCCAGAGAAGCACAAGATAATGTTCACTTCTTTGATCAAAGGACTGAATAGCTGCAGATTAGTTCACGCACTTCGAGAAAATCCGGTTGTCTATGAAAGCCTTATTCAAGATTTCTGGAAGACGGCAAGGTTTGAACCACTCGAAGCTGAAGGCAAAGGAACAATATTTGTCGAGATTCAAAAGAAGGCTGTGTCTGTGACCGAGCAGATGATCCAGGAGGTGTTAAAGTTTAATGTTCGAGAAACTGATCCTATTAAGCTTCCAGCTGGGACTGTGGGAGAAATTTTACCACGATTGAGTTATGAGGGAAAGTATCGGTCCTTAGTGAAGAAATTTGTGCATCCATATTGGCGTTTGTTAGTGCACATGTTCATTCTTTGCATGACAGAAAACCGAGGAGGTACAGATCAGTTGAACATCACACAGTCTGCTGCTTTTGTTTGCCTGATAATAAATGAGCCTTTCAATTATTCGAAGTATGTGTTTGAAGCCATGAAGAAAAATGTGATAGGAGTTAGAAAGGACAAATTTCTTATGTATCCAAGATTCCTGCAAATGATTCTTAATGCTCGTTATCCAGAGTTGGTGAGATCTCGAAACACATTGGAACTGAAACCCATGGGTCCCGCATGTTTTGGTGCTCTCACTCCTAAAAAGGGAACTGAAAAGAAATTTGAAGGTTTAATTCCTCTGGAGAAGTTCGGTCAGTTTGCTGAGACTGAAGATGTAGCTGGTGATCCAGTGATAGTGCAACCTGTTCCAGTGAATGCTGCACAAGTCAATGCACCTGTAAATGCTATGGTTGCTGAAGAGCATGATGTTCAAGGTGCTGCTGAAGATGAGCCTGAGACAGAGATTTTAACGATCAACTCTGACGATGAGGGCATAGAGATAATGTGTGATTCAGGAGATGATGAAGAGCTTCTTCCTGAAATTGAAGCTGACATTTCTGTTTCTACTGTTCAACCTGTGATTTCTGCTGAGAATTTGGCTCAGTTGCTTAAGTCTGTGACTGATAAGATGGGAAATCCTCCTTCCGATCTATCAGTATCAAATGAAGAGTCACCAAGTGAGAACCCAAAGGATCCTGATTCATTGCCTTTGAAGTGGAAAAAGAGGGATCCTCAACTCGGAATGTATGTTGAACAAAACAAAGATCAACCTATGAATGTTGCTGAAGATGATGATGGCTTATATGACTTCGATTTTGAGAAGAATGTCACTGATACCACCACCACTACTGAAGACATCTTTGAGTTTAATGTTGATGCTCAAAGAAGTGATTTGGAAACCACCACTGCAGATACACCAGCTACAAATGTTATTTCTGATCCTATCATTGCGTCAATGCCACCTGTTACTTCTGAACCTGCAGGTTCATCTGGAATTACTCATAACGAGCCTGGTAGTTCAAGTGGTAAGAAGCCTGAAGAGCCATTGAGGATGTTGTTTGATGATGATTCAAGTGATGATGATGAATTTATCAGTATGAAGGAAATGAGGAAACGACTAATTGTGCTTGAGCAAGATTCGATCCACAAAGATGCCCAAATTATTCAGCTTGAAGACACCATAGTACAAAAGGATAAACAAATTGATCAACTTCAAGGCGACGTTAGTTTGTTGTTTAATATGGTTTATGATTTACGTGGAAAGTTGGAGAAAAGGTTTGGACAAGAGTTTTCTGATCCAACTGATGTAGAAAATAGAAGAAAAGCTTTTGATAAGGATGATGTTGAGAGAAATGCTGCAATGGAACAATACTTCAAAAGAGTTACTGATCCCGTTGTAGACAAATAAAAAGCTGAAAGAATCAAGAAGAAAAGAGAGTTTGTGATCCTGAAAAACAAGAATCTTAATCCAGACGATGAAGATGCTAATGCTACCCATCATCTGATGGATGTAGGTGAAACACTCTATGATAAAGTTGGTAATCGTTCTGGTGTAGTCAGCTGGGGTTTTGATCATGACAGACGAAGGTGGTGGATTAAGAGAAAAGTTGGTCCTGTTGAATGGTACAAAAATCCGGCTCAGTTTCAAACATTCACAAAGTTTGATTTGATAAACTTGTCAAAGTCACCTTATGTGGATGATCGACCTGGAGGTCGTGGATATTTGTTCTTCGAGAGACTGCAGAGGGAAGTTCTTTGTAATTTTCCTTCAATGCACACTGCAGAATCTATTGTTAAGCCAGCTAAAGGCATTAGAGATCCATACACCAACAAGCGAATGAAGATCGTGCACTGGCCAGCAACGGATAAGGAAAAGACTATTCCTTTGGTCAAGAAGATTCCAAAAGGTGCTCTGAAGACCTTGCATTTTTGGGCTTATGATGAGCGTCTAGGGCAAGCAGTGATTGTGTGTGATGGTGAAGTAAATTTTCGTTTGGTGGATCAAGTTGATTTGCTGAATCTTGCTTATGAAGATTTGGAAGTGCTAGCTCGCAATCAAATTAGAGCTACTGAAAAATAGGAAGAAATAGCAAAAGGATGGACTGCTGCTGTTGCTTCAGCTATTCACATTCGTACAAAAGGATTTGGTGGGCTCAAGGATCGTTTGGGTGGTGCTGGTGATCGTTGAAGTCTCAAGAACCTCCATGCATAAACCTAGGGAGAGATTGTTGGAACCTGAAGGTTTATACATGGAGGGATACGAAGTCTAGGGGTTGATTAGTATGTTTTGTTTATTAATCATTTGGGTCAATATGTATTAGTTGGGTCATATAGATGGTTTCGAGTGGGCCTAGGGTATCGACCCACATGTTTAGTATTTAAGCAAACCTCAACCTCTTGGTTGAGGTTGATCAGTCGATTGTAGAGAGGCAGCCAAAACCTTTTGGGAGTCTTGTATCAGTCACAAGTTAATCAGTGAATGCAAATTTCCGGTTTGTTTTGATTATATTACTTTGGTTTCGATTACATATATTCTTGAATCCACTTGTGTTTGATTTCCGCACTTACACAAGTTCTTGTTTGATATCATTGGAAGATCCTCAAGGATTTTACACTACTTATCCATTTTACGTGATTCTTGTTTCTGCGCGTCCGTAATGAAATTACGGATACGCTTATCACCTCGGTTGACATTAAAATCTGATTTATAAGCAAACGGATTATAAATCCTTTATGCAATTATTTGACCCGTTTCATGTTAGCATCATACTACAAGTTTATTAACAATGTTCATTGCTTATCATTTTTACCCATTTCGGGCTTGCCAAAAATTAGCGTTTTCGCTTCCACTACATGGTTTGCGCACGTGTTTATATTCACCAGTTTATTTTGAAATTTTCTAAACACTTAGCCAACCTTAACCACTTGCTTTATTTGACCCGTTTAGCGGTTTTTAAGCATCTAAGCATCAATCTCACTCTTTCCTTTTTACGCTTCACTTTTCCACATTATAATGTCTACTTATATTCCACCACATCTATTTTTGTGGTGGACTTGATACAATACACCAGTTATCCCGAATATTACTCTTCGGTTCATCATTTTACGAAAAAAGACTCATTCTAGGCATTTAACCCGAGAAAGCTTATGCCTATAACTTTTATGCCTATCTAAGGTTTACATTACCATAATACATATTTCTAAACAACCCATATGGGTCATTTTCTCGTTACCCATCAAGGGCGTTTTGGTCAACTTTAGTCCCTCCTTTTACGACGAAAGACTTTCAATAATTTATTTGACCCAAAATCTCACATTTAGCTATAGTTTTACTTACACGTACCTGGCTTGAGTCCTAGCATTGACCCGTTAAAAATACCTTTCACTATTAATTACCAATTAATAGCAACGCGAACCATATATTACTCCCATGTGATCACAAAACTCAACAAGCGATCATCAGTTATTATGGTCAAATGACGTTAACAACACCATTTGACCCGTTTAGTATAAATGACCATTTATCATTACAAGATGGTATTTAGATACCATCTCGCCCCTTGAACCTATCCTTTACACCGTGAGTTCTTATCACTTAAAAGATGTTTCTTAAATTATTTGACTCGTTGTGACTTACGCCATGTGGTGTCTTTTCAAATCTTTTTTATCTATCTGTTAACTCGTGTCCGGATTGCTATTTAACCATTTTACCCGTCACGGTTCACACCATAACGTAATGTTTCAAAATTCCCTTATTTGTTCGTCATCACACTACTAGTTTATTGCTTTTACCCTTTTTACCATAATCTATGGTTTCATACCATTCTTATTTGTTCCGACTTGCATTATATCGTACCGGAACATCATATTTCAATTACTTATTATAACTCATATTTAATACCCACAAGTAGTATTTTTGTAAATAAAAAGGGACGTAAGCTTTACTTACCTTGCATCCGATTTTGCTCTTTTTCCCCGTATTCGATCCATTTGACCCACTTTTTTCCCAAGCCTCCACCTAGCTTGTCAAGTGTCCAACTATCATATAATATTCACAAGGTGGTTAGGTTAGTCATTCTAGATTATAACCTTTACGCCTTACGAACCTTATACTACTTTTCTTACCGAACTGCATCATAGGTTGGTTTGACTTTTAAAAGTCAAACCGCCTTACAACATATGAGATTGAACAACTAAGTTTGACAAACTCATGTTGGCATTCCGCCATTTACTCGGTAAGCACTATTTTTGGGCCACCATTTTAGCTAATCTTTAATTTGAGTTCATGCTATTATTAACACTAAGTTAACTTAGCTCTTGATTATCAAAGACACTTTATTCCTTCATTACACAAAATCTACGGGTTTTCACCTATAAATGAAACCCGTTTCATCATGTTATTAGGCATTCATCCGGATACCAAATCTAATCAAGTTCTACATACAACCGAGTAGACGTGCGATTTCACTTAGGCATTTTAACAAACACCTTGCGGGCAAGATTTTTATACATCTTTTGTCTAGTTCATGACTAACATTTTAACCAAGTTTCAATCATCAAAATCAAGCCCTTATGTCTAGCATTCATAAACAATATCAAGACTCGCATCATAACATCAGTTTTTCTCAATCTAACATTCAGATTCATGTGTTCAGCACATTGTTATAAAAACCCACTTAACACATATATGGGTGTTCATCAAATTCCTAGTTTTCAACACTAATACATCAAGTTTTCAACTAGGGTTTGTTCCTAGACATGGATTCAACCCAATATCACTCATACATACAACATTCATCACGGAATTTCGATTTATGAGTGTTCATCATAGCATCATAACTTCACTAAACATGAAAATTTAACATACCTTGTGATCACTTAATTCAGCTTGCTTTCGATTTTTGATCCATTCTTCCCTTGGATTTTGATAATTTTTGTGAGTTAGGGTTCTTGGAAGGGAACCCTCTTTTTGGCTCTGCATATGTCGACCAAACACACCTTTGTGTGTGTGTTTTGTTTTTTTAGATTTTGTTTTTAATTAAAACATCTTCCTAATTGCCCACTTTTAGTCCCTCAATGTAACAATCCGACTTTTGAAGTCAAAGTACAAGTCAAAGTCAAAGCAAAAAAAGATTGCTGATCGGATCTGTCATTTCTTGCTTGATTATTGCTTGTACTCTCGAACCTCGTTAATCGATACTTTAGTTTACGCTATTTTAGTTGTATTATGTGAAGTAACAATGCGATAAACGCAACCAAACGCTAATCTACTTAACGCTAATTACATCGCTATCGCATAGCAACTCGAATTACAGGTTATGGATATTGTTTTACGTGTATGTGCTATTATGTGTTACTTGTGCAAGTTTATATTTGTTTTGAGGTGATTATTCGAAAACACAATCGCAACTCCATCGCAACGCAATCATATCGCGAACTCGAAATTTAAGGTTTACTTTTATGATCAGTAGGAGTTATTGTTATTTGTGTAACTATTGTTTAATACTATCGCATCGCTTACTCGCAACGCAATGCCACGCTCAACGCACGAAACGAAAAGTCAGAAACTAACTCACTCGAGCCATCCGATCGAAGGACCATTCGATCGGATGGTCATATCCGACCGGATGACCATCCGATCGGATGGCCATCCGATCGAAAGTCCTGACTCGTTTCCTTGAACTGCCTTTCTCTTCCTCTTGCCTATAAATACCTCCTGTCACATCAACTATCCATTGATGTGACATCCCCCTCCTATCCAGCGCACTCTCAACCACATTTCTCTCGATTCCTCGCGATTCTTGTAAGTTTTCATCTCAAATCTTGTACTTCCTTGATCTTCACACACTTTCTCATCATTTTCATCATCATTTTAACCATGAAATTACTTGATTTCGGGCTATTCAAGAGTGATGTCATCACGGGTTCTCATGAACCTTGGAGTATGACTTCATCTCAGCAAGAATGGTTCGAATCTGATGAATTTCTACACGTTTTTACACTGATTTCAGCTAAATTTAAACACTTTTCAACTATTTCAAACTCTTCTTCAACATCTTTCACTTTTCATCCAAAACCGTTAGAATCTGGACTCATTCGGGTGTTCTACTCATTCTCTGGTAGAGACTCGGTCTGAGAACGGATTCCTAACGAAGAGACGATCGGAAAACGGGTTAAACAAGAAACTCCGTCAAGGACAGCTGGGTCTGGACGAACGGGGTGGTTCCCGTCCGAACGGATGAGTTGGAATTGATGGGATTTCCGTTGTTTCAACAAGTCGGCATACCGCCTCGGTCAAACCGCAAACTGAATTTCCAAAGTTTCAAACAAAACGATTTTCAAGCGAATCGTCATCCGACCGAACGGCCATCCATCCGGATGACCGTCCGTCTGGATGACCGTCCGTCCGGATGACCTGATATATAGAGTTAATTCTCATTTTTCAAAATGCTACAACGAAAACTTCAAAGTTCAAACATTACACAAACACATCCTTCCCAAATGAACAATCCTCTGACCGAATGGTCATCCATCCGGATGACCATCCGTCCGGACGGTCATCCGTCCGAATCACTGTTCGCCATCTAACTCCCCTGACGTACTGTTTAATGCATTGTTCAACGCTTATACTATCGTACTATGATCAGGCTAACTCTCAAGTGCTCCTTTCAATCCAAGACTGTGTTTATTTACTAAACACGCTCTGTGAGTATACTCGATCCCTTTTTGCTTAACGCACTTTTGGGTGTTACATATGTTACCTATATCAAATCACATCGATCACACAACATAAACACTTTTTATACATTAACCGCTCTCGCATGTTATACGTGTTATTCGATGAATGCTTGTATGTTATGTTTACACAGTGATTGTTGTCTCACACCTTAGCAACGATAGTACTATAGTTTGGACTCCGCACCTGTCGTGGACTGGGGTTGTTAAGGGCTTTTCTTCACGTATCACAGTGGTGATATGTGATGCGCATTCTACAACTCGCAGTCACGTCTGTGCATATTTCATTGTCGATAACTTACTTGCTTCACATTTCTACGTGTTACATGCTGGTTATGCGTAAACGCTTTCGCTATACTATTATACTATTAAACTTGTGTACTCACCTTTACACTATGTGTACTGACTTTATTTTAACGTATGTGATAGATGTTTAGGATGCTTTTGCTTGCTTGCTCATATGGAATTAAGTTAGGAAGTCTAGGAACGTCACATTTAAATCTGAGTTGTCAGAACAATTTAATTGTCTTTGAGCAACTATGTCTATAATAACTTTGTTACTTTATATGTTATGGTATGGTATGGGATGTAACGTTAAATATTTGGTAATTTTAGTTGTTATGGATTCTCCTGGACAATCTGTTTCGCTCAGTGCCGCGCCCCGATGTTTCCGCCATCGGTTGGGGTGTGACACTCAAGGTCTTAGAGGTTTATAAATGGGTCAATTACTACAAGTTTCTTCATTTCTTTATTGTTTTCAAACAATTAACTAACTAGGTTAATTATTCCTAGTTAACTTTGTGGGTTCAGAGAGCTATAACCCGTTTTATTTTAAGTCCCGTTAACTTGGGCCTCTTATAAACTTTGTTTTCTCAAAGCGTCTATTTTTCTTTTTAATTAATATTAGGATTGTTTGTTTAAATCCTAATATTCACCAAGTTAATATTAACGTGGTTTGATTACCAACCCGTTTTCGGGGTGTTACAAAATTTTATCTGGGTGTTATTAATTTTAGCTGGTAGTTAAGGGTTTATGTTAAAAATCTGATCTTGATGATGAATTTTGGTGGGTTGATGCTAAGGTTTTATTAGGGTTTACTGTTTCTGATAAATTTAGAGCTAGTTAAGTTATTATATCATATGGGTTTGTTAAGCATTGATTAGATTCAAGATTTTGTTGAAGCCATTGGCAAACTAAGGCATAAAAACCTTGTTGGTTTAGTTGGATTTTGTGCAGAAGGTGCTAAGAGGTATTCCTGGTGTTTTTTGTTTCTCCGTTATTATGAACATTCTATAATGCAATATATTTATATTCTTATATGTAAATTTGATTTTGGGATTTAAAATAATACATCTAAAACTGAACCAACTTTTTTGTCTGCCTAAACATTGCAAATCCCCCTCAATACAGGATGCTTGTGTATGACATCCGCATGAAGATTGCTGTCGGGACTGCAAAATGGTATGCTTGTCTTCTTTTTTCTTTTCTTTGATCTTACATAGGGCGGTGGTTTTCGTTCATTATACAGTCTTGATCCATAAACGGCATCCAGGTGACAAAATGAGTAGGTTTGATAAATTAAAAGGGTTGGTTCAAACAAGTCATCATGGTCAAGGGTGAAACAAGTCATGATGACCCGAAAGCTGAAACTATTTTGTAACACCTCGTAAAATCGTGTCCAATTATGTGAAGATGCGTGTCCTAAACCCTAAACATGTAAAGAATTGGTTTTGAAGGACTAAACTTGACAAAAATCGAAAAGATGTATGCAAAGGGACTAAAAGTGTCAACATGCTAAACTTGTGCCTCTGATTGACCACACATGATGAACATATTCTTAAACGAGTAAATATTCGGACGTAAGAAGCTATTGTGAAAGAAATTGAAAGTTTACAAGACAAAGGGGTTAAACTTGTCAACATGTTAATTCTTACCTCTGAGTGACCTTTTAACGAACCCGAGGCTTCATAATGTTCGATTATACTCTTGAGAACACGTGTTATTAAATTCATAAGGTTCTGGTAACGTTGTATGACAATTATGCAAAATATCAAGAAGATGGGTTAAAAGCGTCAACATGTTCCATTTAACCTCTGAGTGACCTTTATATGAAACCCGAAGCTTAACGATACTAGTTTGCACTTCCGAGAATAATTAAAATCCATCTCAAAGATCATTTGTGCCAAATATACACCTTAAAGTGCTTTAGAGGGGTTAAACATATAAAAAATGGAAGTATATAAGGGTTTTGGAAGTCCAGGGACCAAAGTTGCAAACTTGGAAACCTGATATGACGGCTCACGGGGTGTGACGACACACCCCCTTCGCTGTTGCGTGCGGCGATGACCTTGTTTCGACAGAATAAGCATGCCAGCTGCAGGTTATCTTCTTCCTTGGCCTCCAAACAAACCATACTTGAATTCTAGGGACTTTTGATGGTATTTAAAACCACTATGGACACATGTGATGATCTTAACACCTCCCTAACACCTGGCATGATCCAACATAACCCTCTTCAAGTATAAATAGACCCTCTGTGCAGCCTCATTTCCTTGCACATTCACAAATCCTTCTCCTCTCACTTGCTTAAGCTTTCTTGAGCATTTCTGTAGGTCCCCTTGTTCGTACGGATCGTCACAGAATTGTCAATCCAATCTAGAGTGCGGAATCCTCTAGACCAGAATATCATAGAATTGAGTAGAAACAGAAATTCACAATCAAACGTGTCTTCTATTGATTATCCAACTTGCAGTTTACAATCAATTTCAAGACCCCACAACCTCACAGCCTCTCTCTGTGATCTTGCTCAAGAACCCTAAATTCGAAATTACTCCCTCACTACGATTTCTCTCTCTAGAATTCTCTAACTCCTCCAACTCCTAAAACTGTGACAACCCTCACTAAACCAGGTATCCGTACGACTTAATTAATAATTAATTACTGCTTAATTACTGTGTTTACTTGAAATTGTGGATAAACTGCTACTTTAATGCTGATACATGTACTTACTTGCATCATACTTTACTTGCTGACACTCCATGTTTTGCTTACAGCACCTTTGTGACAACCTTGATGCACCAAACACACAGTAGCACAATGAACGGATAACCTATTAAACGTGCTGTCATAACTAGCACCAGGCATGCACTGCCTCTAAGGCCTGTAAGAGCCATAGATAGTTTACTACAGTAATAGAAAGTGTAGGGATATAAGGGTTGTAGAACTGCGTCACTAGGAATGAGATTACAGTGACCGGATGTGCCTAAAACATACTTTAAGTACAAAATTCAGCACTTTAATTAAAATTCAGCATTAAGCCAACTATTAAAGTGCCAAAACATGAGAAAAATATTACTAGACACTTTCCAAAGTGTCAGGAGTAAGTTGTGTCACTAAAAAGGGTATTAACGACACCTTAAAGCTTGTTTAATGCTTTAACGAATTGCTATCCAACCGAACAACCAGACTTTACCCGGAATATAAAAATATTGTCATTAACATTGTTGTTCTTTTTCTGAGCCAGTTAGGATCCCTGAATACCCTAACACCCGCAATAAAGCACAACACACTACTAACCGGGTTAATCCCTAAACTTAACTAGATTAACCTGACTAATTACTTAGTGTTTAGTTGGAAACCAACCGGATTACCCCCCCCCCCCCCCCCAACCGAGTTCGGTCACTATGTGACCCCCCATTGTACTTTGTTGATTATAAAACTCACATATGTCTAATATCTAGTAGACATATGGACTCTTGGATAATGATCTTGAATATTTGTCTATAAGTTCACACCATAGCACACTAACACTTTCATCACAACACTCAACAAAAACTCTCTCTCCGTCTCCTTGCTAAACTCACGGCCGAACACCCCCTTGAGCACCCATCCATTTTCGGTTTTGATCATCTCATTCCAAGATTACACAAGTGTTAAGGATCACCTACAAGGAAGCTTGGTGCAATCGGAAGGCGAAGGACCTCACTCAATTGCTTTTATCCACTCATTTTGCGCTTAGATTCTTCCCTAGCCTCGAGCTAGTAGTAAGTTGCTATAATCACCCTCTCGAACTATTTTGAAGTGGTTAATATGTTTTGTAACGGTTAAAACTCGTAATCTTACAAAATGACACACAAAAGTTTACTAAAAATGCTTGTAATGATGGTTAAAAGCTCATATGTTGTGTAAATCTTGTAGTAATTGATTTGTGTGATTATTTGGACCCGATCTATGTTGTGGTAGCTCGGATCATCATTTAACCCGGGTTGGTCATGATCATGGATCATGACATAAGGTTGTTTTGGGAGTAACAAGGGTTAAAGGATGAAACTCTACCACACACGAATCATGGACTTGTGTAAAAGCGATTTTGCTTGTGAAATAGTGTTTAAAACTAGTAGATCTACGTATCTACAAGCGGTATTTTCGAAGAACCAAGTATCAAAGAAATCATGTTTTCTAAAGACGGATCTTACACTAACACGAATGATTTTTAGAACACACAAGTGTGTAAACACTTGTGTAGCACACACTTTCGACAAAATAACTATTAAAAAAAAAAAAGATGACGAGAAGTTGTAAAGATGGAACTTCCCTAAAAACGAGGTTTTTACGAAATCGGATTGCTTTATATAAAGATCCGCTAAAAGTATGGGGATTTACATCATAGTGTTGGAAAAACTACAAGTTCATGAGATTCTTGCGAATTACATGTTTATTAACTAGTTTGATGCGTTGAATATTGTTTTGGTTAAATAAGAAAAATGGTTGATTTGATTTATAAAAGAAAATGATACGCTTGAAAGCATGGCCACCTCCAGTTACAGAGGAGACTCTGGCGAAATTTTTCTAAAAACCTAACACTTAGAATTATTTTCACTATAAGTGTTAGAAATACTTTTCGACTTGTTTTCAAATTATAGATTTCGCCACGACTTTATTTACAAAACATCGGAGGTGGGATTTCACAAAATAAAACTTGGTAAATATATATTTAGTATATATTTTTCATAAAGTCACTTGATATGTGTTTATGATTATTTTGTGAAAATACCAGTATTATTTTTAGGGTAAAAATAATACTATCGAATGATAATGGATCCAAAATGATACGAACGCCTCTACGATAAATATATAAGTTACACCGGTAATTATTATTACCACTCGATCATTAAAACGTAACTTACGCATTTTAAGAAAATATGACTTAACGCGTATTTTTGTCAAGATATTATTTTGGGAAAATTTATGTAATAGAAAATATAATATTTTTGAGAAGAATATTTATATTTTGGAGTTAGAAATAAAATATATTTTAAGTGAGACTTAATAATATATTTCGAACACACATGTATTAAATCCCCCATCCTTGGGAAGGAAAATGACTACCAAGTATATACAGAATATAAACACGAAATAGTTGTCTAACTATTTCCCAAAAACTTAAACCTTAAAGCTAAGGCACAACCGTCCGTCTAATAGAGTTAGTACGTGTAGGTCGTCACACAGCTGCTTGATTTGGAGGTATACCTGGTAGAGACGCACCACTGTGAGTTCATGTCCCCCTTTTCTCTTAACTGTTTTCAGTTTTCTAAACTACGGGGGTGAAATACATGTTACTTTGATTACAAGTACTTTATACATGGTATGGTTAGCGTAAGGAGGTTTACTACTTAGATCATGTGAGTGGGTAGGAGCAACATGAGGCCATTAGTCCTCATGGTAGGACCGAGGGTCAGGAGCGGTAGATCTATCTGGGTGTAGCGAGCCCAACCCCTGAGCCCGCCTAATGGACCAGGTGGTGACTTTGTACCCAACGCCTAAATCTGCTAGGTTTGAGTCTCCCTACTTGCACTTCACACATATCAATGGCCTTGCAAACCATTGGTGATCTCTTTTTTTTCCTTATTTGCTACATACCAGGATTTTTATATATACAAAGGTTTATTTACTCACTTACACATGAACTCGCTCAACATTATTGTTGATTTTTCAACTTACATGTATTTCAGGGAATTAAAGGATCTGGCGCGGTATGACACGTTTTCCCGCTGCACTAGTTACGAGGTCATTCGGGTTTGGGGAATGTGACTCTTTCCTGGACAAGTCACAGTCCTTAAACTGTGTTTATGTCATGTTGATGTTTGTGTTTGTTGAACAATGTCGTTAGGATGTGTTTCCGTTGAGACAATGTTGTTGTATTTGGTTTTTAAAACTTAATTAGATGGATGATCTTGCATGGCTTTATTTCATATAGCTTTGTTATGGTTAAGCTATGGTATTAAGAAGTCACACCAAATTAACCACGCTTCCGCAAAGCCAGGGTGTGACAGCTTGGTATCAGAGCTCTGATCATAGCGAACTAGGATTCTTTCTCGAGTCTAGACTATGATCACTAGGGCTCTCACGAAAACATTTTTTTACACTGCATACCACTTAAGTCCAGATCCAAAACTTTTTATAAACAAATGTTGAGCACATTTTATTTATTATTTATAAGCTCAGTCTGGGAGGCTGAGGCTCGGTCTAGGAGGCCGAGGTAGTTGGCTAGTGGGACTAGGAGAATTGGCTAGTGGGACTAGGAGAATTGGCTAGTGGGACTAGGAGAATTGGCTAGTGGGACTAGGAAGAGCAGTCTGGGAGGCTGGGAGGCTAGTGGGACTAGGAGAAT
The DNA here is from genome assembly GCA_030545235.1 of Helianthus tuberosus. NCBI lineage: Eukaryota > Viridiplantae > Streptophyta > Magnoliopsida > Asterales > Asteraceae > Helianthus > Helianthus tuberosus. The sequence goes on from CM060409.1 coordinate 15,833,476, forward strand.
TATTTGATTGCTTACTTGGTGACTAATGTGCTTATCTGATTGTATGACTGATTATTTGTGCACATTTGTGTTTATGTTACAGACACATGGACTCGACCGACACTGGTGATTCAGACACCACAGGCCCTAGACCTATAGTATCAGACGACCTCGAGTCTTCAGAGCGCGAGGTCCACACATCCGACGTTACTAGCACGGACGAGGACGACTTTCAGCCCTTTGCTTTACCTGATGGTGCTGATGAGCTCGCTGATGGCCCTTTGGCCGGGGACCTACCATTAGTGGAGATCCCTGCTCCCATACCACTTGTTTCATATCCTGCTTACGATTTGCTTCCCAACGTCGATCTGTTTGATGACGAGCCCTTAGAGGATGAGGTTCAGGGCGAGACCCTTCTTGCTGCTGGAGATCTTCTGTTGATCGCAGATGCTCCCGCTGAGGAGTCACCTGCTCACTCTCCGGTCCCAGACTCTTTCGAGTCTGTGGCCTCCGCACCTTCACACACTCAGAGTGCGCAACACTTTTCTCATGGATCAGATCCCGACCAGGCATCCTCTGTTGCCCCTATTCCTAGTTTTGCTTTCGACCACGATGATGTGGAGGATTCCGATCCTGTCTTTCCCCCAGGATTCGACCCAGATGAGGATATAGAGTTTATACCCATGGATCAGCCTATGGAGGATCCGGTCGACCCAGTTGACCCAGTTGATCCCATCGACCCTGAGTTTGATTTTGAGATGGCCTTTGATGATCCCGAGCAGCCACTGGACCCTGCTCCTGACCCAGTGCTTGAGCATGACCCTGCTCACGCTGGCATGCCTATTGATCCTGTGATTGCTGACCTACCCATTGATGATCACCCTGCTGATGCACCAGTACTGGAGGGTGACCATGTTATTGCTACTGGTCATGTTAATCCCCCACTTATCACTGTTATACCTGCTGACTCTCTTGTTGCACCCCACCCTGACCTGTGCCTGTACAGTTCGATCGTGCGCCTTTTGCAACCCAAGTTGATCCTCGATACGTGCACACCCGAAATGGGTGGATAGACGATGACAATGGTTACCCACTTTTCAAGTTTCCTGTGACGCTCTCTTATGGCTCCTGTTTCAGCCCCTGTTCCAGTCCCTATGGATGCACCTTTGTTACCCACACTCGCCGCTGATGTCCTCCACACCGTTACATGACCCGGAGCCTGCACTTGAACCAGCTACTACACCATTTGGGTTAGCTTGATGTTGCACCTGCTGAACCTACACCTTTACGTGGACACGATCCTGTTTCTTTTTGTCTGCCGGACGTTGCACCCCTTACATCTACCCGCATCAGACAACCCCCCCTCATCTGTGGAGAGGTTCGTTTTCCCTTGTGAAGATCGACGCCCGTGCACCATCGTGCCTAACACTTTCTGTCTGGACATACCCGCGCCTAGTAGAAATGCTCCAGGCCGCACCGCTTGCTATATTCACCTCTACAACGTTCGATAAGCCGATTTGATGGTCCCTATAGACGCACTATGCTAACTACAAACCCTCGCCATTTCTCGCGTTATGAAAACCACACAAGTTGCTCCTGTAACACCAACTGCGGTTGAGGATATGAGTCGCGAAACGTGGAAGCTTGAGCTGACACCACAAAGAGTAACGTCAAACGCAAAACGTCACTTAACCAAAAACATGAGTTAAGTGTCTACATCACAAGACAGCATATTGTCTGAAGACTTTAAGTAAACACCACGCCCTCCACCAGCATGCCTTGATCCGCCACGTACATCAGGATCCCTTTTATGCTCTTGACCTCTGAAATTTCACCGTCCTCAGGATCTCGATACTCATTCCTTTTACCATAAGCGGCAAATCAGTTGACTACCTCGAGGAATATACGAGCTCGCGGAGGAATTCAAGCATGTCGACGGTTTACTTTTCTTTCCTCCCCAGAAAGGTTGGTGTCTGGATAACGCAGACTGCGTTATGTTTGGGTAGAGACCCCAAGATTGTGGAAATTGGTGAAGACCACGTCTGACTACGTAATTTAGTTATGCGGATATACTTGTTGGGCAAGGGTAGGGAGACCCGGTGACCCGGATAATGTGATACATTTTGTAAGACAATGAAGTTGTAGCTGGAAAACGATGGGAACCAATTGTCATTAAGCATGCACCCAAAGCACTGTGGCCAATAACCAACGAAAGCACAATCGCCATGTCATTACTAAATGCGATCAGTAACACTTATGTGCGTACTAAAATTTTAATACTACATGTTTACTTGCTATACTATCATCAAACGAAACCCTCAAATTACGTACGAATGTTATGAGTTTGATGCAATGTGCTTACCCGTATAATGAAAACCTAATCATAAGACGTGATACCAATATAATGGGAATGTGCTATGACTGAGAAACACGTGTTTGTTTGATATACTTTCGGTAAAAATGATTCCAATTACTTGCTCGATAAATGGCGTGATGAGTAATATGATGACTTAAACATGTGTGATACAAGTGTTTCGAACAACTATTTATGTTCCCCGAATAGAAGCGACCTAACTAACATGAACTTCTTCCTAGAAGATGTCGCATCAAGAGATCACCCGACTGACTGAGGCAGAATGGTTAGCGCACGCCTCTCGAGTCAGAGCTCGGCACGAGGTTCTTCGCTACCAACATGGCGAAGGTGCCTCGGGGAGAAACCTACCTAACGGTAATGTTTAAGTCACCTGAGACACATTACGATACGTTTGGAAAGTCCCCAAAGTGCCTTGCTAATACCTTTTGTGATGATGAATTCTTGGATACAGGTTGTACCTACCAGCATTTCCTAGAATGCAACCCTCTGGATTTCGGTGGTACGGGAGGTGCCATAGCTTTTGTAAAATGGGCTGAGAATGTGGATGCCGTTGTGCGAATGAGTGGTTGCACACCAGAGCAGCAAGTCCCGTACGTTTCCGGATTGCTACTAGATGGAGCTCTATTATGGTGGGACCGTAAGGTTCGGGAATTGGGCGAGGCTGTAGCGTATGCGATGTCATGGAGCGAGCTGAAAGAAATAATGCGGAAGGAGTATTGTTCACAGATTGATATCCAAAGACTGGAATTAGAATTCTGGGAACTATAGAAGGAAGGTCCAGATGTGGTAAAACACGTACGAAGACTTTACGATTTGTCGCGGGTCATTCCGTACCTAGTGGAACCTGAGTTGAAGAAAATGGAGCAATCCATTTGGGAACTGACACCTCAAGCCTTGAGCTTGATGATGGTATCAACGCCACCATCACCCACGATTGCCCATGTGATAGGACTGGAGCTCACTAAGGAAGCACTTAGATTGGTGAAACTTTCGATCCCGGACGAGAAGAAGGAAACACCAGTGGAGACATCTGGGAAGAACAAAAGGAAGCTCGGTGAATTTCAGGGAGGTGGTCAGGCAAATGAAAAGAATAAGGCCAAAAAGGGAAAGATGTACCTGGGTAATCTACCTAAGTGTGAAGTATGCCAGCGCCATCATAACGGGAAATGCGGTAATAAGAAGTGTGACAACTGTGGTAAAAGGGGACACGACAGGGAAACGTGTTGGTAGGAGACGAAAAGGGGAAAGGAAGGTCGTAACTGCGATGGTAAGGGGCAGCTTGGGAAGGATTGCCCAAGGGAGATTAACCAAGACCATGAAGGAACATTCAACACCGAAGCCAGTGAAGCATGCCAGGACCCAGATATGGTTGCTGGTACGTTCTTTATCAACCCCAAATTTTGCATTCACGTTATTCAATAACAGTACTGACCCTAGCCCCGCATCTCATGAACTTAGGAATCTACTTAGTTTAGTAGAGAGTAAGTTAGACGACCCACTCTTGATAAAACTGGTTAATAAACGGCCTCGACGTTTCTCTCCCCCGGCTAATCCCGTTCACACCAGATAAATTCCCGGCATTGCACCTGCAGTCAATACCCTTCAACGACTTACATTTTTGGGAATGCAAGGATTGACAGTGAAGTTTCAGAAGTTGATGGAGAAGGAAGATAACAGACCAAAAATCCCTTGTTGGGTAACCTCATATCTGCTCGTCAAAAAGAAGGATGATGATTTTCAAATAAACGTCAGCTACCAGGTACCAAACGAACTAACCCACCAGAGTCAGAGACTCTTGCTAAAAATTAGCGGACTTCTTACGCAAGCGACTATGATGATTCAACTACTACTACACGACTGATCAACGATCGAACATCGTTAGCGGAGCAACTCAGGGAACATACCAGGATGAAATTGTGGGACAATGATTGTGCTTAGACATAAACAAAATGCTACTTCCTACACAATGTATTAACCAGATCCACACGAGGCGCGGAATCTAGAAAAACTAGAAGCCTTACATCTAGGAACCATATCTGTCAACTCAATCAAGCACCATTAACTTGACCAACTTGTCATTGCAGCTAACGAACCCGAAAGTACATAAATTTTCTTCCGTTGAAGCCTTCACTTTCACTTCTAACAAGTAGAAATTTTCATTTCTACTCCCCTCAAGTAGTTGCATCACGTTGTTTTCCTTCGCTGAGAGCGAACGCACGTTTGCTTCGTATATTTGGTCACTTCTTCGTTTTAGTAATAACGCATCACTTCATCACTTGAAAGCCTATATATAACCCATGCACCATTTGCTACGCATGTGGTTACATTTCAAATAAACGCTTCATGAATGTTCAGATATTACGTTGTCAAATCTAATTACTAGTTGTGAATCGAATGACCTACATTTTTGTCATTGTTGACCCTTTTGTTATCAAGTCAACACACTTATTGGAACTACCTTCGTTCAAGTTACATGTTTGCCATTATGCCAAAATTTCCTCATTGATATGTACGTTTATTGTTTGGTTACGTTGAAACTAGGTTCAACTGCTTGAACTTATCCAGTTCACATACTTAATTTGGGACGCCATATGATGCATTGAGAGCATCATATTCTAATACTTTGCACAGATTCTTTTGTTTCGGGTCGTAGTAGACTTATTTGGTCTAAGACTCCACTAAATCGTTGATAGACTTCGATACCTTACAGTGATACTTTCACAGAACCAAAGCTTGCGCTTATTTGAGTACTCACTTCGTATACGGATTTAATTGATTATTTGACAACTTGCCCTAGATCCGTTTCTTTATCACAATTAAATCACTCTCAACACACTTGCGTGCTGAGTCAAAGGTACATAAATTCATTTCATATCATGGTGTACCCCCTAACGATTCTTTCGTTACCAATCAAATGCCTTGCAGTACTTAGTTTCATCTTCCGGCTTGTTCTGGTACACTTTCATCTGGTCTCAAACTCGGTGAGTTTGTTCAGTCACCGCTGTTATGGAATCATGTCGTTGCGATATCTTGTGGTGTCATTACAAACTCGTAGCTTGTGCTAATCATGGTCTACCGTTCCACGCAAAATACATAAGCTTTTTGTTGACTTGTCATTTACATATTCCTGATGCAACTACAAATCAAAGCAAGAATACACCAGGTTCGTTTGTGTTCATTCGGTGTATTCTCGCAGTTCAAAATGTTCAACGCACTGAACCTGGCCACTCGTCTACGTGGGAGTTGACAGATCACTTTACCATTTCATTTGAGTTGAAAATTTCTGAATTTGTATAGAGGATGCTACGTTTCGTGAAAACTCGCTGGGATACTGCGATCGGACATTTGAGGATCTTATAAGTTGAAACTCCTCTCCTGCGGACCCCCTGCTAGCTGATATATATTAGGCTATACGTAAAGTACGTTTTGTACTTCTAACATCAACTGCTATGAGCACCCATCTTCTTAACCCTAGGGTACGGATTGTTAAGTACTCTTGGACCCCCCCCAAGTGTGAGTAAGGGTTGATTTGGTTTGATGACTATCTACCTCGATATTAATTATGTGTACATGTGTGACGCGACCATAAGGAGATAAGGTAGTACAAATTTCGGGGACGAAATTTCTTTAACGGGGGGAGAATGTGACAACCCTCACTAAACCAGGTATCCGTACGACTTAATTAATAATTAATTACTGCTTAATTACTGTGTTTACTTGAAATTGTGGATAAACTGCTACTTGAATGCTGATACATGTACTTACTTGCATCATACTTTACTTGCTGACACTCCATGTTTTGCTTACAGCACCTTTGTGACAACCTTGATGCACCAAACACACAGTAGCACAATGAACGGATAACCTATTAAACGTGCTGTCATAACTAGCACCAGGCAGGCACTGCCTCTAAGGCCTGTAAGAGCCATAGATAGTTTACTACACTAATAGAAAGTGTAGGGATATAAGGGTTGTAGAACTGCGTCACTAGGAATGAGATTACAGTGACCAGATGTGCCTAAAACATACTTTAAGTACAAAATTCAGCATTAAGCCAACTATTAAAGTGCCAAAACATGAGAAAAATATTACTAGACACTTTCCAAAGTGTCAGGAGTAAGTTGTGTCACTAAAAAGGGTATTAACGACACTTTAAAGCTTGTTTAACGCTTTAACGAATTGCTATCCAACCGAACAACCAGACTTTACCCGGAATATAAAAATATTGTCATTAACATTGTTGTTCTTTTTCTGAGCCAGTTAGGATCCCTGAATACCCTAACACCCGCAATAAAGCACAACACACTACTAACCGGGTTAATCCCTAAACTTAACTAGATTAACCTGACTAATTACTTAGTGTTTAGTTGGAAACCAACCGGATTACCCCCCCCCAACCGAGTTCGGTCACTATGTGACCCCCCATTGTACTTTGTTGATTATAAAACTCACATATGTCTAATATCTAGTAGACATATGGACTCTTGGATAATGATCTTGAATATTTGTCTATAAGTTCACACCATAGCACACTAACACTTTCATCACAACACTCAACAAAAACTCTCTCTCCGTCTCCTTGCTAAACTCACGGCCGAACACCCCCTTGAGCACCCATCCATTTTCGGTTTTGATCATCTCATTCCAAGATTACACAAGTGTTAAGGATCACCTACAAGGAAGCTTGGTGCAATCGGAAGGCGAAGGACCTCACTCAATTGCTTTTATCCACTCATTTTGCGCTTAGATTCTTCCCTAGCCTCGAGCTAGTAGTAAGTTGCTATAATCACCCTCTCGAACTATTTTGAAGTGGTTAATATGTTTTGTAACGGTTAAAACTCGTAATCTTACAAAATGACACACAAAAGTTTACTAAAAATGCTTGTAATGATGGTTAAAAGCTCATATGTTGTGTAAATCTTGTAGTAATTGATTTGTGTGATTATTTGGACCCGATCTATGTTGTGGTAGCTCGGATCATCATTTAACCCGGGTTGGTCATGATCATGGATCATGACATAAGGTTGTTTTGGGAGTAACAAGGGTTAAAGGATGAAACTCTACCACACACGAATCATGGACTTGTGTAAAAGCGATTTTGCTTGTGAAATAGTGTTTAAAACTAGTAGATCTACGTATCTACAAGCGGTATTTTCGAAGAACCAAGTATCAAAGAAATCATGTTTTCTAAAGACGGATCTTACACTAACACGAATGATTTTTAGAACACACAAGTGTGTAAACACTTGTGTAGCACACACTTTCGACAAAATAACTATTAAAAAAAAAAAAGATGACGAGAAGTTGTAAAGACGGAACTTCCCTAAAAACGAGGTTTTTACGAAATCGGATTGCTTTATATAAAGATCCGCTAAAAGTATGGGGATTTACATCATAGTGTTGGAAAAACTACAAGTTCATGAGATTCTTGCGAATTACATGTTTATTAACTAGTTTGATGCGTTGAATATTGTTTTGGTTAAATAAGAAAAATGGTTGATTTGATTTATAAAAGAAAATGATACGCTTGAAAGCGTGGCCACCTCCAGTTACAGAGGAGACTCTGGCGAAATTTTTCTAAAAACCTAACACTTAGAATTATTTTCACTATAAGTGTTAGAAATACTTTTCGACTTGTTTTCAAATTATAGATTTCGCCACGACTTTATTTACAAAACATCGGAGGTGGGATTTCACAAAATAAAACTTGGTAAATATATATTTAGTATATATTTTTCATAAAGTCACTCGATATGTGTTTATGATTATTTTGTGAAAATACCAGTATTATTTTTAGGGTAAAAATAATACTATCGAATGATAATGGATCCAAAATGATACGAACGCCTCTACGATAAATATATAAGTTACACCGGTAATTATTATTACCACTCGATCATTAAAACGTAACTTACGCATTTTAAGAAAATATGACTTAACGCGTATTTTTGTCAAGATATTATTTTGGGAAAATTTATGTAATAGAAAATATAATATTTTTGAGAAGAATATTTATATTTTGGAGTTAGAAATAAAATATATTTTAAGTGAGACTTAATAATATATTTCGAACACACATGTATTAAATCACCCATCCTTGGGAAGGAAAATGACTACCAAGTATATACAGAATATAAACACGAAATAGTTGTCTAACTATTTCCCAAAAACTTAAACCTTAAAGCTAAGGCACAACCGTCCGTCTAATAGAGTTAGTACGTGTAGGTCGTCACACAGCTGCTTGATTTGGAGGTATACCTGGTAGAGACGCACCACTGTGAGTTCATGTCCCCCTTTTCTCTTAACTGTTTTCAGTTTTCTAAACTACGGGGGTGAAATACATGTTACTTTGATTACAAGTACTTTATACATGGTATGGTTAGCGTAAGGAGGTTTACTACTTAGATCATGTGAGTGGGTAGGAGCAACATGAGGCCATTAGTCCTCATGGTAGGACCGAGGGTCAGGAGCGGTAGATCTATCTGGGTGTAGCGAGCCCAACCCCTGAGCCCGCCTAATGGACCAGGTGGTGACTTTGTACCCAACGCCTAAATCTGCTAGGTTTGAGTCTCCCTACTTGCACTTCACACATATCAATGGCCTTGCAAACCATTGGTGATCTCTTTTTTTTCCTTATTTGCTACATACCAGGATTTTTATATATACAAAGGTTTATTTACTCACTTACACATGAACTCGCTCAACATTATTGTTGATTTTTCAACTTACATGTATTTCAGGGAATTAAAGGATCTGGCGCGGTATGACACGTTTTCCCGCTGCACTAGTTACGAGGTCATTCGGGTTTGGGGAATGTGACTCTTTCCTGGACAAGTCACAGTCCTTAAACTGTGTTTATGTCATGTTGATGTTTGTGTTTGTTGAACAATGTCGTTAGGATGTGTTTCCGTTGAGACAATGTTGTTGTATTTGGTTTTTAAAACTTAATTAGATGGATGATCTTGCATGGCTTTATTTCATATAGCTTTGTTATGGTTAAGCTATGGTATTAAGAAGTCACACCAAATTAACCACGCTTCCGCAAAGCCAGGGTGTGACAAAAACCCTAATCACAAAACATGTTTATATACCACATGTTTGTGAACTGGGCTTCCCACTGGGCTAGGCCATTTTCCAAGCCCATTACAACAAATAACTTACTAACCAATAAGCTAAGCCCATTACAAAATATCCAAAGACTAAATAATCAAACTATTAAGCTGTTGTCACCGAATATGCACCAATAGACTCCCCCTTGACAATAGCTTCATAGTGTAACTTTGTCTTCAAACATCTTGTGTTCTTTTGGTCTTTGGATAGCGTCAGCTACACAGTTTCTGATATCAACAGACTCCACCTTAGCTGATGCTTCCAATCTCCAAAACTTTCATTCATTGTAGATCAGTTAGCTAGCAATCTTTGGTTAAGCAAGTAAGCTCCAACTCTTCCATATCTCTCTTTCTGCAATGTAGTAGAAGGATCCTACCATGCATCTTCACACGTCTTCTCTTCACTCTCAATCTGCACTTGACTTGTATTCTGCACTTCATTTTGATAACTGCATCAATCTGTTTAGCAACAAAAGCAAGCAACTTGAAAAACCATTAGTCCTTTTCACATTTAAAGATAAACCAATATTTTATCTTATCATGCAAAAACAACAACCTATCAGTTTAAAATGGAAGTTGTAAGGCCTCCTAATCCAAGATCTCACTCAGCTAAAGCAACCAACAGGTGTGCGGAATCCACCTGATGATCAACCACTGTAGATGAAACACTAGAATGCAGAGATTTGTGAGAGGAATCAAGAATACACAGAGTATTCTTGATGAAGAAGATGAATGACGTCACACACACAGTAGCCGCCAGACACACACACAATGATTAGGGTTTGGTGCACCGAATTTCACACAGAATCGCCGCCTTGTCTATTCCATATTAAAGTATATATACAAGGCAAAGCCCGGACTTTCAAGACTAACTAGAAAGCCCGGACAAAACATATAGCACAAAGCTCAGACCTTTTGCCTAGACAAAACTCAGACAAAAGCTACACATACAAAACTCTGACCTTAGTCCTATACAAAAAACTCTGACTAAGGAAATCCTCCTAAAACTTGGACAAGTTGTCCCTAGGAACATCTTGGGACTAAGTTTGAACAAAAGTACAATAAAGACCCTAATAAATTGGGAGACATGCACTTATCACCAAAAGTGCATTAACAAACTCCCCCTTGATCAGTGCATGGTCTTCATTGAACTTGAGATCTTCAAACTTTCATTGGTAACTTGGGAGTCATGCACTTATTACCTAAAATGCATTAACAAACTCCCCCTTGATCATTGCATGGTCTTCATTGTCTTGAGACCTTTATACTTTCTTCGAGAACTTGCTGCCTGGATTTTCACACAGAACTGCACGACTTTGATGTATTGATCAGCTAACGGTTGATCTTCTTCAAAGGAATGCAACGGCAGACGTCTTAGCTTCTTCAAATCTTCCATCTTGAGATGAATGATCAAGATGCACACAGCTTCTTCAAATCTTCCATCTAGAGATGAACGATCCAGATGCACACAGCTTCTTCAAATCTTCCATCTAGAGATGAACGATCCAGATGCACACAGCTTCTTCAAATCTTCCATCTTGGGATGACCGATCCAGACCTGAAACACTTAACCCCAGATTAAGAAACTTAACCCACGAGACACTTGGCCCAAACCTGGATCCCAACACTAAGTTCCAATATTCTGGAATCAACAAATGAAGTATTAAACAACCAATATTTAATCATTTGTATTTCAAAAACACGATCATTCAGAAAAAGTTACTTCAAAACTTATACTTTTGGAAAAATATCACAACTTTGAAGCATATTTACCGAAACACCTTAAAATGACGTGATTACCCACACACTTAGTTTGCACGACCGATTTCTATACAAAAAGACTTATTTTAAGATTACCTAACTTGATGTTTAACACCTTATTAAAGAATGTTCACAACCCTTAGAGTATTTTCAAAATGATAACTCGCACATAGAAACAAGAAAGCAAAATCTTTTTGATTTTTTTTTTTTTTGAATTTTTTTTTTTGACTGAATAAAGAAATTAAACCTACGAACGTATTTACACTAATTATCTTTTTGTGAAATCGGAGCAAAGAGATCATATCGGTTTTTCTGTCAATATCCAACACAAGAACATAGATTATCAGTTTAAGCTCTTAGAATGATATTAACAGTTCAAGACGTTCAACGGTATTGTGGTCCACTTAAGTTTTAGCACGCTTTCGAACACTGTTTTCGAGATATGCGATTAAGTGTTTTAATAGCTGACTGTAACTATGTTTACCCACCTCAGAATATACTCCCGTATCAAGGTATGCACGAGAGTTCATCTTACTGGTGAGTATACCGTTTATCATCTGTTTTGACGTATAAGCTAATGTGAGATACTCACTTATTTGGGATTGAAAACAAGTCCTTTGTGATAAAATCACTTATTGAGGAGGAACTTGAATTTCAGATGCAAAGGGCACAGGAGCAAGTCCGTGAACAGGTTAGTACCATCGTACAGACAAAGAGACGAACTTGACTCCCGCATGATTTTGTGGGACATGTGATTGTTTATCACTTATTTGGGTCGAATGCATCATGAATTAAAGATATTTACACGTATGTATGGTATCATGGAAGATCTAGACTTGCGTCCCCGTTGTTTTCCGGTAAAAGAAACAACCATGATACCCAGATGATAAACAGCATAAAGACCACGTATCTCAGAACCTCGGCAATCTATCAAACGAAATTACGGTACCAAGACCATATATCCGAGAGATGTACCACACAAGTTACGCAGTTCATTATGTTTATATACCAAAAACAGGTTCTTATTGACGCATAAAACCTACCGAAGCAACATATAATGAAGCTGTCACAGTTAACGGTTAATTTTATATATTACTATAATCCTGCACCAGATACGACTAACCGATGTACTATCATTTCCCTTATATCTCAACACGACTTCATTTTATATTTTTCAAATGTTTTTGTATTTTTCTTAAAATTTATCCTACAACTAAGTAAAATATTTTTGGAGTTTTTCAATTTTTCGAAAGCGGTAAGAACTGTACAGAAAACATAAAATAAAGTTTCTATGCGAGTTTTGAAAAGCATTTTACTCGGGGTTGATCATGCCAATAATTCGGACCAGATTTTCAAATCTAGCCCGATCGAATGTCTTCGTAAACAGGTCGGCAAGATTATCCAAGGTGTCTACCCTAACCACTTCTATTAAACCCTTCTCAGCACAGTCGCGAATAAAATGATGCCTAACATCTATGTGCTTAGTGTGTGAGTGATTAACAGGATTGTTAGTTATGGAAATGGCAGAGTTGTTATCGACAAGAATAGGAGTTCGAGTAAAATTCAAACCGTAGTCCCTCATTTGCTGTTGAATCCACAAAACCTGAGCACAACAGCTTGAAGCAGCAATGTACTCGGCCTCGCACGTGGATAGAGAAACGGCAACTTGCTTTTTGCATTGCCAAGAGACAAGACGGTTCCCAAGAAGTTGTGCGCCGCCAGAGGTTGACTTTCTGTTCATCCGGCACCCTCCGAAATCTGCGTCAGCATACGCCATCAAATCCAGGCCACCTTCAGCTGGATACCACAATCCAAGCTTAGGCATCCCTTTCAGATATCTGAAAATACGCTTGACTGCTTTCAAGTGAGACTCCTTCGGAGTTGATTGGTACCTAGCACACAAACAAACAGAGAACATAATATCTGGTCGTGAAGCAGTAAGATACATCAATGAACCTATCATTGCTCGATATAGAGTCGGATCCACTTCAGGATCTTTCACATCATCGGATGAAAGCTTGATATTTGTCGGGAGAGGCGTGTCATAGGGTAAGCTATCTTCCAATCCAAATCTTTTGAGAATCTCGTGGACATACTTTGTCTGATGCACGTACGTCCCGGTTTTTTCTTGACTCACTTGAAGACCCAAAAAGAATGATAACTCGCCCATCGCGCTCATTTCAAATTTTGACTTCATCACCGCTTCAAACTCACGACACAATTCTTCATTTGAAGAACCAAAAATTATGTCATCAACATAAACTTGCACGATCAGAAAATCTCCCCCTTTCTTCAAAATGAACAGTGTGGAGTCAATCGCGCCACGCGAGAACCCATGCTCCAATAGATGCTTTGACAACGTCTCGTACCATGCTCGAGGAGCCTGATGGAGACCGTAGAGAGCCTTGTCCAACAAATAGACTTTGTTGTCCAACCCTGGAGCTTCGAAACCCGGTGGTTGGGATACATACACAGTTTCATGCAATTTCCCGTAAAGGAACGCGCTTTTCACATCTAACTGATAGACTTTGATACGCATGTGTGCAGCAAAGGCTAGAAACAAACGAATAGCTTCCAGTCTTGCCACCGGTGCATAAACTTCGGTATAATCAATCCCTTCCTCCTGATTGAAGCCTTGAACAACCAACCGTGCTTTGTTTCTGACAACGACACCCTTATCGTCTTTCTTGCACTTGAAAACCCATTTCGTGTTGATTGCATGCTGGCCCTTTGGAAGATCGACCAAATTCCACACCTTTAACTTGTCGAACAGAGCTAACTCCTCTTGCATCGCCTCACACCAAGAATTATCCTTCAGAGCCATTTGATAGTTCTTCGGCTCTATCTGAGAGATAAAACATTCATGGAGGCTAAGATTGTAGATTTCCTCTTTCTTGATAGCAGAGAACAGACACTGCATCTCTGAAATACTCCTTCGCGTTTGCACTCCCGCATTTGGATTCCCAATAATATTATCAACAGGATGATGAATATTTGTTCTTGGAACTGGGATTGCCGGAGCTTGAAGATTGTTTCCCAAATTTGATTGAATCTCCCCCTCAACATTTGCATTACTACTAGAGGCTTGATCATTTCCAGAAGACGAATTAACATTTGGATATGCTGAAAAGTCAACGTACAGACCTCCACTTGTAGTTTGAGCAGCTGCATTGGGGATCTGCTCAGCAACAACTTCATTTACGACCGAAGAATCAGCGACTGGAACATTCGGAGACACATTAGTAGGAATACTTGCTCTCCAGCTCGCATCCACTTCATCTTTGTTCACAAGATGTGTGTAGACAACCTCCGAATCTTCTTCTGAAAGATCACGAAGATCAAATGAATCAAATAATTTATCATAATCATAACCGCTTTTGGGACCGAATTCGGACGGTGGAGGATCGTAACTCAAAGGAGTTATATCGAACACGATCTCCACTGTACGCTTCTTAACGTTATAAACGCGTTTGTTTGGAGTTCCATTGGCATATCCCAAAAAGAACCCAACTTCACCAACTTCCCCCATTTTAGGAGTATCTTTGGTGCGTTTGATAACACACTTGATCCCAAAAGGTTGAAAACCAGATAAGTTTGGTTTCTTGTTTTCAAGCAATTCATAACACGTTTTATCTTCTCTTTTGACAGTAAGCACATGATTTAACACATAACATGCAGTGTTTACCGCCTCGGCCCAGAAGAAAATTGGCAATTTAGATTCAGAAAGCATAGTGCGGGCCGCCTCAATCAGGGTACGATTCTTCCGTTCTGCAACTCCGTTCTATTGAGGAACATATGGAGCGCTGAACTGATGAACTATTCCCATTTCCCGACATAACTCATCCATATAATGATTTTTAAACTCAGTGCCGTTGTCACTTCGGATTTTCTTAATAGGAAGTGAATAATTTTTCTCAAGTTGTTTGAATAAGTCTCTTAAAATACCAGCAGTTTGATCCTTTGTTTTTAAGAAAAATACCCATGAGTAACGTGAGAAATCGTCAGTGACAACTAAGCAATAAGACATCCCACCAATGCTAGCAACATGGATCGGGCCGAAAAGATCCATGTGAAGCAATTCGAGTGGTTTTTGGATTGAGTTAACAGTTTTCGGTTTATGAGGCTTTCGTTTGATTTTTCCTTTTTCACATGATTCACATTTGTTGTGCATATTGAAACTACGTAAAGGAACCCCCAACACTAAGTTGTTTTTCACTAAGTGGTTCATTTTTCGCAGATGCACATGGCCCATTCTCCTATGCCAGAGATACGATTGATCTTCAGTCGCCTTTGAAAGTAGACATGTCACTGGAGCAGACGAGCTAACCAACGGGCGCATGTCCATGACATATGTGTTATTTACCCTTGGAGCCCTCATAACGATCCAATCTTCAGGGACAACAAATCCCGGACACAAAACGAAGCAAGCTTTATCAGTGAAAAGCATCGTGTACTTGTTATCACAGATTTGAGAAACCGACATCAAGTTATGCTTCAGTTCTTCAACGTAGTTCACTTTATGCAGCGTGATTTTCCCATTTGACACAGAGCCTTCACCGGTGATGTAACCACCCTTCTCACCAGCAAAATTCACATAACCACCACGAAATTGTTTAAAATTGTTCAATAACTCTTTATTTCCTGTCATGTGTCTGGAACAGCCACTATCGATATACCAAATATAGATAGCCCTCTTCAGCTGCTCCTACACTCCCCAACAAGAAAGTTTAGTTAGAGTGTAGGACCCAAGCCATGATGGTCTTGGGTAGTCCTGATTCATCAACATAAGAAAACTCTTTGAAATAACCATCATTGCCATTGTGTCCTCCATTTCCATTTCGGAAATTGTTGGAATGACTCCCCGCAAATCGTGGATTATACGGAGTTGACGATCTGTTGGTATAACTAGAGTTTCCATAATCTCGGCTTCCATAGTTTTGGTATCTGTAATTTTGATTCCTGGATGGCTCAAAATTCCTACCAAATCTAGGAACATCATCGTGTCTTGAGAATGATCGTGGATGATTATCCGAATGCTGTCTTTGATTTGAAAATCGGGGGGGGGGGGGGGTGACGCATTTCGGTCATTCACGAATCTGTTCTGTGCATGAGATCTAACATAGTTGTTGCTCGAACCTCCAGAACGTTGGTCATTCTCATGTGTTTGGAAAGTAACATGATTTTGTCGTCTGTGAGGGGTTTTCTCACGAGTATCATGTCTTTGAGGTGAACTTTCCGATCCTTCACCACGATTAATAACAACTGGTTTCTTCCCGTGATCCTGATTTTGTGATTTAACATTTGTTTTGACAACCGGTTTTACTTCTTGTTTAATCACTTTGTTTTTCTCAACCTTATGATTTTTACTGTTTTTCTTTTCAACATTAACTGTTTCATTTTGTGGTTTTTCAACAAAAGGTTTCTTTTGATCAGGATCAACAAGAGACTTACCCTTGTCATCTGGACAATCTGCTGCTAAGTGTCCTTTCCCACGACACTTATAACATTTTCGAACTTTTGCAGCATTCTTTGGACGTTCCTCATGACTGGTCGAAGATGATGAGTCGTTGGTGGAATTTTTCAAAATTTGGTTCACAAACTGAGAGTTGGAACCAGTTTCGATCTTTACTTCTTCTTTGATAAAATCCTCCCCTTTAACAAACTCAGTTTTAGGGATATTTTTCAAAGACCTTTTAGAATTCCCACGTGACTTTGGTTTTGACTTCACATTTTGAACTTGATGAAACATTTCCAAAATCTTATTGTTTATCAAATTTTCAATGTTTTCAAGATTTACTTCATTTTTCTTTAAAACTCCACTCATCTTCGACTGATCTGAGTCAGTAACTTCATCTGGCTCAGATTCTGACTCACTTTGCGGTTCAACCGTCAGAGGAGTCTTTGGCACAAAATTTGCCAATTCAGGATCAATGCTTGGCATCGATGTATAGTTATGGTTTACCGGAGGCAGCACCTTAGTATAACCAATGCCGAACATTTCTTCCTCAGATTCTTTGAGACGTTGGCTGTTAATACAGAAATTCATCACTTCGGATGAATCCCTGAACTTTTCAATCTTTCGTTGCAAATCTAAAATCAGATTATCTTTTTCCAAAATGATTTTGTTCTTTTCCAAAACACAATTTTGATTCATCTCAAGTTCCGATTTTAATTCCTGATTTTTAAGATTTCCCTGAGCCACACGTCTCTCAAATTCAGAGATATCATTTTTCAGCGCTTTTATCTTAATTCGGTGTTCTTTATCCGAATTAGACAAAACAGCAATGAGTTCTCTGGATTTTTCTAAGTCTGCAATTAAGTTTGTGTTATGAAGTGCATATCTATCAATCTTAGTCACAAACTCAACACATCTAGCACATCGCTTATCTACAGAAGATGATTTTACCTCAATGCCAGCCATGAATGCACAAGCCTCGTTTTCAACGGAGTTTTCTTCCAACCTTTTAGCTTCTGCATCCGCAAACTGCTGCATTTCAGCTGTGGAGATGTTGAATTCAAAGCGTTCTCCCTTTTCTCCATCTTCTGTTTTGTTAGCCTTTTCAACAGACTCTTCATTCGGGTTATCTTCATTCTCAGAAACATTTCCCGAATTCAACTCTTCCCCAAGAACCTCAGCGACAACTGCAAGTTCCTCAAAGCTAGTCTCTTCGACAATCTCTTCACACATTTCTTCAGCTACAACCGCAAATTCCTCCATGCTAGTCTCTTCGACAATCTCTTCACACACTTCTTCGTTGACAATTTCAGCTATAAAGGCTTGTGACACAATAGCTCCTGAAAAGTCTTCCAATGCACAACCCCAGTCGTAAGGCTCAGTCACCTTTTGTAAAGATTGAGCCACCATAGCATTGTTTGTTGAAGGTGTAAGATTTTCAGAACCATTTGGACGAGCACTTGAGTTGGAAGTAGTTGCTGAATTGTTGTGAGGTCTTGAGTTGTTTTCTTGAGAGTAGTTTTCTCTGTTCGATCTTTCCATCTTCGGCTTCCGACAATCACGTGCGAAATGCCCGTAGATTCCGCAGTTGTGACATTTCACCTTTGACATGTCGACTCCCATTCGAGTCTTTGTATGACCTCCTATGAACTTCCTACCCGTCTTCAGCAGAAACTTCTTCGCTCTACGGACTAACAGTGCCATATTGAGTTGTAGATCAAGTTCTTCCATTTCGTCTTGATCTATCTGATCAAAGTCCTCATCGAGACTTGACGGTTCAACGAGCTTTCCAAGACAGAAGTTCTCGTAGGCAGTCATGAAGGACGCCAAAAGGCTCATGTTTTCTTCAATCAACTTTAAACAACTTGCATCTACCTTTGGAATGTTTAAGCTTGTCGCTTGAGATTTCTGAGCTCCCCCAGACGAGTACATCCCTTGATTGGAATTGGTTGTTCCACTTGAACTGACATTGTTGCTTATAAAGGCGTGTTCACTTGCAGAACCTTCATTCTCCGAATACAAAGCAACACCGACTCCACCATCATTACCCTTATCCGTCGGTTTTGAAGCTTTATATAACTGAGGATCTTGGATCTTCTCGAAATCAGATGCTTGATCTTCCATATTCCAAGAATAACCCTTCAGTTTTTGTACAACTTCTTCCAATGAAAGCTCTTCATAGAGAACACCTTCTCTAATCAAAGCGGTGTACATATTCCATTCTCTCGAAAGGCAATTCAGAAACTTCTCAACCTTCTCAAATTCAGTGTAAATACCTTCCTGACTTCTTTCAAGTTCGCTCAACAAATGATAAAACCGGTTCACTGTATCATCAAATGATTCATTTTTCAAGGCTTTAAACACAACGAATTGAGTCTTCAAACGTTCGAGACGTCGTTTCTTGTAAATTGCATTTCCTTCATATCGCTCGATCATGCTATCCCACAACTCCTTCGAGGTATTTCTCTTACGGAAAGTATGAAGTATCGATTGTGTCATAGCCATCGTTATCATTGACATAGCTTTCTCTTCACAATCAAAGAATTTCTTTTGGTCTTCAGTGAGAGCCAAGTACGTCTCAATCGTCAACGTACGTATTGGAGTAGCTCCACATCCTTTAACAATGCACAACCAGATTTTGATGTCTTTCGCTCTTACATACCTTTCGAAACGATCCTTCCACTCAGGAAAATCAAGCTCGTTTATCAACAAAGGAGGTTTGTCGTTACTCCCCACCTCGGCATTGTGCTTGAGGTTTTGCACCATTGCACTCACACTGTTGTTTGCCATTTCAGAAAACAACAGAAGGTTTCCAAGCAAGAACTGTGTCACTGAAAGGATTTTCTAAGTTCAAACTTGGAGAGAAAACACGGAGTGAAGTGAAGTGAAATGTCTGAGCTTTAAACAGAGTTGCGAAACCCGGATCACACAAACCTGAAATAAACACAAACAGAAAAAAAAAAAAAAAACTCGGACGCACTGTTAGAACTTAAACTCAGACCACCTACCTATGAATATAAAATTCGGACTCTAATGACTATCTTAAAAATTCGGACATGAGTGACACTACATAAACTAGATAAAACTCTACAAATTTCGGACACTACTCCTAGAATAGAATCAAGACTCTATGATAAACTCAGACTCAAGTTAAAAATCGGACAAAATAAAACTCAGAACTCAAAAATGTGAACCTAAAACTCGGACTCAAAGAAAATTTAGACTAAAACTAGGACTCAACAAAAGAACTCGGACCACTAATAATAAATAAAAAAAAACTAAAATTCGTACCTAATAAATAAAAGATAAAAACACGGACACAAGGGACTATCTTAAAAAACTAAATAAATTCAGACTAACCTAGATATTATAAAATTCGGACCTAAGGGACTATGAAAGTCAAACACAAGAGAAACACTTAAAAAGTTCGGACTACCTAATAAGCACTTTATAAAAGTCGGACTACTAACACTAATAAACTAAAAAGTCAAAGCTCGGACCTATAGAACACCAAAAAACCTCGGACACTAATATTAATATAACTAAACAATAATAGACAAAAGTCAAAAATTTGGACCTCCTACTACACTGTTGAAAGTCTGACTACTAAGACTTTGAAAATTAGGACTCTAATATTTAATAGTCTGACTACCTAAATAGCATATAAAGGTCGGACAATTTTACCTAGAACAACCTAACAAAAGTCGGACTATTTATCTAATATATTCTATAAAAATCGGACAAGAACTCTAACTAAACAACTCGGACTCTAATAATCCTAAAAGTCGGACTAAGCAAAACTCAGACTAAGACTTGGGACTATTAAAAGTCGGACTAAGATAGACTTCTAAAATTCGGACAGACTAGTTAACTTACCATAAAACTCAACAAAGAGGTCGGACAAAGTCAAACTTCTTAAACCTCGGACTCCTAAATAGAAATAAAAAAATTCGGACTAAGTTTATAAACTAAAAATTCGGACTAACCTAAAAACTAAAATTCGGACCAATATTGTAACCAAAACTTCGGACAAGAACACTTGTAAAATTCGGACAAGAAAGAGTTTCCCAAAACTCAGACCAGTAACCAATCTCCGGACTATCTCCCCAATGTGACTTCACACTGGTTCAACAATACCCCGGAGACACAAACACAGAATTTAAACCACGGACAAGGCTTCCAAAGATCAAACTCAGAATCTTTTTCCACCTTCAAACTCTGTATGATGAAGAACCAAAAACCCCTGTAAAACCCAGATGAAGAATAACACTAAAAATCACTAAACTACTCAAAATCCATCATCAAATCACTAGATATGAATGAAGAATCATGAATAAAACACAAAAACTCACTAAACTCTCACTAAACCCTATCAAAGTATGAACTTTTCTCACCAAAACCTTCAAACTAAGAACACCTACAGTAGTATGAGCACACTGCTCTGATACCACTTGTAAGGCCTCCTAATCCAAGATCTCACTCAGCTAAAGCAACCAACAGGTGTGCGGAATCCACCTGATGATCAACCACTGTAGATGAAACACTAGAATGCAGAGATTTGTGAGAGGAATCAAGAATACACAGAGTATTCTTGATGAAGAAGATGAATGACGTCACACACACAGTAGCCGCCAGACACACACACAATGATTAGGGTTTGGTGCACCGAATTTCACACAGAATCGCCGCCTTGTCTATTCCATATTAAAGTATATATACAAGGCAAAGCCCGGACTTTCAAGACTAACTAGAAAGCCCGGACAAAACATATAGCACAAAGCTCAGACCTTTTGCCTAGACAAAACTCAGACAAAAGCTACACATACAAAACTCTGACCTTAGTCCTATACAAAAAACTCTGACTAAGGAAATCCTCCTAAAACTTGGACAAGTTGTCCCTAGGAACATCTTGGGACTAAGTTTGAACAAAAGTACAATAAAGACCCTAATAAATTGGGAGACATGCACTTATCACCAAAAGTGCATTAACAGAAGTCTTTTAAAAAGAAATCTTTTTGATATTTTTGATTTTTTTTTAAATAAACTAACAAACTAAACTAAACTAAAAAATATTTACAATTTCATCTTTTTGTGAGAATCATGTGCAAGAAGATCATATCAGCTAAATCAAACTGTTTTCACACTATTAGATAATTCTTTATATAATTTTTCATGAAAAGCAGTCCAAGACGATTACCAGTATGTTTGTCCACTTAAACAAAATGCATGAACATTTCAAGTACCATTACCGTATGATACGTTAAGGTAATTTTATTCTGATATACTAGTGTGTCCCACTTCAGGATATACCCCCGCGATCAAGGTATGCACAAAGATTCAACGTAGTAGGTGAGTATACTGAATTCATCCATTTGATATTTACAACGATAGATAATTGGTGATCAGGTCAGTACTTTAGTACAGCAAAGAGACCAAAATATCTAACGAGGGCTATGACAAATACCATTTTTTGGTATGAATTATGCATTTTGCACATTTGAATGACTCTCTAGGAGAGCTTCTTCATTTTTTGGGTTTTGGCATTTTTAGCTCTTTTAAGATATCCTGGTTGTGCCTAGGTCAGCATGTATCTGGATGCAGCAGAAGGACAACCTTGATACCCCCGGATGAAACAATAGTATAAAGACCCACAACCTCAGATTTTGGCAATCTATCAACGCAAGATTTAAGGTCATTAAACCATACACCACTGATGTGTTCCCCACTCATACTCAGTGCATTTAAGTTCATATCACATTGGTAAGTTGATTATTTCATGCTTTTTGCCTACTAGTACATCATATGATGAAGTTGCTATCACACTTAAGTAATTTAATTTCAGTTTCAGTGTGACAGTCTAACTTGCTGATGTACTATCATTTCTTCTTTTTCACACCATGAAATCTCTTTTTTCAATTTTTCATTTTTTTATGTTTTTGTTTTTTTAATTTTTAATTTATAACTTACTCCCCCTAAACACACGCACTATCTAAACTCTTTTTGGCTTAGGGAAATTTCTCCCCCTAAATTTTTATTTTTATGGAGTAAGTTTGAAAAACACAAATTTACAAACACAAACAGACTCCCACTTTAACCTGACAACAAGTTTTTCACTTTTGAAGTTATAGAATAATCATAATAATCACTAAAGTAAATAGTTCGTTACCAATTTTAACCTACTATTCACCTCAGATGCTTTACAAACCACTGTCGAACACATCAACAGTCCTTATTGGTCATCCTGCACACACTCAACAACTTAGTTAGACTTAACAACCCAAACCTGACCGATTTTGGGTTGACCATGTAAATCCATATATGATGCTTCTAACCAATATCCATCACACCTTATTGGTATCTTGGATGTTTTCCCCGTTGTTGAACAAGATTGATAACTTCCACTAGGTCTTTGATCGCGAGAGTTCCAATAAACTCTCGGATTTTCCGACCTTTGAAAATTATTATCTTGATACCATCTTCGCCCATTATTATACCATGAATTTTGAAAAAAATTTGGATGTTTTTGAACATTTGAGTTACTAAAACCCCTATGTTCGTTTCTTCTTTGAAAATTTCGATTACCAGAAGTCTGGTATCGATTTTGATATCCAAAATTTCTATTTTGACTTTGAAATCGATTTGACTTACCATTATAATAACTAAATTGTGTAGAAAAACTTCATGGTCTATCAAATCTTCCTGATGTTGAAGTTTTAGATTGAAATCTTGGTTGATTACTTTGACAAAGTGGTTGCACATTATGATTTAAACCAACCCTATTCCCATCCTTAACTTCATCAACTTTTTGCTTATTTTTCTTCAAAGGACAACAACTCGCCACATGCCCTTTGGTGTGACATTTAAAACAAGATTTTATCTTATAAATTTTCTTTTTGTTAAATCTCTTTTTAAATGTTTTCTTCTTTTCCTCTTCAGTATCCTCATCCGATTTATGAGGTGTACTGTTAGACCCTACAGATTCTTTCAAAGAAACTAGACTACTTGGCAAGTCCACAGCTATCGGATCCACTACCTCTGGTGTAGTAGGCGCAAAATCAGTTAACTCATTCTCATCAGGTAAAAATGAGTAATCTTGATCCTTAGAAGATGAAGCTTTACTAAACCCCACTCCTGTTCTATCATTACTCTTTTTCAGCCCTTTTTGAATTTGAGTCCTAACTAATGAAGAATTTCCAAATTTGTCTAACTTTCCTTTAAGTTCAACAATTTGGTCTTGTGCAATGGCTAATTCCCTGCACTTTTCAGAAAACTCATTAGTTTTATCCTTTACAGTTTCACGAGCCAAATCAATGATCTGTAACAGTTCATTGACTTTGCTTGTTAAACTGCTGATTTCTTGTTCATTTGATTTGAGTTTATCTAAACAATTTGACTCTCTTTTAATCAAAAGAACATTTAACTCTTTTCGTTTTTCCAAATCAGCTAACAGAATTTTGTTTTGCTCTGATAGTCGGTCAACTTTGCCTTGTAGTTCAGTGCAATTATGACATGTATGACTTACAAGTTCTGATGATACCTTCACCTCTGTTGTAAGTTCATTCACACCATTCAAGCTCTTTGAAACTTCTGCATGTTTCTTCTCAACAGCTTTCTTCTTCTCTTCTACCACAACATCTGCATTTCCTTGATATCGCTTTTCTAATGCATCCCACATATCATTTGAATTAGTGTACTTCGTAAAGGTATGCTTGATGCCATCAGGTAAGGAGATTTTTATTGCAGCTAAAGTTTTCTTCTCAGCATCAACCATCAGTTTCTCAGAATCATCCATCTTCTCATAAAAAATCACTTTAACTCTTCCTTCAATACGACGCGTAGGAGCAACATATCCATCTATCATACAATACCACATTCTGATATCTTCACTCTTCACAACCGATTCAAACCCCTCCTTCCAGACAACATATTCTTTAACATTTGTAAGCTTTGGCCAATTCTTAACAGTCTCACTGACCTTGTCCATTTTAACCATCTTTAAACACGTTTTTACCGTAACCGTACTGATAAAACCGTACAATATTTTTCCAAAAACTGTTTTTACCAAATTATACCGTTAGAATCGTCTCGAAAAAACGAATCCAATGATATATAATGTCCAAAACCAAATTCGGGATTTTCCAGAGTCTTTTTTTCCTAAAAATCAACCGAGTTCAACGGTGCAAACGGTTTCGGCAGATGAGCTACGGATCACTTTCTATTTTCAAAAACGTTAATTACTCTATGCGTATCTAATTCCTCTACAAAAATAAATACTCCACCTTTTAATTTTGCTGGCAAACCAAATTAATTTCGCTGTGTCACGCTAATTATGCCGGTTAACCAAGTTAATATGCTGATAGAGTAATTATAAGTATGCTGGTAGAGTAATTATAATTATGCTGGCTTATTAAATTCGCTGGTTAATTATGCTAGTAGAGTAGTTATAATTATGCTGATCAGATTAATTTCGCTGCTAAATCAACACAATTTCGCTAATGTTTAATTATGCTGGTTAATTTTGCTGGTTCGTCGGTCAGTTAATTTCGCTGGCTAATCAGGTCGCTATTACGACGACTTTAATTTCGCCGATCACCGTAATAATGTCGCTGAGAATAATTACACGGTTACCAAAGTCGCCTTTGGATTTAATTTCGCCGATCACCGAGTTGCTAGGTCACAATTTCGCTGGTCTGTCAGAGTAGATGTTAAATTTGCTGTGAAATTGTTAATTAAGCTACTAAATTTTGGAAACTCAATCTGATCGAATTTTCAGTAGATTTTCCAGATTCTTCTAACAGTTTCCTGCAGAATCAAGAAGCAAAACTCAGTAATATTTTCGAAATTTATGAAGAATACGAAGAACAATCTTTGAATCTTCAAATCTTTCCAGCCAAAATTCTTCAACCAACCAATCAAAATTGTCCCGAAAACCTGCAAATCAGCAAAACTAAAAACACAGTAAGATCAAAACAACCAAAGCTGATTAAAACCAATTTCGAAAATTTATGTCAAACCAAAAAAAAAAAAGAAAAAAAAAATTCGAAACCCTAACATCAGGGTTAAAATTTTCGAAATTTATTCCAATTTTCCACCCGAATCTGCAGTCTGTAATTCTGAACCGAGCTTCTTCAAGAGCCTAAAGCTCTGATACCAATTGTAGGTCCCCTTGTTCGTACAGATCGTCACAGAATTGTCAATCCAATCTAGAGTGCGGAATCCTCTAGACCAGAATATCACAGAATTGAGTAGAAACATAAATTCACAATCAAACGGGTCTTCTATTGATTATCCAACTTGCAGTTTACAATCAATTTCAAGACCCCACAATCTCACAGCCTCTCTCTGTGATCTTGCTCAAGAACCCTAAATTCGAAATTACTCCCTCTCTACGATTTCTCTCTCTAGAATTCTCTAACTCCTCCAACTCCTAAAACCCTAATCACAAAACATGTTTATATACTACATGTTTGTGAACTGGGCTTCCCACTGGGCTAGGCCATTTTCCAAGCCCATTACAACAAATAACTCACTAACCAATAAGCTAAGCCCATTACAAAATATCCAAAGACTAAATAATCAAACTATTAAGCTGTTGTCACCGAATATGCACCAACAATTTCTTGGGATTCTTGATAAAAAAGGAAGCCCTCTTGAGTTTGAAGTTCAAGCTAGGACCCTTTGTAAGTGTCCTTAGCCACTCAAGTTCGGTTTTTATGCGTTTAAAGACCGCAAGTCAAAGTTGCCGCAAAACGGCTTTGACTTTCGGTTTAGACCTAAACAGTCCAGCCATTATTCGAAACGAATATGGTTACGTGATCGTAATTAGGTGTGTGTTAATCCCTCAAAAGGGCACCTCCTAATTATCACGTTTACTTAGTTAATTTTTGGGTCAAAGTAATCAATTAAAAAGTCAAATTAGTCAGATTTTTAAATAAAAATCATAACTGATAATGTAGAGGTTATGAATCATATTTTGTCACTTAAATAACTTGGTAAATAGTATTAGAACATGTCTAGGCATGTTCAACCCGACAATTCTAAGTTTAAGCTCGGTTCGTAATTGAAAGTCGCAAAAGCTTGACTTTTGCTTTGACTTTCAGTTCTGACCTGACTAAGCTTAATTTCCTTTATGTTTTAAGTTTCCATTGTGACCATATAATGTTGTAGTATAACTCTCTGAGGTTATATTACATGGTCATTTGGAAATTCTGAATGTTATGGATGTTTCCGTTATTATGCTTAAATGTTGACCAATATGCCCTTATAGTCTAAAAATGAGATTTTTGAATATATGGTCATACAAATAAGTTAGGTACTGATTTATAAACATGTCTAAATTATTTTGACATTACATTCTGGTCTCAAATTGATGTTATGCAAATTATCGTAAATTTAGCTTTTATAAAGACTAAATTACCCTTTTATACATAAATCATGTTTATACATAAATTTTGACACAAAACTCTTAGCTTACTGTTATGATATCATTTTTAGGAATTTTTGGAATGATGGGTCAGATTAGGTACTGACCTTAACATTGAGTTCTTGTATAAATCATATAATTGACGATAATGCCCTTTTTTACAAATAAAATGTGTTTTATAAATGATTAACATACAAAACCTTTTCCTACTAATCTAATATGATAAATAAAATATTTTGACCATCTAAGGCTGGTCAAAATCTCTGAATCACATAAACTTTGTAAATATCGTCAATTATCGGCTTTTACGCTAATTAGGTGCATAATATGGTTTAAAACCATATTTAGCACCCAAGACTTGTTACCTACTGAATTTATAAATAAATTTTAATATTTTTACAGTAGGTATAAGTCATGAACTCAGACTTCCAATTATGACCTTAAAAGCATATGTGAAATGACCGAAATGCCCTTTCGGGACATAGTTTGGCCATAAATGGTAAACCACACATATGTATGATATCATACTGATATAACATCATAAAATAAATATTTTTACAGAATGTTTTTGACCAGAACATCAGTTTACCTTTAAACCTCTTTTATAAATTTTAAAATGACCAAAATGCCCTTACGAGACTTAATTCGGTTTTAAATTATTTTTGGGCGTATATGTTGACATCCTACTGATGTCTTAACATATGTTAAGCATAATAATATATGGGACTTGTATATGGTACATTCGGTTACCCGTTATGCTTGTACGCGTTCGGTTCGGTTTATGTAACTAGTTTGCATAAATTAACCGAAACGGGTTTAACCTTATCATTTAAGCTTCAAAAATCCAGAATGTATTTAGTTTACCCATATAAAACAAGTCTCCATACTTGTTGGGTCTAAATTCCATTCAATTCCGGTCATCGCTTAATCTAGCGTTTCGTACCGTAAATCCTTCCTTAAACTAACCGGTCTAAGTCTACAACTTAAATAAGACCCGTTAGGATTCTAATAGGTTAATAAAACCTTTGTTCCAGATTAGGGAGCCCCGGTAAAAGCTACCTTCACAAGTCTAAGTACATTATACGGCTGAGTAGATAGATCTTTCATTTAGATACTCAGGTAAATACTTTTAAGTTATTTTCCCTTATACGGGCTTGGGATATGGTAAAATATTACCGCTTGGTCGCGTATGGAATCATTTAATCGGATTGTGATTAATAAATTACATAACCCGTTTTAATCTGTTTTGTTTGATAACATAAACATTGGGGGTTAATACGACCGTGTCCTGGATATCCTCGGCTCATTTAATTGCAAATGGTCACGACCTAAGCACGGGGTGTAGGCATACACCTGTCAGATGCGATATGGTTCCTATTCCCAAAAAAGGGAATAAGATATAAATAAACTCCTCTGTGGGTTTCCCGAGAAGGGATAAGTGGTGTGTCGGTTAATCATGTCTCGGCTTCTATCCCGGGTCCTAAATGTATGACAAACATGTAAATCTGTCACAACCTCCGCCCCCTATCTGTCCCCGGGAACGAGCAGCCGTGGCCAGTTTCGGTGGTATCTGGGTTTGTCAGTTTGGCAGTGGAATTTACACCAGGCCCGTAGTTAGGAAAATATTTTATCAGAGTAAAATACCACGCTTTTATAATATTAAACACATGGGAAAATCCCAAGTTTCAAGTACACACATTTTTCGATAAACCCTATTTTATTTAAATAAAACATCTCTTTGTTTTAGGTAACTTTATAGCCACTTTTCCAAGCCTTCAGTGCTATCCAGCTGGCTTCTATTTGGCTTTCACATTTTGTTACCTGAAACGCGTTTAAAAATATTTTGTCAGTGAGAAATACTGGTGAGTGAATCCCAGTTTAATCAAGTTTAGTAAAAACCATTGTACAGTATTGAGGGCGGTCGCGCAATTACATTTGTTTCCATCTATTCAATTACCACCCATGGTACTGTCAACCCGACTTGTGGTCATGTTACTCCTCTCCAGGTAGTAACAAATTTTGTATACAAAACCCAACATACCGACGATAATTGTAGAATACAAATACTCAATCACTGTTTAATATGTCATTAATTAAGTGAGGTTTTGTAAAAACAGTTTGCAAAAAGGAGATTACTCACATTGCTGTCTTAGGGTTTCCTTTAAGGATTTCCTGGTGATTATCTTAACCCAATATTTACATTAGTAATACCCTCCCCGAGACGGCATTCCAACGACTACGTCGGGCAGAACCACGACAGCCGTTACGAAACCCTGGATCAATCGGGCAGCGTATCTAATACGTAACCGGGGTTATGATACTTACAACGAGGCAGAACTTTGTTATTTAGGGGGGTATTATACTCGAGAATAGTGCCTACACTATAGAATTTCAAGAGAGAAAAAGATTTGGTGCGAGTTGAGACTGAAGGCTTGAGCTCCCAATTTATAGGAGCTGAATTCGAGTCCCTCGTGCCCCGTGTAAGACGAAGCGGGGGCTTACGCGGCCCGCGACCTAGGCTTGTAGGGCTTAGCTATGACTGGTAATCACGTATAGCCTCGACATGATGGTGCCACGTGTCGACTCCGGGTGAGGCCTCGTAGACGGGCTGTCGCGCCCCGCGTAGACCAAGGAGTGGTCTTAGGCGGCCCGCCAGAGACCAATTATTTTTTTTATTTTATTTTTGCAAAATTAAAGATATTTGGGACCGGTTTTAGTGTACGGGGTGTATTTTAGGACGTATAGGGACACTTTAATTATTTTTAGGGTGTCGAAAAATCTAGGAGGGTTGTTATATCCTCCCCACCTTGTTTTAGAGCTCGTCCTCGAGATCTACTGGAACAAGTGTGGATATTTCCTTTGCATCTCTGATTCAAGCTCCCATGTGTATTCTGGTCCTCTTTTGGAGTCCCATTTCACATTGACCAGAACTAATCTCCTGTGTTTGAGATTCTTGACCTTTCTGTCTTCAATATGTAGAGGCCTCTCTACAAACTTTAACTGTTTATTTACCCCTATATCCTTACGAGGTACTACCAGTGATTCATCAGCTAAGCATTTCTTGAGATTAGATACGTGAAATACATCATGTATTCCTACCATTTTCTCTGGCAGTTGTAGCTGATAGGCTACAGGTCCTATTCTTCCAATAATCTTAAAAGGTCCAACATACCTGGGACTTAGCTTTCCCCTCTTGATGAATCTTACCACTCCTTTCCAAGGAGAGACTTTCAATAACACTTTGTCTCCTACCTGAAATTCTAACGGCTTTCGCCTGTTATCAGCATAACTCTTTTGTCGATCACGTGCTGCTTTTAGTCGTTCCTTGACTTGAATGATCTTTTCGGTTGTTTCTTGTACTATCTCTGGTCCAGATAGTTGCTTTTCTCCAATCTCTGCCCAACAAACTGGGGTTTGGCACTTTCGTCTATAAAGTGCTTCGAATGGTGCAGCATTGATACTTGTGTGATAACTGTTATTATAAGAGAATTCTATTAATGGTAAGTGATCATCCCAATTACCTCCGAAATCAATTACACAAGCTCTAAGCATATCTTCCATCGTCTGAATTGTCCTTTCGCTTTATCCGTCCGTTTGAGGATGATAAGCTGTACTTAGATTGAGCTTGGTTCCCATGGCTTTATGGAAACTTGTCTAAAAATGAGAGGTAAAACGGCCATCTCTATCAGAAACAATTGATAATGGAATTCCATGTAATGAAACTATTTCATTTACATACAATTTGGCTAATTGTTCCATACTAAAAGTTTCCTTCATTATTAGAAAATGAGCTGACTTAGTTAGCCTGTCTATAATCACCCAGATTGTATCATTACCTTTCCTTGTTTTGGGTAATTTGGTAACAAAATCCATTGTTATCAATTCTCATTTCCAAACTGGCATTTCTAACTGCTGCAATAAACCCGAGGGTTTCTGATGTTCAGCTTTAACTTATGAACAGGTTAGAAACTTAGAAACATAAGCTGCTATATCCTTCTTCATTCCTATCCACCAAAAATTCTTTCTTAAATCTTGATACATTTTATCACTTCCAGGATGCATCGTATTTATGGGCTTCTTCTAATATACGGTGACGTAGGTTTCCTAATTTAGGTATCCACATTCTTTTCTTATGGAATCTCCAAATTCCATCTGTTCCTTGTTCTAATTCCTTAATTATTTCTTTTAATTTTTCAGTATCATCCTTGATTACTGATTCTTGTGCTTTTCTAGTCTGTTCATTTAAATCTACTTGTAGGTTTAACTTGAGAGAACATACTCTTTTTGGCTTTTCGTGATACTTTTGACTTAAAGCACCGGCAACTACATTTGCTTTTCCTGCATGATACTGGATATTACAATCATAATCACTAAGAATTTCCATCCAGCGTCTTTGTCTCATATTCAACTCCTTTTGCCCGAAAACATACTTTAAACTCTTATGATCTGTAAAAATGGTAAACTTACTACCGTAAAGGTAACGTCTCCAAATCTTAAGGGAAAAAATTATGGCTCCTAACTCTAGATCATGGGTTGAATAATTCTCTTCATGATTCTTAAGTTGTCTAGACGCATAGGCTATAACCTTTTGACGTTGCATTAACACACATCCATAACCTAACTTAGAAGCGTCACAATAGACTACAAAGTCTCCAGTTCCTTCTGGTAACGCTAATATGGGTGCGTTGGTCAATTTTTGCTTAAGGATTCTAAAGGCTTCTTCCTATTTTGGTCCCCATTCTAACTTAACAGATTTACAGGTTAACTTAGTTAAGGGAATGGCTATTAGAAAAATCTCGAATAAATCTTCTATAATAACCGGCCAATCCTAAGAAACTTCTAACATCGGTTGGTGAATTAGGGGTTTTCCATTTGATAATTGCCTCGATCTTGGTGGGATCCACATGAATTCCTTCATGATTGACTAGATGTCCAAGAAACTGTACCTGTTCTAACCAGAACTCGCACTTTGAAAACTTAGTATAAAGCTTTTCTTTTCTCAATAAACTTAGAAGTACGCGCAAATGCTTTACATGTTCTTCTTTACTCTTAGAGTAAATGAGAATATCATCTATAAAGACAATTATGAATTTATCCAAATATGGCTTACATATTCGGTTCATCATGTCCATAAATGCAGCTGGGGCATTGGTTAAACCAAATGGCATGACAGTAAATTCATAATGGCCATACCTTGTTCTAAATGCGGTCTTAGGAATGTCCTCTTCCTGTACCTTTAATTGATGATATCCTGATCGTAAATCGATTTTAGAGAAAAATCAAGCTCCTTGCAATTGATCAAACAGATCATCAATTCTTGGTAATGGATACCGATTCTTAATCGTGACCTTGTTCAATTCGCGGTAGTCAATGCACATACGCATTGATCTGTCTTTCTTCTTAACGAATAAGATCGGCGCTCCCCATGGCGATGAACTTGGCTGTGTGAATCCTTTCTTCAACAACTCGTCTAATTATTTCTTCAGTTCCTGCATTTCTGTGGGTGCCAAATGATACGGCGCCTTGGCAATTGGTGCTGTTCCGGGTAGTAGATGAATTCTGAATTCAACTTTTCTATCTGGCGGTAGTCCTGGTAATTCTTCTGGAAATACATCTGAAAACTGAGACACTACTGGAATATCTTTTAATTCATTTCCTTTAGTGTTAGTGATTATGGAAATCAAATACACTAATGATCATTTTCTTATATAACTTGCTGTTTTCATCACAGAGATGAATTTCGTGGATCTAGATGGCTTATCTCCTTTAATTGTGATCTTTTCACCCTGTGGTGAATTTACTTGAATTGACTTTTGATCACATAAAATACTGGCTTTATTGGCTATTAACCAATCCATTCCTAATACAACATCAAATCCTGCCAGATTTATTGGGTAAAGGTTTGCAATAAACTTTTGATTTAACAACTCTATTCTTGCTCCCTGCAAGATTTCAGAAATCCTAACGGTTTCCCCATTTGCTGTCTCTACTAGACATTCTTGTGGGAGTTTAGTTAATGGTTGATTGAGAAGTTTGTAAAAACGTCATTTACTAAAAACATACCGGCTATCACATCCGGAATCATCTTGGCTTCATCTGCAGTCAGAACAAATGCTCTAGCATTTTTAGTGTTCTTGTTGCCCATGGCTGGAACTAGTTTCGGACAGTTCGGCTTAATGTGACCCTTTTCTCCATAGTTGAAACACATTCCATTGTTAGGTTTCCTCCTACAATCTTCCTCCTTGTGCCCTGGTATCTTGCAGAAATTGAAGTAGGTGGAGCATTTTCCCGAATGCTTTTTCTTGCAGGCCTTGCAGTAGGGTGCAGAGGTAGAACCTACATTTTTCCCTCGGTTGGAATTTCCATAACGAAATTCTTGGGTAAGCCTGTGAGCTAAGTTCCTCATCTGGTCCTCTTCTTGTGTACGTACTAATTCATCAGTCAAGGTGTTTGCTAGTTCTACAGCTTCTTCTATAGTTTGAGGTCTAGCCGCCTTGACTACATGCCTAATCTCACTGATTAATCCCCAGATATAACGGGAGATTAATACTGGTTCAGGTGATGCAAGGGTTGGCACTATTCTAGTATATTCAAAGAATAATGTAGTGTATCCCTTACTATCCACTCCAATCATCCTAAGGTTTAGGAATTTATTTGCTATCTAAATAAGTTGTTATTTGATATATAGCATACAAGCTTCTTCATGGCTAACTCGGATGAGGCTCATAATCACCCAAATGAAGGGAACAATAACACGAGACTGAATGTAACAGGCGCTGATTTACAGGCTATGATAGACACTGCTGTGACTAAAGCTGTGGGCCGAGTATTCAGGGAGTCGAGTGCCACTCGCTCCAAGTTTCATGTTGTGTCCCACTCAAAGTCCCATTCCAAACCACATACATCCAAAAAGGATGAATCTGTACATTCATCGAATCCAAACAGTCAACCATCCAAAAAGATAGTGTTTGACCAGGAACCATGTTCCAAAGTTTGTTCTTATAAGTACTTTGTCTCCTGCAAGCCAAGAGACTTCACCGGTGAAAAAGGTGCGATAGATTGTATGAAATGGCTAGACGAGATGGAGATAGTTGTTGATATTAGTGGGTATGCCAAGGAGGATGTTGTAAAGTTTGTGTCTCAATCTTTTAAAGGTGATGCCCTTGGTTGGTGGAGGGCACTAATACAGGCATCGGGGAAAATCCCACTCTTCAACTTATCATGGGATAAGTTTATAGAATTGATAAGAGAAACTTTCTGCCCCCAGTATGAAGTGGAGAAAGTTGAAGCTGACTTCCTGACTCTGGCCATGAAGAATTTAGATTGTCGAGCTTATGTTACTAGCTTCAACTCCATGTCTAGATTGGTGCCTTACTTGGTAACCCCAGAATCGAAGCGCATAGCGCGTTTCATAGGTGGCTTAGCCCCTGAGGTAAAAGGGCATGTCAAGGCATCAAAGCCTGCCACCTACAGGTCAGCAGTGGACCTGTCTCTGTCTCTGACTTTGGATATTGTCAGAAGTAGGTCTGTAAAGACTACAGATGAAGGAAAGAGAAGAGAGGATGATGGTTCGCACCGATCAGATAAAAGAAAGAAAGGTAACTCCAGGTCCAAGAAAGATCCAAAACAGTCTGGTGAAAAGCCCCTGTGTAAGAATTGTAAAAGAAATCACTTCGGGAAGTGCACTGTTGACCCGCAGGTTAAACCCTGTGGAATATGCAAGAAAAAGGGGCATAAAACATTAGAGTGCAAGGATCTAAAAAACGCAACCTGTTATAGTTGCAATGAAAAAGGGCACATCAAGTCAAATTGCCCAAAAAATGCAAAGAAACCCGAAGAGGCTAAGAAAACGAATGCCAGAGTGTTTCAAATGAACGCCAGGGAGGCGGTGCAGGATGACAAAGTTATAACAGGTACTTTCCTCATAAATGATATTTATGCTAGAGTTTTATTTGATTCTGGTACAGATAAGTCCTTTGTAGACACTAAATTTAGTAAACTATTGAATCTGCCTATTAAAACTCTAGACATAAAATATGAGGTAGAATTGGCTGATGGTACCTTAGAAACTGCTTCGACAATTCTAGATGGATGTTTCATATCCATTAGGAATCATTCTTTTCTGTTGTCCTTGTTTCCAATGAAATTGGCTGGGTTTGATGTAGTTTTAGGCATGGATTGGTTGTCGCGTAACCAAGCCCAAATTGCCTGTGATAAGAAACAAGTTATCATCAACACCCCTTCTGGCGAATTAATTACTATTCAAGGAGATACGCACTATGGATTTCCTGATCAAGTGTCTATGCTTAAGGCATCCAAGTGTTTGAAGAACGGCTGTGTCATTTACATGGCACAAGTGAGTGTAGACGTGCCAAAGCCCAAAATAGAAGACATTCCAGTCATTTCAGAATACCCAGATGTTTTTCCTGAAGAACTACCTGGATTACCTCCTAAGAGGCAAGTAGAGTTCAGGATTGATATTATACCAGGGGCAGCACCAGTTGCTCGAGCTCCTTACCATTTAGCCCCTACCGAAATGAAAGAACTAAGAACTCAATTAGATGAACTTCTGGAAAAAGGCTTTATCTAACCCAGCTCGTCACCTTGGGGAGCACCTATTTTATTCGTGAAGAAAAAGGATGGTTCAATGCGTCTATGCATTGATTACCGCGAGATAAGCAAAGTAACAATCAAGAACCGCCATCCTTTGCCCAGGATCGACGATCTGTTTGATCAACTACAAGGGGCAAGCTTCTTCTCAAAGATTGACCTAAGATCGGGGGTATCATCAACTAAAAGTCAGAACTGAAGATGTACCTAAAACTGCATTTAGAACGAGATATGGCCACTATGAGTTACTAGTGATGCCTTTCGGGCTCACTAATGCACCTGCAACATTCATGGATCTCATGAATCGAGTCTGCAAATCGTATCTGGATAAGTTTGTCATTGTCTTCATCGATGACATACTTATTTATTCCCGAAATCAAACAGACCATGAGAAACATATTCGATGCATTCTCAAACTTCTACAACAGGAGAAGCTTTACGCTAAGTTCTCCAAATGCGAATTCTGGCTTCGCGAAGTCTAATTCCTTGGTCATGTGGTGAGTGAGCGTGGTATTCAAGTGGATCCCACTAAGATAGAAGCAATTATGAATTGGGAAGCACCTAAGACGCCCACTGAAATTCGCAGCTTCTTGGGATTAGCTGGATACTACAGAAGATTTATTGAAATTTTTTTAAGAATAGCTGCACCTCTAACCACTTTGACCCACAAGAATGTATAGTTTGATTGGGGTCCAAAACAGCAGGAGTCTTTCGAGATTCTCAAACAAAAGTTCAGCAATGCTCCTGTGTTAACATTTCCTGAAGGAACAGAAGAGTTTGTTGTCTATTGTGATGCTTCACACACCGACATGAGCTGTGTACTTATGCAAAAAGGTAAAGTGATTGCCTATGCATCACGACAACTGAAAGTGCACGAAAAGAATTACACCACCCACGATCTGGAATTGGGTGCCGTTGTATTTGCACTTAAGTTATGGAGACATTACTTGTATCGAACTAAATGTGTGATATACTCAGATCACAAAAATTGTCACACCCTGACTTTTGCGGAAGCGTGATTATGGTGTGACTTTCTTAATACCATAGCATTCAATCATAATAACTATACGATTAAACCATAAGATGTTCATCCATAAATTAAGTTTGAAAATACCACAACATAATTGTCTGAAACGTAGACTCCAAATTTAAATTACAAACCATGCAACATGTTTAAATGAGTTCACGAAGACTCGACAAAAGACCTTAAGTAAACCCGAGTTTAAAACCACGTATCTCGTCCAGGATTAAGATACATCTCCTAATCCCTAATGACTTTGGATGACATCTTTTATTCATGACGCAACTTGAAACATGCAAACACTTGCCAGATCCACTTAGTTCCCTGAAATACATGTAATTTGAAAACATCAACAAAAGTTGAGCGAGTTCATGTGTTTGTCTGTGTATATGAATAACCTTTAAAGTATGTCTGTAAGTATGTAAATCCTAGTATGAAACAATAAGGAAAAAGATCACCAATGGTTTGCAAGGCCAATGGTATGTGTGAAGTGATGTAGGAAAACTCAAACCTAGCGGATTTTGCCACCGCTTCAGTATGTGGACATAGTCACCACAGGGGCCACCCTGGTCCTCATGGGTGTGGGCTCGCTACACTCAAATAGATCTATCACTCATGTCCCTCGGTCCTACGACGAGGATTAATGGCCTTAAGTGTTGTACCCACCACTCAAATGATCAAGCAATAACCTTCCTTAACTAACCATACCATGTATAAAACGTTTGTAACAATTGTAACATGTATTTCACCCCGAAGTTATAAAACTGAAAACAGTTAAAAGAAAAGGGGGACATGAACTCACAGTCTTGCGTCTTCAGTACTCGTAACTCACGCTCCTTCAGCAAACACGACTACCTACTGTGTACTAATGTCTATTAGACGAACGGGTCGTGCCTTGTCTTAGTATTTACGTTTCTGAGTTACGTTTCTTTTATCATTCCAATTTATATAATTATTGTCAAAATAGTTAATATTTCAACTTAAATTATATTTATAAATTTTGGAATAATTGTTAGACAATATTTTGTAATAATACTTCTTAAGTATTTATACTTGTGCTTCCTTCCCAAGGATGGGTATATCAGTATTTGTAACTGTATATTTTTGTCATGTATCGGTGTCGTATTCCGGTGTGGGTTTATACGTACGAAAATACGTATTTTCTTATAATTGTTAAGTATTCTTATACTTAATTTCGTGTTAAAGTTTTCAGAATATTATTTCTAATACAAGTCCCCTAATATATATATTCCCCAAAATATATATATTTAGAATTATTACTTAGAAAAATTATTTATAATTTTTCCCTTTTGGTAAACATATTCGTAGTTCCAAAATAATATATTTTCACGTCTAACTTTAAAAAATATATATAAACTTATTCTTATCCAAAAACAATGTATTCCAAGAAAATATGTATTTTCCCAAAAATATTATATTTCCTAGTAATTCCAAGAAAATACATTTTTACTTCCCGAAAATAATATATTTTCTTCTTGTCAAAAATATGATATAACTTGGTAATATTTGGAAAAAATCATATTTTTAATTCTTTGTATCCAAAATATCATTTACCAAAATATATTTTGTAAACGTATTTTCCGGAATATTTGGTAAGTTAAGTTCTTTCGTTCGGTTTGCCAATATTTTGTGTGCAACTTATATATTTACTCCTTGAGATTTTTGGTAATATCTTGGATGGTAATTTCTTGGTATTTGTCAAGTTATATTATTTTAAATCCTAAAATAATATAACTAACACACAAAGTATACAAATATTCTCACACATGTATCTTCTAAATATATATATATATATAGTCACTTTTATTTATAAAAACCAACCTCCAATACTTGTATTTTGGTAACAAAAATTATGGCAAAGTTTATATGGAAACTCATGGTTAAAATATACTTGTAATAAAATATTTTTCTAAGTGTTTATATTTTTAGAAAATTTTGCCATAGTTTCCCCTAAAAACGGAGGTGTCCATGCTTTCAAAGCATATCATTTTCTTTTTAAAATCATCACAAACAATCAACAACTTAACCAACACTTACCAAGTGCCAAAACAATGCTATTTACATAACAACATGAACTTGAACTTTCATAGAAACTTGTAGTAACTTGGTAGTGTGTTTAGTAGGTTTAGTTATAGTTTAAAATGTATTTACTTCTTTAAAAACTTCATTTTTAAAGAAGTTGGGTGTTTACAACTTCCAAACACATTTTCTAAAAATGCTTCTTTATGTAATCTTTTTGTTACACAAGTGTTTCTACACTTGTTTAACCATTAAAAATAACTTTGGTTTATGTAAGAACCAAGTTTATGTAAATCTTGTTATTTAACTTAGTTTCTTGGGAAAACTATCTTGGAAATCATCCTCTTACAAGACTTGTTTTGTGTTTAAATCATCATCATATATGAAAACAATTTTATTATTCAAGTTCATGTATACACAAAGTATGATCATCTTGGTCTTTCACAAGATCATCATCTTAACTTACTAGATCACGTGTTTAATCACAATCGAGAAGGTTTCATATGATGTCTAACATCATAAACACAAATAATCAATCATCAAGAAGCAAAACAACACTAAACAATATGGTTCATGATGGTTTAGAGCTTTATGTTAAAGATTATGTTCTTGTTCATTAATGTTCTTCATGATTTGCAACATACATCATCTTTTAACCAACTAAACAAGATGTAAAATGATGTGTAGAAGATCTTACTACTAGCTCAAGGCTAGGGATGAACTCTTGAAGATGAAGATGATAAATGTGATGGATAATAGCAAATAAGAAAGGTCCTTGAAGATCCACAAGCTCCAAACTTCTTAACTTAGCTTCTAACACCTTGCGATGAGTATGGATTGTATGAAAGTTGATGAACGATGATGGTGGTGTGGGGACTTGATCTCGACCGAGAATGGAGGAGAGGGAGAGAGGATTTTGTATGTGAAGTGTGGGTGTAAGAATGAGAGTTCAAGTCCATCATCTTCTTCTTAAATCCATATTACTACTTAATCCCTTGGATAATATGTCCCAAAAAGTACAAGACATATCTTATTAAGATATCAAAGAAAATCAAATAAAATCTCCTAAATAGGCCATGTGGGCCGATTACATAGGGGGGGGGGGTACTAGTTGTGTGGTGATGGATAAGTTAGAGATTCTAGTTAGATTTTCAAGTATAAGATTAGGTGTTATGTGTATTATGTGTTATATAGTGTGTTAGGGTGTTCGGGGATCATAACTAGCTCAGAAATATTAAAACAATGCTTCTAGTGAAATTTTGGTGTTTCGGGTAGTGTCCGGTTAGATACCGGTTCGTTAAATTGCTAAACTATACCGTTTAGTGTGCTTTATGTATCCTTTTGTGACACTTTTAATTCCCGACACTTAGGAAAGCATTCAGGACCATTTAGTCATATTTTTACATGTTACTAGCTTGTTAAAATGCTGATTTTTGCTGAATTATGCTGAATTCAGCACTTTATGTGGGTTTAGGCACTTTCGCCACTTAAACCATCACTTTGGAATGCAGTTTTGTGATCCTCACTTTCCTACACACTACATTAGTGTAATACTTGGTTTCTGGCTCATTCTGTGTCTCATTGTATTGTCTGTCTATGTGCTGAGTCCCGTCAGCATTTTTCTGAGTTATCCGCTAACTGTGCTAACTGTGTTTTGTGCATCATTCTTGTCAATAAAGTTTGTATGCAGTCAATGATATGTCATTTGCAATATGTGATGCATAATCAGAAAGCAGTTCAAGTCATTAATTGTAATTCAGCACAGTCATTAAACATTAATCAAGATTAATTAATTGTACGGATGTATGCAAATTTGGCAGTTGTCACATTCTCCCCCTGTTAAGAAAAATTCGTCCTCGAAATTTATACTACCTTAGCTCCTTAGGGTTACATTATGCGTGTATGTATATGAATAATACTGAGGTAGATAACCACAAAACCGAATCAAAACTCATTCGAATCAGGCGAATCCAAGGACATCTTACTATGTTAAGAATCCAATGGTTAAAAGGTATGTCTCTCAGAATTTGATGTTAAAGGTCACAAGATGTATAGATGTATAATCTAGTGTAACTTAGTTAACAGGGGTGTAACAAAGGAGTTTTGGACCAATGGATTCTCAAACAATCGGTCACAATATGCAAACGAGTTTTCACAAACCATAGCATCCGCTATATGAACTCAAAATCAACAACTTGAATATGAAAATGATCTGTCAACTTTCGAATAATTAAATGGTAGGGATTAGTGTGTTGACATTCTTGAATTGCGAGAATACACCGAATGAAATATAAGCGAATCTGATGTATCATTGTCCTAATCGTAGTTGCATTAGGAGTGTGTAAATGACAAATCAAACAAAAGCATGTGTAGATTTATGTGAAACGGTTGACCATGATTAGCACAAGCTATAAATTTGTAATGTCACCACAAGGTGTCGTAATTGACATATTTCAACAATAGCGGTGACCGAACAAGTTCACCGTGTTTGAAATCAAATGAAAGTGTACTGAAACAATCTGAAGATT
Organism: Helianthus tuberosus; assembly: GCA_030545235.1. Taxonomy (NCBI): domain Eukaryota; kingdom Viridiplantae; phylum Streptophyta; class Magnoliopsida; order Asterales; family Asteraceae; genus Helianthus; species Helianthus tuberosus. The sequence continues at coordinate 15,874,776 of CM060409.1, forward strand.
TGATTTACACAATGTCATAGAGTTTTCAATTGAATACGGAACATCAAAGAACCATTGTTTCGATTGAAGATGCAAAAGTAATAAGTGCCGCAAGGCATTCGATCGACAATGAAAGAATCATTAGGAGGTACGCCGTGACATGAAATGAATCTATGTACCATTGTCTTAACACACAACTGTGTTGAGACTGCTTTAATCGTGATAAACAAAACGGATTTAGAACAAGTTAATATATAAACAATTAGATCCGTGTATGTGGTGCGTAACCAAATTAGCGCAAGCTTAAATTCTGTGAAAGTATCATCGCAAGGTATCAAAACCAACAAACGATTTAGTGGAGTCGTAGACCAATCAAGTCTACTACGACTTGAAACAAAAGAACCTTTGCAAAAATATTTGAATATGATGCTCTCAATACATCATATGGCGTCTTAAATTGAATATGCGAAATGGATAAGTCCAAGCAATTGAACTTGGTTTCAGCGTAACCTGACAATAAACATATGTATCAACAAGGGAATCTTAGCATGGTTACGAAGATAAACCATGAATGTAACTTGAAAGAAAAGGAGTTTCAAGAAAGTGTGTTGAATTGATAGCAAAGGAGCCAACAATTACAATAATGTAGGTTATTCGAATCATGAACCAATAGTTAGCTTTAGCAAAATAATTTTTGAACTTCAATGAAGCGTTTATTCAAAATGAAACCACATGCGTAGCAAATGGTGCATGCGTGACATATAAGTTTCCAAGTAATGAAACAATGAGTATTTGCTAAAATGAAGAAATGACCAAGTATCGAAGCAAATGTGTGTTCGCTCTTAGCGAAGAAAATTAACGCGATGCAACTACCATTAAGGGGAGTAGAGATGCGAACATCTATTCGTTAGAAGCAAAAGTGGAGATTTCAACAAAAGAAATTTGAGTACCTTCTGTTTAGTTAACTGAAGTAGCATATATGTCAGGATAATGGGTTTTGCTTGAGTTAACAGGTGTGGTTCTTAAGCAACAACTTTTACGAGTTTGTACCTGGGTTCCCAAAGGTCCTAAGTACATGTTTTCTAGATTCTCAAAGTTTCGTATTCTATGTAAAACTGTTTTGTGCATTGTGTCAGAAACACAATTTTTGTGTATGTTTAAAACAAGTTATTGTCCCACAATTTCCCTGGTATACTTTCTTCCTGAATTCACAGCTAATGACATTCGATCATCGATTAGTCGTGATATAGTAGTTGGATCCTCGCAGTTAGTTAAATAAATAATTCGTTAATCCTCAGCAAGAGTTACCGACTCTTGTTGGTTTGCTCGTTCGGCTCCTGGTAGTTGATGCTCATACGAAAGCTATCATCCTTCTTCTTGATGAGCAAAACTGGGGTTTCCCAAAACGAGAAACTTGGTCTGTTAGCTTCCTTCTCTAGCAACTCCTGAAGCTGCGCTGACAATCCTAGCTTCAGGCGCGGCGCCTGGAACCAAATCTATGCACAATTCGACTTGTGGTTGAGGAGGTAATCCTGGTAGGTCTTCGGGGAAGGCTTCAGGATATTCTCTTACCAAAGGGGTATCTTTCGAACTCAGGTTCTTCGGCTTCCTTGTCCCCGACAGGAGTCAAGAAGGCAACACATCCTTTGCGTGAAAACTTCCGTGTCTTCAACAACGGATAATCCGTAGGGGCATATCCTGCTTCATGAACCATGATCGTTTCTTCGTTCGTCATCGGGATGCGGATAACAATCTCTGCTTGATTGCTCGACAACTGGTCCAATCCAATTACCACGTCGAGGCTTCCCTTTAGCTAGTTCTATCAAGTACGAGTTATCTAACTTTCCCCTTTACTAAACCAAGTATATTCTTAGACTCATGAGATACGAAGCTATGGTCGGCACTGGTATCAAACAACATAGATGCAAAATTTTTGGTTGATAGAGAACGTACCAGTAACCACATCTGGGTCCTGGCATGCTTCACGAGCTCCGATGTTGGATGCCCCTTCACGGTCTTGGTTAATCCTCCTTGGGCAATCTTTTCTAAAGTGCCCCACGTTTCCACATCTGTAGCAGCCCGGAATTTTATCATTATTATTTCCGCCTTGGTTGTTGTCATCACTTCCTCCTTGTCTGGGACTCTTCGCCCAACATGCATCCTTGTTGTGTCCTTTCTTTCCGCACCTACCGCACTTAGGCCTCAGGCATCGACATTGGTGGTAATACTTGCACTCATTACTTCTCGGCTTAACTCCCAAGTAAATCTTAACATCGGCTTGATTGTTGTTAGGGCAATCTTTCTTGAAATGCCCTTTGTCCCCATAGTCAAAACAACCTCGAACACATTTTTGTTCATCATTGGTCCTACTTTGATAGTCGTTGTTGACGTTGCTTCCTCTGTGATCTCCGTTACCAACTTGACCTTCGTTTCCATGTCCCGTTCCGATCCGACACGTCTCCTCGACATGCCCTACTTTGTCGCAGACATCACTTCTTCCATACCTACATGGCCCAGCATGATGAAGTAGGCAATCATTGCACTTAGGTAGGATGCCCATGTACTCCTTTCCCTTTTTGGCTTTGTTCTTGTTATTCATTCGGGTATCCTCCTGGAAGTCAGTGAGCTTCCTTTTGTTCTTTCCGGATGACTCCACCTGAGTTTCCTTCTTCTTGTCAGGGTTTGAAAGCTTTTCCAGTCTAACCGCTTCTTTAATGAGTGCCGCACTTAATTCGACCGCATCGATGGTTGTTGGCGGAGTTGATACCGCCATTAAGCGCATGATCTGAGGCGCCAGTCCCCAGATGAATGGATCCATCCTTTTCAATTCTGGTTCCACCAGGTACAGAACAACTCGCGACAAATCATGAAGTCTCTGCACGTACTCCGCCACTTTTGGACCTTCCATCTTTAGCTTCCAGAATTCGAATTCCAGCTTCTGGATCTCCATCTGAGAACAATAATCCCTATGCATCATTCCTTCAGCTCACCCCATGTTAAAGCATTCGTAGCAGCTTCGCCCATTATTCGAAACCGAAAGTTCCACCATAACAGGGCCTCATCTTGAAACGATCTTGACACATATGGGACTTGTTGCTCTGGCGTACATCCGCTCATTCGCAAAATAGAATCCATATTTTTGGCCCATTTCACAAAAGCTATGGCACCTCCAATGCCGTCGAAATTTTGCAGTCAAGGAACTGCTTGTAGGTACAACCTGTACAAGCAACATCATTCACAGAAAGCATTAGCAATCGCACATGGAATGTCTAAATGTAACGTAATGTGTCTTTAGTGACTTAAACATTACCATGCGGTGGGTTATTTCCTGAGGTACCCCCGCTGTGCTCAGAGCGCGAGGCCTCGTGCTGTGCTATCGCTTGTGAAATCCGTTCTTGTAGTTCTGCCTCTGTTGTGGGCAACCGAGTATCTCTTCGAGGAGGCATCTTCTAAAAGAAGATTGTATAGGTCAGGTCTTATGTATATAAGGATATAGTACGTGTATGTAATAGCATATATCAATGCGAGTAAGCACATAACATCTCAATCATAGCATAAACAAGTAATTCAACAATGTATATAATGAGTATATTGCGATTGAGCTTTCATAAATCAACGACTACAAACACAGTCACATGTTCTACAAATGTATCATATCACATCAAAAGGGATTCCAGGGTCACATCACCCTTGTCCAAAATATCCATCGGTCTACAACAGTCATATACACAAAAAGTGGTCTTCAAAAGGCTTCGTAAGCTAGGCTCAATAGTGACACTCTCATCAAAAGTAAGCTGTCTGCATAAAACCAAAAACCAGCTATGCTGATGGTGGTGGAGGAGGAGGTTGAGGAACAAAAAGCAAGCTGCGCACATGCGCTAGCTCCTCCTCAAGATCATAAACGTGACGTAACAAATAACTAATCTGCTACTCCATGGTGAGAAATCGAACATCGAAATCTGGATAAGGAAAAATAGGAGCAGGTGGAGTCGCAAACGGTGAAGGGCATGTACAAGGTGGAGGACGCGGAATCCTCTCAAGCTCCATGACTCTACGACACAGAATCTCCTGCTGAAGCTGTATCGACAGAAGTAAATTATCCCTCGTGTAACCAATGTAATGTGAAGGATGGTATGGATCAGAAACTGGCATAATGTTCGGAGGAAACCATATGAGTGGCTCGTCTGGCGGTGCAGAAGTAAAATGAGCAGTAGGTGTAAACTGGGGCATGTAATGAAAAGCTGCTGGCACGGGTGGAACATGGCTAGGCTGCTGGCTAGATGGACCTTCCCCTGGACGGGGTGGAGGTATGACCTGCAAGAAAGTGATAGGCAGGTCAGTGCGGTGAACATCGGACACAGTCGGGTGAAAAGGGGCAACCTCAATAGGTGCAGGTGCATGAGGGGGAGTAACAGGCTCAACAAAAAGGGGCATATCATCATCATCCTCTATCCACCCATTGCTGGTGAATGCGTATCTGGGGTCTACCTGATTGGCAAAAGCAGCAGGGTCAGCGGGTGCAAGAATTGGATCTGGTAAAAGTGGTGCAACATCAGGTATGCCAAACGGTACAGGATCAAAATCAGGTAAAGGCTCAGGTGCTGGGGCCAGCTCAGGCTCATCAGGCATCGGCTCAGGATCAGCCGGTATCATCTCAGGATAAGCGGGAATCATCACAGGATCAGCGGGAATCATCACAGGATCAGCGGGTGCATCAATAGGCTGATCGTCAGGGATAAAATCAAGCTCATGTCCAGGCTCATCGTCAAACTCAAAACCATGTGGAGGAGTAGGTGCGGCAGACAGGGCCGTATCAGTGTCTGAATCAGTGGGGTAACGCTGCAATCCCAATGCATGCAAGGTGGAAGAAGACACAGACTCAAATGAATCTGGAACAGAATGATCAGAGGAAACCTCAACAATAGGAACCTCAACAAGTGGAACAGCAATGACATCCTCTGCTATAACTCCAACACCCTGGACATCCTCAGGGGGACCATCAATGAAAAGATCGACATCATCATCAGACAAGTCATCAAAAGGAAAATCCTCGAGAGGAAATGCAGCAAGAGGCAAAGGAGCGATGATCAGAACCACAATGTGCTCACCATCAGGAATGTCCGATGATAAGATGATCGTGGTCAGGAATAGGAATCAAGAAGGGATCCTCGACAGGGAAACCATCAGCTAGTGGTAAATCATCGCCAAAATCCGGCAAAGCAAAAGGCTGAAAATCATTGGTATCATCTGACATCATCTCTGGATCACTCTCATTGTCAGAGGTAAAAATCTCAGGTGCTGGGACGATCTCATCATCCGAAACGATAGCCATGGGGTTAATAGTATCTAACAGTCCACTCTCAGAAGACGACATAGTGTCTGTAACAAAACAATCACAACATACGCACATATATCAACAAACATTAATAAGCATGTAATCAATAACAATGTAATCACATATTCTTCCTAATCTTCCCAGACTACCCACTTAGTCTCTCAGACTAAGCCTCCCAGTCTCTCAGACTGTCCCAACTAGTCTCTCAGACTTAACTACCCAGTCTCTTAGACTGAATCTCCTAGTCTCTTAGACTAAACTCCCAGTCTCTCAGACTGAATCTCCTAGTCTCTCAGACTAAACTCCCAGTCTCTCAGACTAAATCATAAACATAAATTTTGAAAAGTGTTTCGTGGCTTTGTTTGTAAAAATGTTTGTCTCATGGATCTGGGCGTTTCGTGTATGCAATGAAAGTATGTTATAAAAACATTTTCATGAGAGCCCTAATGATTGTAGTCTAGACTCGAGAAGGAATCCTAGTTCGCTACAATCGAAGCTCTGATACCAAGCTATCACACCTTGACTTTTGCGGAAGCGTGATTATGGTGTGACTTTCTTAATACCATAGCATTCAATCATAACAACAACTATATGGTTAAACCATAAGATGTTCATCCATAAATTAAGTTTGAAAATACCACAACATAATTGTCTGAAACGTAGACTCCAAATTTAAATTATAAACCATGCAACATGTTTAAATGAGTTCATGAAGACTTGACAAAAGACCTTAAGTAAACCCGAGTTTAGAACCACGTATCTCGTCCAGGATTAAGATACATCTCCTAAACCCTAATGACTTTGTATGACATCTTTTATTCATGACGCAGCTTGAAACATGCAAACACCTGCCAGATCCACTTAGTTCCCTGAAATACATGTAATTTGAAAACATCAACAAAAGTTGAGCGAGTTCATGTGTTTGTCTGTGTATATGAATAACCTTTAAAGTATGTCTGTAAGTATGTAAATCCTGGTATGAAGCAATAAGGAAAAACAGATCACCAATGGTTTGCAAGGCCAATGGTATGTGTGAAGTGATGTAGGAAAACTCAAACCTAGCGGATTTTGCCACGACTTCAGTATGTGGACATAGTCACCACATGGGCCACCCTGGTCCTCATGGGTGTGGGTTCGCTACACCCAAATAGATCTATCACTCATGTCCCTCGGTCCTACGACGAGGATTAATGGCCTTAAGTGTTGTACCCACCACTCACATGATCAAGCAGTAACCTTCCTTAGCTAACCATACCATGTATAAAACGTTTGTAACAATTGTAACATGTATTTCACCCCGAAGTTATAAAACTGAAAACAGTTAAAAGAAAAGGGGGACATGAACTCACAGTCTTGCGTCTTCAGTACTCGTAACTCATGTTCCTTCAGCAAACACGACTACCTACAATGTACTAACGTCTATTAGACGAACGGGTCGTGCCTTGTCTTAGTATTTACGTTTCTGAGTTACGTTTCTTTTATCATTCCAATTTATATAATTATTGTCAAAATAGTTAATATTTCAACTTAAATTATATTTATAAATTTTGGAATAATTGTTAGACAATATTTTGTAATAATACTTCTCAAGTATTTATACTTGTGCTTCCTTCCCAAGGATGGGTATATCAGTATTTGTAACTATATATTTTTGTCATGTATCGGTGTCGTATTCCGGTGTGGGTTTATACGCACGAAAATACGTATTTTCTTATAATTGTTAAGTATTCTTATACTTAATTTCATGTTAAACTTTCCGGAATATTATTTCTATTACAAGTCCCCTAATATATATATTTCCCAAAATATATATATTTAGAATTATTACTTAGAAAAATTATTTATAATTTTTCCCTTTTGGTAAACATATTCGTAGTTCCAAAATAATATATTTTCAAGTCTAACTTTAGAAAATATATATAAACTTATTCTTATCCAAAAACAATGTATTCCAAGAAAATATATATTTTCCCAAAAATATTATATTTCCTAGTAATTCCAAGAAAATACATTTTTACTTCCCGAAAATCATATATTTTCTCCTTGTAAAAAATATGATATAACTTGGTAATATTTGGAAAAATCATATTTTTACTTCTTTGTATCCAAAATATCATTTACCAAAATATATTTTGTAAACATATTTTCCGGAATATTTGGTAAGTTACGTTCTTTCGTTCGGTTTGCCAATATTTTGTGTGCAACTTATATATTTATTCCTTGAGATTTTTGGTAATATTTTGGATTGTAATTTCTTGGTATTTGTTAACTTATATTATTTTAAATCCTAAAATAATATAACTAACACACAAAGTATACAAATATTCTCACACATGTATCTTCTATATATATATATCTAGTAACTTTTATTTATAAAAACCTACCTCCAATACTTGTATTTTTGGTAACAAAAATTATGGCAAAGTTTATATGGAAACTCATGGTTAAAATATACGTGTAATAAAATATTTTTCTAAGTGTTTATATTTTTAGAAAATTTTGCCATAGTTTCCCCTAAAAACGGAGGTGTCCATGCTTTCAAAGCATATCATTTTCTTTTTAAAATCATCACAAACAATCAACAACTTAACCAACACTTACCAAGTGCCAAAACAATGCTATTTACATAACAACATGAACTTGAACTTTCATAGAAACTTGTAGTAACTTGGTAGTGTGTTTAGTAGGTTTAGTTATACTTTAAAATGTATTTACTTCTTTAAAAACTTCATTTTTAAAGAAGTTGGGTGTTTACAACTTCCAAACACATTTTCTAAAAATGCTTCTTTATGTAATCTTTTTGTTACACAAGTGTTTCTACACTTGTTTAACCATTAAAAATAACTTTGGTTTATGTAAGAACCAAGTTTATGTAAATCTTGTTATTTAACTTAGTTTCTTGGGAAAACTATCTTGGAAATCATCCTCTTACAAGACTTGTTTTGTGTTTAAATCATCATCATATATGAAAACAATTTTATTATTCAAGTTCATGTATACACAAAGTATGATCATCTTGGTCTTTCACAAGATCATCATCTTAACTTACTAGATCACGTGTTTAATCACAATCGAGAAGGTTTCATATGATGTCTAACATCATAAACACAAATAATCAATCATCAAGAAGCAAAACAACACTAAACAATATGGTTCATGATGGTTTAGAGCTTTATGTTAAAGATTATGTTCTTGTTCATTAATGTTCTTCATGATTTGCAACATACATCATCTTTTAACCAACTAAACAAGATGTAAAATGATGTGTAGAAGATCTTACTACTAGCTCAAGGCTAGGGATGAACTCTTGAAGATGAAGATGATAAATGTGATGGATAATAGCAAATAAGAAAGGTCCTTGAAGATCCACAAGCTCCAAACTTCTTAACTTAGCTTCTAACACCTTGTGATGAGTATGGATTGTATGAAAGTTGATGAATGATGATGGTGGTGTGGGGACTTGATCTCGGCCGAGAATGGAGGAGAGGGAGAGAGGATTTTGTGTGTGAAGTGTGGGTGTAAGAATGAGAGTTCAAGTCCATCATCTTCTTCTTAAATCCATATTACTACTTAATCCCTTGGATAATATGTCCCTTAAAGTACAAGACATATCTTATTAAGATATCAAAGAAAATCAAATAAAATCTCCTAAATAGGCCATGTGGGCCGATTACATGGGGGGGGGGGGGGGTACTAGTTGTGTGGTGATGGATAAGTTAGTTAGATTTTGAAGTATAAGATTAGGTGTTATGTGTATTATGTGTTATATAGTGTGTTAGGGTGTTCAGGGATCATAACTAGCTCAGAAATATTAAAACAATGCTTCTAGTGAAATTTTGGTGTTTCGGGTAGTGTCCGGTTGTTCGGTTAGATACCGGTTCGTTAAAGTGCTAAACTATACCGTTTAGTGTGCTTTATGTATCCTTTTGTGGCACTTTTAATTCCCGACACTTAGGAAAGCATTCAGGACCATTTAGTCATATTTTTGCATGTTACTAGCTTGTTAAAATGCTGATTTTTGCTGAATTATGCTGAATTCAGCACTTTATGTGGGTTTTAGGCACTTTCGCCACTTAAACTATCACTTAGGAATGCAGTTTTGTGATCCTCACTTTCCTACACACTACACTAGTGTAATACTTGGTTTCTGGCTCATTCCCTGTCTCATTATATTGTCTGTCTATGTGCTGAGTCCCGTCAGCATTTTTCTGAGTTATACGCTAACTGTGCTAACTGTGTTTTGTGCATCATTCTTGTCAATAAAGTTGTATGTAGTCAATGATATGTCATTTGCAATATGTGATGCACATGTAAGTATAATGCAGTAATCAGAAAGCAGTTCAAGTCATTAATTGTGATTCAGCACAGTCATTAAACATTAATCAAGATTAATTAATTGTACGGATGTATGCAAATTTGGCAGTTGTCACAAAAAGTCTCCAACACTTATTTAATCAGAAAGATCTCAACATGAGACAACGTCGTTGGATGGAAACCCTAAACGATTACGATTGTGAGATTAGCTACCATCCTGGCAAAGCGAATGTAGTCGCCGATGCTTTGAGCAGAAAAGAAAGGGTCAAACCTATACGTATTAATGCCAAAAGCTTAGAGCTTAAGAATAGCTTGAATGAAAAGCTGTTAACTGCTCAGAAAGAAGCAATGTTGGAAGCTAACTTTCCAAGTGAAAGATTGGGTGCAACTGTTGATCAGTTGTCACCTGGGAATGATGGGATCCTCAGATTGAATGGTCGGATCTGGGTTCCTATTCATGGAGGACTGAGAGACTTAATACTCCAGGAAGCTCATAACTCCAAATATACCGTTCATCCTGGAAGTGACAAGATGTACCAGGATTTAAATGCAAATTACTGGTGGATGGGTTTGAAGAAATCTGTAGCCACACATGTAGCTAAGTGTTTGACGTGCTCACAGGTTAATGCCAAACATCAAAAGCCGTCAGGACTACTACAACAACCAGAACTTCCCACATGGAAGTGGGAGATGGTAACCATGGGTTTTATCACCAAGTTACCTAAGATAAAACATGGAAATGATACAATATGGGTCATAGTTGATAGACTGACTAAGTTGGCTCATTTCTTACCCATCAAGGAGACACATAGCTCCGATAAACTAGCCCAATTGTATGTGGACAAGATTGTATCTCTCCACGGAGTGCCAGTATCTATTATATCCGATAGAGATACTAGATACACTTCTCATTTTTGAAAAAGTTTCCAACAGTCTTTAGGCACTCATTTGAATTTCAGTACTGCTTATCATCCTCAGACGAATGGACAAAGTGAGCGTACGATTCAAACACTCGAAGACATGCTTCGTGCATGTGTTATCGATTTGGGTGGTAGTTGGGATGACCACCTTCCCCTGATCGAATTCTCCTATAATAACAGTTACCATTCTAGCATTCAGGCTGTGCCATTTGAGGCATTATATGAGAGAAAATGTAGGACGCCCGTCTGTTTGGCAGAAGTGGGGGAGGCCTAACTATCAGGACCTGAGATAGTCCTGGAAACGACAGACAAGATTTTTCAGATCCGAGATCGTCTAAAAGCTTCCAGAGACAGACAGAAAAGCTATGCTGACAAGAAACGCAAACCTCTAAAATTCGAGGTAGGAGATAAAGTGTTACTCAAAGTGTCACCCTGGAAAGGAGTGATGCGATTTGGTAAAAAGGGTAAGCTAAGCCCGAGGTACATCGGAGCATTCGAAATCATCGAATGTGTTGGCAGTGTAGCGTATAAGCTAAACTTGCCTGAGGAGCTTAGTGGAATTCACAATGTGTTCCACATCTGTAACTTAAAGAAATGTCTAGCTGATGAATCGCTAGCAATGTCTCATAAAGATGTACAAATAGATGAAAGCCTGAGGTTTGTCGAAAGACCTATATCGATCAAGGATCGACAGGCTAAAAAGCTCTGAAGGAAGCACGTACCAATTGTGAAAGTAAAATGGGATGCCCGTAGAGGCCCTGAATATACATGGGAGGTTGAGTCCACTATGCGATAGAAGTACCCTTACTTATTTCGCTAAATCTCGGGGTCGAGATTTCTTTTAAGGGGGTGAGGATGTAACAACTCGTAAAATAGTGTCCAATTATGTGAAGACGCGTGTCCTAAACCCTAAACATGTAAAGAATTGGTTTTGAAGGACTAAACTTGACAAACATCGAAAAAATGTATGCAAAGGGACTAAAAGTGTCAACATGCTAAACTTTTGCCTCTTATTGACCACACACGATGAACATATTCTTAAACGAGTAAATATTCAAACGTAAGAAGCCATTGTGAAAGAAATTGAAAGTTTACAAGACAAAGGGGTTAAACGTGTCAACATGTTAATTCTTACCTCTGAGTGACCTTTTAATGAACCCAAGGCTTCATAGTGTTCGATTATACTCTTGAGAACATGTGTTATTAATTTCATAAGGTTCCGGTATCGTTGTATGATAATTGTGCAAAATATCAAGAAGATGGGTTAAAAGCGTCAACATGTTCAATTTAACCTCTGAGTGACCTTTACACGAAACCCGAAGCTTAACGATACTAGTTTGCACTTCTGAGAATAATTAAAATCCATCTCAAAGATCATTTGTACCAAATATACACCTTAAAGTGCTTTAAAGGGGTTAAACATATCAAAAATGGAAGTATATAAGGGTTTTGGAAGTCCAGGGAGCAAAGTTGCAAACTTGGAAACTTGATATGAGGGCTCAAGGGGTGCGACCACACACCTCCCTTCGCTGTCGCGCGCGGCGACGACCCTGTTTCGACAGAATAAGCATGCCAGCTGCAGGTTATCTTCTTCCTTGGCTTCCAAACAAACTATACTTGAATTCTAGGGACTTTTGATGGTATTTAAAACCACTATGGACACATGTGATGATCTTAACACCTCCCTAACACCTTGCATGATCCAACATAACCCTCTTCAAGTATAAATACACCCTTTGTGCAGCCTCATTTCCTTGCTCATTCACAAATCCTTCTCCTCTCACTTGCTTAAGCTTTCTTTAGCATTTATTGGGATTCCTGATAAAAAAGGAAGCCCTCCTGAGTTTATAGTTCAAGCTAAGACCCTTTGTAAGTGTCCTTAGCCACTCAAGTTCGGTTTTTATGCGTTTAAAGACCGAAAGTCAAAGTTGCCGCAAAACGGCTTTGACTTTCGGTTTAGACATAAACGGTCCAGCCATTGTCCGAAGCGAATATGGCTACGTGATCGTAATTAGGTGTGTGTTAATCCCTCAAAAGGGCACCTCCTAATTATCACGTTTACTTAGTTAATTGTCGGGTCAAAGTAATCAAGTAAAAAGTCAAACTAGTCAGATTTTTAAATAAAAATCATAACTGATAATGTAGAGGTTATGAATCATATTTTGTCACTTAAATAACTTGGTAAATAGTATTAGAACATGTCTAGGCATGTTCAACCCAACAATTCTAAGTTTAAGCTCGGTTCGCAACCGAAAGTCGCAAAAGCTTGACTTTTGCTTTGACTTTTAGTTCTGACCCGATTAAGCTTAATTCCTTTACGTTTTAAGCTTCCATTGCGACCATATAATGTTTTAGTATAACTCTCTGAGGTTATATTACATGGTCATTTGTAAATTCTGAATGTTATGCATGTTTCCGTTATTATGCTTAAATGTTGACCAATATGCCCTTATAGTCTAAAAATGAGATTTTTGAATATATGGTCATACAAATTAGTTAGGTACTGATTTATAAACATGTCTAAATTATTTTGACATTACATTCTGGTCTCAAATTGATGTTATGAAAATTATCGTAAATTTAGCTTTTATAAAGACTAAATTACCCTTTTATATATAAATCATGTTTAAACATAAATTTTGACACAAACTCTTAGCCTGATGTTATGATATCATTTTTAGAAATTTTTGGAATGATGGGTCCGATTAGGTACTGACCTTAACATTGAGTTCTTGTATAAATCATATAATTGACGATAATGCCATTTTTACAAATAAAATGTGTTTTATAATTGGTTAACATACAACACCTTTTCCTACTAATTTAATGTGATAAATAAAATATTTTGACCATCCAAGGCTGGTCAAAATCTCAGAATCACATAAACTTTGCAAATATCGTCAATTATCGGCTTTTACGCTAATTAGGTTCATAGTATGGTTTAGAACCATAGTTAGCACCCAAGACTTGTTACCTACTGAATTTATAAATAAATTTTAATATTTTTACAGTAGGTATAAGTCATGAACTCAGACTTCCAATTATGACCTTAAAAGCATATGTGAAATGACCGAAATGCCTTTTCGGGACATAGTTTGGCCATACATTGTAAACCACACATATGTATGATATTATACTGATATAACATCATAAAATAAATATTTTTACAGAGTGATTTTGACCAGAACATCAGTTTACCTTTAAACCTCTTTTATAAATTTTAAAATGACCAAAATGCCCTTACGGGACTTAATTCGGTTTTAAATTATTTTTGGGTATATATGTTGACATCCTACTGATGTCTTAACATATTTTAAGCATAATAATATATGAGACCTGTATATGGTTCATTCGGTTATCCGTTATGCTTGTACGCGTCCGGTTTGGTTTATGTAACTAGTTTGCATAAATTAACCAAAACGGGTTTAACCTTATCATTTAAGCTTCAAAAATCCAGAATGTATTTAGTTTACCCATATAAAACAAGTCTCCATACTTGTTGGGTCTAAATTACATTCCATTCTGATCATCGCTTAATCTAGCGTTTCGTACCGTAAATCCTTCCTTAAACTAACGGGTCTAAGTCTACGACTTAAATAAGACCCGTTAGTATTCTAATAGGTTAATAAAACCTTTGTTCCAGATTAGGGAGCCCCGGTAAAAGCTACCTTCATAAGTCTAAGTACATTATACAGTTGAGTAGATAGAGCTTGCATTTAGATACTCAGGTAAATACTTTTAACTTATTTTCCCTTATACGAGCTTGGGATACGGTAAAATATTACTGCTTGGTCGGGTATGAAATCATTTAATCGGATTGTGATTAATAAATTACATAACCTGTTTTAATCTGTTTTGTTTGATAACATAAACATTGGGGGTTAATACGACCGTGTCCTAGATATCCTCGGCTCACTTAATTGCAAATGGCCACGACCTAAGCACGGGGTGTAGGCATACACCTTTCAGATGCGATATGGTTTCTATTCCCAAAAAAGGGAATAAGATATAAATAAACTCCTCTGTGGGTAACCCGAGAAGGGATAAGTGTTGTGTCGGTTAATCATGTCTCGGCTTCTATCATGGGTCCTAAATGTATGACAAACATGTAAATCTATGCAAGATTATATTTATAATTGTCCCAAGTTATAAAAGAATTTTTGTGCCATGTGCACCTAAACCATTTTTCATAAATACTTTTCAAAAGAGTCAGTTAATTGTATTTACCAGTGAAAACTGACGTATTTTCAAAAGACTAAGTGGCAGGTACTACACGCAATAGGTTGGGAGCTACTGGGCATTAAATAGAGGATCTTGCAAGTCCATGATGCCTTAAGTCTGTTGAACTTATTTTGTATTCATTAGATCCGCATGTGGATCCTTTCTACACAACCCTCTGTATATATATTTGTTTCGTACTTTGAACAAACGATTTGTAATAATATTTTACCTTCCAAGCCTCCCGCTGTGATATAACTGTGTGTAACTGACTATGATGATATCAACTACGTCACGATACTCCCCACCGGGCCCACCGGTTTGTGGTTAAAATATCGAGGTGTGACATATTTTTTTGCCAATTTTTGTAACTTATTTTTTATAAACTATTTGTGCATTTTATATGATGACAAAAACTGTTTTATTACAATATTAGTATATGTAGTTTTTTTCTATTTGCATAAAATGGCTTATAAGACTCTGTTGTTAGAAACAGATTTATGACAAATTTCGATCCTTTGACCCATCAATCCGTTAAGGGATAACTGAACTCAAACTACCCATATTGTATTATTATGCAAGGGGGATAACTGAACTCAACCTACCCATATTGTATTATGACAAATTTCGATCCTTTGACCCATTAATCCGTTTTCTGTTTAAATTGGCATATTTACACGAAGGCTTAGAACCAAATGTTGTTCATCGTGATATTAAATCAAATAATATTCTTCTGGATAAGAAATGGAATGCGAAAGTAGCTGATTTTGGACTCGCCAAGTTACTTGAATCTGAAAAAACCTTCGTGACAACACGTGTAATGGGAACATTTGGGTTAGTTTTTATTTTCGCCTTTTCGATTTGAACGAAAGTTTTATCATCTCGAGTTTGAATCCAATTTCCACCAGTTTCTACCTTTAACTACTTGAAGGCCGCCTACCTGCGTGGCCCCATTGGTTAGCACGGTTATAGGAAAAAGTTTGAGTCCGGAAACAAAATTCTTACCTTCAGTGATATTTGTAGATACGTGTCACCTGACTATGCAAACACTGGGATGCTTAATGAGGAAAGTGATGTCTACAACTTTGGAGTTTTACTTATGGAAATTGTTACCGGAAGGAGTCCGGTTGATTACTCCAGACCACCTAGAGAGGTAATTTAACAAATTTACATTCTTTTTACCTCACTTGTATGACACAAAATTTCCACCTAGAGAGGTAATTTAACAAATTTAGATTCTTTTTACCTCACTTGTATGACACAAAATTTCTTTTTTTTTTGTTATTTTTAGATGAACCTGGTTGACTAGTTTAGAGGAATGGTATTAAGTCGACTTGGTGAGGAGTTACTAGACCCAAAGATCAATAAACAACCTTCTTCAAGAGCTTTAAAACAAGTCTTATTAGTGTGCCTTCAGTGTATAGATTTGGTGTCGCAGCCCTGACCCCTACCCCGGAAGCGGGCGCCGCGAGCCAACATAGAGCGGATGGTATCGGTGTTTATTAATTTGGCAGCGGAAATGAGACATCAGGACTGTAGTTAGGAAATATTATCAGAGTTTCAAAACACCAGACTTTATAATAAATAAATGGGATAAAACCAAAGTTTCATTCATAATACATTTATAGGGATAAACCCTAATTACTGAAAACAAAATCTCCTTTTTATTTAGGTAATTTTTATAGCCACGTCTTTAAGCCTTCAGTGCTCCCCTACTGGCTTCTATTAGCTTCACATTAAGTTACCTGAAACACGTTTTAAAAAGGTTTTATCAGCAAGAAATACTTGCGAATGCATCCCAGTATAATCAAAACAATTTTTATAACTTTACAGTATTGAGAGCGATTACAATGTTTATATCTACCAATATACTCATTCAGTATTTGTTATGTTCACTGTTCCATGACTGTGGTCATGTTACTCATTGGCTAATTCGTCGTCCAATAGTAACGGATTATTAGTAGTGTATACAAAACCCCAGATACCGGCAGCAATTGTAGAATACATAGACTCAATTACTGTTAAGTATAATTGGAAATACTTGAGGTTTTGTAAAAACAGTTTGCTAGAAAAAGAGAATGACTCACATTGTTGACTTAGGTATTTCTACAGCTTCCTGTTGCTTTTCCTGGTTATTATCCATTAAAAATAAACAATGCACACGTGTTAGTAAGATAACCTAAATCACATTAACCATACAATGCGAGACAGAACTCCAACGAACTTAGTCAGGCAGAGCCTCGACATGCGTTACGGAGCCCTAGATCAATCGGGTAGGGTAACGAATCAGTGATCGGGTGTAAAAATACTTACAACGAGGCAGAGCTTCGTGTTTTAGGGGTATAATACCCATTAATATTCGCACTATAAGGGACAGAGAGAAAGAAGTTTTCTAATTTGAGACTGAGGCCTTCGACCTCTATTTATAGGTTGGATCTGAAGTCTCCCGCGCCCCGCGAGAGCCTCCTCCTTTTCTTTCGAGGCCCGTTAGCCAGGCCTAGCTAGGCTAGGTCTGGTTAGTCACTTGTATAGGTTCAACACATAATCGGACACGTGGCACAAGGGGGTTCCGCCAGCTGATGCTCGGTCGCGCCCCGCGACTCACCCCGAGAATTTGGTCGCGCCCCGCGAGCGACTTGTTTTCTTTATTTTATTTGATTTTTGTTAAAATTAAGGTTATTCAGGTCCATTTACGAGTATACGGGGTATAATTAGAGCTTTTTAGGGGTGTTTTCGAGGGTTGTTATATATGGAAGCAAGTAAGCGTCCAAAAATTAGCCAAATACACATGCTCGAGGTGGATGATGCTGATGAAGACGAGGTTGAAGCACATGGTACTTGTCACAACCCCCAACCCCACCCTGGGAGCTGGAGCTGTGAACCAGTTAAGTGGTACCGGTGTTTATTAAATATGCAGCGGAAAATTTTTTCATCAGGATCGTATTAGGAAATAATTTCAGAGTTTATAAAAACACCAACTTTTAATATTAAATAAATGGGCTAAAACCCATATTCAATTCAATTGTTTTTATAGGGATAACCCAAATAAATAAAACATAATTTCTTCTTTTATTATAGCCACTTTATTTAAGCCTTCAGTGCTCCAAAGCTGGCTTCTATTATCTTTACAGCAAATTACCTGAAACGCGTTTTAGAAACATTTTATCAGTAATAAATACTGGCGAGTTCATTCCATTTTTATAAAAATATATTGTTATACTTTACAGCATTAAGGGTTTTTATATTTGTTTATATTTACCAAAACTCAATCAGTATTTGTCACATGGTGGCAGTTCCGATGTGACGGTGGTCATATCACTCATTGGCTAACTTTCGTCCAATAGTGCAGTTTATAAAGTAATAGATATATGTACTATTATTCAAAGGTATCTGTCACTAGACGATTCCCATGACGGTGGTCAAATCACTGTTGATCATTCTAGTGGCTTGGGTCGTATCACTGTTGATAGTTCTTTCAACTAGTGTTTCTGGTCATATCATTGTTGATCATTCTCTCAACTAGTGACTCTGGTTATATCACTGTTGATCATTCTCTCAACTAGTGACTCTGGTCATATTACTGTTCATCATTCTCTCAACTAGTAATTGTGATCATATCACTGTTGATCATTTTCTCAACTAGTGACGCTGAACTAGTTGTGAATACATTTATATATAAAGTATATACTATAAAACCCATGATATGATTACTTAGGAATCATTAGTTTTAGCTCCATTAACACTAAACACGAAGTTTTTAATATACTATATTGCCTTCTATTTTACATTAGTTTAATTATAATTAAACGTTTAGTATATACTACTATTAAAGAATAGTGTATACTACATATACACTATAATATTTAAATGAACTAATGTAAAACTATTGTAATTAATATTATAATGGATTTTTAAGCTATAATGTGAATTACACATTATATAAGTTAAAATAAACAGTTAAATAAATTATAAAACTTTCTATATATATAATTATATGTATAAAAACTCCAATACACATAATCTTTAATGGGTTGTAAGTTTTCAAAAGAACACCTAAATATAATGGTCACTCATTATATTGAGATATAAGTGATATAAGGTTTTATATACAATGACTGTGATCATATATATTATACTACGTTTATATACAATAAATAATATATTAATAATATATTATTAATACATTATAATTGTATGTTATTGTTATGGGTCATTTTCTGAGCATATATATCATGACAATATTCTGCTTTTGATTGTTTACTTGTGACCAGGATACCGGATCAGGATATTGGTAACATCCTGGTGTGATATCCTGGTGTTAACTAAATAATCCACGTACAGGTGAGAAGCTGTAGGTCACTAACGGTCAGATGGACTTCTTCTCCTTGAGACTCGGGCAAACCAGTTATTTGAGAGACGTTGAACCCGAAAGACCGGGTCTACAACGTTCAAGTGGGGAATATCCGCCGGATCCCGGTTTAATAGGGAAGTTTGTTACATTTCTTTTACTATAAATAGATGGATCGGATCAGTTAAGGCACACACTTTTTCATTCGTACACTTTACTCTCAAGCTACTGGCAACTACTACACACAAACACTTGTACTCGAATCACATTGTAACACTTAGTTGATCCGCATCACATCCTGCACTGTATCCTGATATTTGAAGTAATAGAAGAACAAGGCAGCTGCGATTGTCAGCTCCCGAGGCTTTGTGCCGGCGATCTAGATTGATCAAGGGCTTTCCTCGTACATCTCGTGTCACCCCTTTACGTTTTTCGCTCATCGTTTGATCATAGATACAGCTCTATATCCCGAGTCGTATCCTGAAACTGTTTTTGCAAATAATTTGGTTAACATATTTTTGACACTCATTACTAGCACACTACCTCACTTAACTAATTTGATCACTTAATTGCTTCGGTAATTTTTGACCAAAACAATTTGGCGCCCACCGTGGGGCAAGTGGTGCTATTTTTACTAAAAACTTTAGTAAAATCATTACTCGGTTTTCTATTATCAAAACTTTTTGCTACATTGTTTTCAATGGCCTCGAGATCAAACATGAGCTCTTCCACCATGTCTGCTACAACCTCTGCAACAATTGGTTCGGTGCTTCCACCTCCTCCTCCAAGAATGCAAGCTTCTTCACACGGAACTGAGAGTCATGTGGCTCGGGATGTTATCCCCGCTCCCAGTACCCAGGGATCTGGTCCTGTTTTGGCTTCTAATGATGAAATTCTGAATTTGTTTGGTAGTGTACTGGAACAGATGAGGCAGCAGCAGGAAACTAATCGGATGCTGATGAGAGAGATACAACTCTTGAAATCCGGCCCAAGTAGACCTGCTGAAGAAACTGTCACTCCTTTGCAGCCAAGGGCTTTGAACTTCAGTTCTGCAGTTTACACTGAGGATAACCGGGGGAATATCGTGCCAAGCCATTCTCAGAATCATACTCCTGAGATACCCTCCTCGGTCAGGATGTCAACTGTGAGGAGCACAGGATATGCTTCAGGATATGGCCAGAATCCTCAGACCGGTAACGTGTCAAATAATAATATTCTTGCTACTAACAATAATGGGTCTTTGCAGGATGCAGGTATGACGTCAACATTTACTAGGGAGCTTCAGAAATTGAAGGACATGATATCCAGTGTACCTGGAGTGGTCCAGCCAATTCCGGAAGTGTCCCAAGACAGCCACAGGATATCCCGCTTTGCATATCCTATCTATGATGCCGAAATCCCAAAGAGATTTCAAACCCCCAACATGAAACTGTATGGTGGGTCTACGGATCCTGAAGAGCATGTTGCCCAGTATAGAGAAAGAATGGAGATTAACCCTATCCCTCCGGAGCTCAAGGAAGCATGCTTGTGCAAGGGTTTCGGTTCTACCCTGACAGGATCAGCCTTAAAATGGCTGTTAAATGTTCCTCCTCACTCAATTACTTCATTTGCTCATTTGGTTAATTTATTTAATAGTCAGTTTTCTTGCAGCCGCAGTTTTGAGAAACTAACCAATGATCTTTACAGGATAACTCAAGGACCTCAGGAATCTTTGAGGGATTACGTGAACAAGTTTAGTCGGGAATCCTTGGATATCCCACATCTTGATATTGCAACAGCTGTGCAGGCTTTTAAGATGGGATTACAAAAAGATTCTCAGTTTTATCAGGATCTTGTAATGAATCCCTGCAGGAATCTTGACGAAGCTCGTAATAAGGCCTTGAGATATATTCGCTTGGAAGATGACAAAAAGATGCAAGAGAGGATGAATTCTACCTCAACCTATGAATCAACCAACAGGAAATCAGAACCCTCGTATAAACCGTATCGCTCCAAGCCATATGACAGAAATGACAACAAGAAAGTGAATGCTGTTGAAGAAGAGGATCCTAAAGAATATCCTGAATTATCTGAATATTGCTTTTCTGTTAACATACCTGAGTTAATGTATGCTATGCAGGGTTTAGGAGATAAAGCTAGGTGGCCTCGAAAGAATCAACAAAAAGCAGATTGGAAGGATAAATCCAAGTGGTGTACCTTCCATGAAGATTTCGGACATGTAACCGAGGATTGCATTGCTCTAAGGAAAGAGATAAGCTACCTATTGAGCAAGGGATATCTGAAGGATCTGCTGGGAAGAAAGAAGAATAAAGGGCAGGATCCTGAGAAGGATCCTGAACGAGCAGCATCACCCCCAACAGATGCCAAAATAATTAACTTTATTTCAGGAGGATCCGACATTTGTGGGACTTTGTATTCTGCGGTCAAGAGACATGCAAAGGAGGCCAAGACTGAAAGGGGAAATAAACCAGCCAGGATGACTACCCTCACACCTGATAAAGTGATCACTTTCGACAGTGACGACAGGGATACTGTCCAGGATCCTCACCATGATGCTCTAGTAATAACGTTATATGTTGCTAACCATTTTGTACGCAGGATATTGGTGGATAATGGCAGCTCCGTCAACATAATCCAACTAGAAACTTTGAAAAGAATGAATGTATCTCCAATGGATATTACTTCGAAATCCACCGTGCTTGTTGGGATCAGTGGAGAGGCCAGGAACACAGTGGGAGAGATAAAGTTACCAGTATATATTGAAGGGGTCAACTCAATACAACGTTTCTGTGTGATGGACTCCCTATCCTGCTACAACATCATACTAGGCAGGCCATGGATCCATGATATGAAGGCTGTGCCATCAACTTATCATCAGTGCATCAAGATCCCAACCCCTTGGGGGGTTGTCAAGGTTGATAGTGACCAGCAGGAGGCGAAGGAATGTTACTCATCCTCTATGAAATCTTCAGTCAAGCCTAATGCAGCATAGCAATTAAAGATGTGGGCCCAGGATATCGTGGAGGCTTCGGAGCAGGATGTAAAAAAAAATATAATCCTGGATCAGGATAATCCGGATATCTCGGTGCTCGTAGGAACCAATATCCCACAGGATATTGAAAATCAATTGACTAATTTTTTGAAATGCAGGATGTCAACATTCGCATGGAAGCACGAGGATATGACAGGTATTTCCTAGGATATTATAACACATAAGCTCGGT
The DNA here is from genome assembly GCA_030545235.1 of Helianthus tuberosus. Classification (NCBI taxonomy): domain Eukaryota; kingdom Viridiplantae; phylum Streptophyta; class Magnoliopsida; order Asterales; family Asteraceae; genus Helianthus; species Helianthus tuberosus. The sequence continues at coordinate 15,897,113 of CM060409.1, forward strand.
ATTGACAGGTCATTCATGCCGGTACAACAAAAGAGAAGGAAGTTTGCTCTGGAACGAAATGTGATCATCCAAGAGGAAGTTGAAAGACTACTAAGGAGCAAGATGATTAGAGAAGTGAAGTTTCCTAAATGGCGATCACGAACGTAGTCGTGGTACAAAAGAAAAATGGGAAATGGAGAGTTTGTGTGGATTACACAGACTTAAACAAAGCTTGTCCCAAAGACCCGTTTCCTCTACCTCATATTGATTTAATGGTAGATGCTACCGCCGGCCACGAGATGTTAACCTTCATGGATGCCTCTTCAGGATTTCAACAAATCCAAATGGAACCCTCTGATCAGGAGGATACTGCTTTCATGACACCCACAGGTATTTATTGTTATACTGCTATGCCCTTTGGTTTGAAAAATGCAGGTGCAACATACCAGAGGTTGGTAAACATGATGTTCAAAGACAAACTGGGGGACACCATGGAGGTATATATCGACGATATGGTAGTGAAATCGAAAAAGGCTGATGATCACCTCCAGGATATTAAGGGAGCGTTTGATATCTTGGATCAATATAACATGAAACTAAATCCTGCTAAGTGCCATTTCGGAGTAGGGGCATGAAAGTTTCTAGGATATATGGTGACCAAAAGGGGGATAGAGGCAAGCCCGTAGCAGATCAAAGCTATTCTGGATATAAAATCACCTTCAAATATGAAGGATGTTCAATGATTAACAGGCCGAGTAGCAGCGTTGAACAGATTTATTTCAAGATCCTTGGAGAAGTGCAAGGAATTTTATGATATCCTCAAGAAGAACAAGAAGTTTGAATGGGGAGCAAAGCATGAAGCAGCTTTGCAGGATTTGAAGCAGTATCTTTCAAATGCACCCTTATTGATGAAGCCTGAGGATGGCGAACCATTATCCCTGTATCTTGCAGTATCAGGGAATGCAGTAAGTGATGTCCTTGTAAAGGATCATGAAGGTCAGTAGTATCTTGTCTATTACGTTAGTAAAAGTTTATTAGATGCTGAAACTAGATATTCTCATCTAGAAAAATTGATATTAGCCCTAGTTATGGCATCAACAAAACTTAGACATTATTTTGAGACACATAGGATTCATGTTAAAACCAATTATCCCGTTAAAAATGTGCTTAGGAAACCTGAGATGTCTGGTAGGATGGCTAAATGGTCAGTGAAATTAAGTGATTTTGATCTAGTATATGAGCCTAGAAATGCCATAAAGTCTCAGGCTTTAGCTGACTTTGTGACTGATTTCAGTAGTGACATTCAAAATGAAGTAGACTTAGAAGTACAGCAGCTAGGAGAAAACTTAGAATCCTGGATATTATATACTGATGGTGCATCTAATGTAAGAGGTGTAGGTCTAGGTATACTACTAAAATCGCCACAGGGGGACATATTACCCCAGGCTATTAGGTGTGAATTTCCTGCTACTAATAATGAGGCAGAATATGAAGCTTTAATTGCAGGATTAGAGTTGGCTAAAAATATGAGTATCAAGAATTTACAAGTATATGTTGATTTTTTGTTAATCACTAATCATTTTAATGGAACCTATGCAGTTAAGGGTGAGAAGGTAATCGAGTATCTCGAAATTCTCAAAAAATTAGCAGGATATTTCGATATTTTTACACTTGAACAGGTACCAAGAGAGGATAATGCTGAAGCTGATGCCTTGGCAAATCTGGGATCATCGGTCAGGATACCGAAAGGAACCAGAATACCAATATTACATATCCTATATCCTGCGACAAACTCTCAAGATAAGGAAGTAATAAGTATTCAGGATCCTGATGGTGAGTATCCCGAGCGGGATCCTAAATCCTGGACGGCTCCAATCATGAGATATCTCAAGGAAGGACACATTCCAAAGAATGAGAATCCTAAGGCCTTTAGAATGAAGGTATCACGATTCACTATTATAAATAATGTTTTGTATAAGAAATCTCTTGCAGGACCATATCTGAGGTGCTTGGAGGATCCCGAAATCAAAGACGTGCTTCAGGATATACACGAAGGGGATTGTGGTAACCATACTGGGGGCAGGTCATTATTCTCAAAAGTGTTAAGGACAGGATATTATTGGCCAACGATGAGAAAAGATGCTACAGAATATGCTCGAAGATGTGACACATGTCAAAGACATAGTAATATATTACATCAGCCTGCTGAACCATTGTATCCTATTGTTTCCCCTTGGCCGTTTATGAAATGGGGGATGGATATAGTGGGAAAGCTTCCAAAGGCTCCAGGAGGAAAGGGTTTCATGTTGGCAATGACGGATTATTTCTCTAAGTGGGTCGAAGCTAAAGCATTTGTTCAAGTTAGAGATCAAGAAGTGGTATCTTTCATAAAAAGGAATATCCTGACTAGGTTTGGAGTACCAACTGAGATAATTTGTGACAATGGATCTCAGTTCATCAGCAAAAGAACTACTGACTTTTGCAAGAGTTGGGGAATTAAAATGATCACGTCTACTCCGGTACATCCTCAAGCAAATGGACAAGCAGAATCCTCGAACAAGATAATTGTCAACAACTTAAAAAAGAGACTAGGGGCTAAGAAAGGAAGATGGGCATAAGAATTACCCTTTGTTTTGTGGGCTGATAGGACAACGGTGAAGAGTGCAACTGGCCAAACCCCGTTTTCCTTGGTGTTTGGAGCAGAAGCGGTGATCCCGACAGAAATGGATCAACCTACAGCGAGATCCAACCTCAGGGATCCTGAACAGAATCCTGAAATCCTATGCCAGGAACTGGATACTATTGATGAGACAAGAGACGCTGCAAAGCTAAGGATGGCAGCATATCAACAGAGGATATCCAAAGCATATAACAAGAATATAAGGACTAGAAGATTTTAGGTTGGAGATTGGGTATTGAGAAAGGCTTTTTAGAATACTACTAATCCTGCTGATGGAAAGTTGGCTCCAAAATGGGAAGGACCCTATGAGGTTGAATCAGAGTCAGGGAAAGGAGCATACCGACTCAAGAATATGGAGGGGGATATGCTACCGAGATCCTGGAATGCTATACATCTAAAACTCTATTTCAAGTGAGTATGGAAGTTAAATTCTAACTCAGGATGGCATGGATTTTTTATCTTTTATTAAAATTTTGATATTATTTACTGTTTTGAACCCATTACTGACTTAGGCATCGGAGGGGTGTTAGCCAAGCTAACACCCACCTTAGCTTATGGTTGTTTTGCAGTATATGCTTCGAGAAATAGCATCAGGATATACACTCAGGATACTTCGGAAGATTAGAGGATTGGCCCCCTCTCTCACGTCTAAGGGATCCTAATCCCTTCACAGGTTTAAAGGTATTCACCTTTCTTTCGAATTGGGTTTAAACACCCCGTCTGGAGCGCAAGTTATTCGGGAATAGTTCAAGGTGGCGGGACCAGTTCATGTAAAAGTGGCTGACAATTTCGTTACTATTGGCTATATCCTGAATCCTAAAGGTATATGAGGATTGATCACCCTCTCTCACGAAAGGGTATTTTCATACTCTCTAAGGTTTAAAGGTTTTCACCTTTCTAAGTCTTGGAGTTTATACACTCCCGCCTGTAGCGCAAGAAAATTTGGGATTTTCCCCAGGATATTAAGGATTTGTCTCCAGTAAATTTTTGGGTTTTACCCCTATAACACAAAAGTTGTCTAAACAGTTGGAACTAATGTTCAAAAATTTTCTAAAGTGTTTAAAGACTTCATGCACAGGGGACATTCCTTCTAAAGCAATTGTGTGAAGCTCAAAAGATCAAAATTGGGCTAAATGTCTCGGACTGGGGACATCTTAGTGGGAGAAGTTGCAAAAGGGGTTGGAGTTTGATACTAGGGTTACACTCAATTCCTGGTATGATCTTTCCTTTGTGAATCTTACATGAATTATTTAACTCTCATTAAGGCTCAAAATATCCTGAAAACGACATATCTTTAGGATATGTCTTCAGAATGTGCTTTTGGGATATATTTCGGGATATTTGATTGAAATATTTGGGAAGTGATACTTGATTGAAAATAAAAACTCTGATCAAACAAGTATTATCAAAACAGGTTTTAGAAAATGGACTATCTTTTATTCTTTAGAAGTTTTGTCTAAAGTTGATTGAATTCTATTTAATAAAAGTTTTCATAATATATCGCTGAGTATATTGATCAGGATATTTTGCAAAGCTAAAATCTACATTAAGAAATGCATGACAGAAATTAGGAGGCAACAACAAATAAGTCAAGAGGTAGTTATATTATTAACAAGCCAAAAGTTGTGCTTTTGGTTTCACCTCAAACCGAGGCCCATCCGCCAAAAGCACGATTGGTCTTAGCCATATTTACGCAACGGTTGAAGGTTTCATCTCAAAACGAGACCCGTCCGCCTCCAACCATTGCATTATCCAAAACAACTTATACTAACCGATGACCAAGGGCTTCATCCTGAAACACAGGACCCATCCACCTTTGGCCATCATATTGTTCTAGTGCAGGAAATGTAAATTGTTCAAAGACAGGAAATGTAAAGTGTTTAAACGAACCACACCAACAAAATCTAAAAAAGTGGGCTCCGGCCTTGGCACATACATCCATCATCGCCCACATTGCTGCGCTTAGGGGGCAGCTCATTCTTCCATCGTGACCTCTCCAGCAGCATCCTCTTCAGCATTCATCCCAACCTCATCAGCAACATCGCTACCAGCATCCTTTGAAGTACTAGTATCATCCACCTTCTCGGTTACCTTATCGGGCTCCTCTGCAGCAGGTTTTGAAGGGGGCTCCACATGGTTGCCACCGAGATCCTTCAATTTCATCTCCCATGCTTTGATGTTCCACGAAGGGCATTCAACACCCAAATCCCTGGCCTCATAAGCCATTTTCAGCCTGGCCTGGAGGAGGGAGATGATAACTGAATTCTTAAGGCTCTCCCGGTATGAAGCCATATCTTGCTCATATTGAACCTGGGCCGCGTCAGACTTAGCTTGAGCCTCTTGGGTGATCTTCTGGACGGCAGACTGGTGGTCTTGAGTCATGGCCTTATACTTAGCTTCATAGTGTTCCGACTTGGCGGTGGCGATTGCTGCTTGATCCGCGATGGTAGCCTTAGCCTTCTTCAGTTTACTCTCTAACATGACGTTCGAGCCACATGCGTCCTCATAGAGGAATACCAGGCGTTCAAGGCCCTGCAAGGTGAGGAAACAGGTATCAGCCTAAATTAACATTTGTAATTTGTATGTGGTGCAGGATACAGGCCAGGATACTAACTTGGTTGAGGAAACCTGTCATGAATTTGCTGGAATCCGTGAACCCATGATTCTCAAACGGGAATACATGGGGAGTAGTAGGATGATCTGCTTCCTTCCTTTTCCGGGAGCTGGAGGCCCGGGTCCTGGATGCTGGAGGGGCTTTGGGGGCGATAGTAGTCTTTGAGCTGCTGGGCTTTGGAGTACGGCTGGCTTCGGATTGATCTCTTGTTTGATTGGTGCAAGGCTGGAATAACTATCCAACTCATCGAGTTGGAAGCCTTCAAGGTTGATGACCGGCACTGTGTTAAGGGAGAAGTGTTTAATTTATGTCATTTATATTCTATAGTTAATTTACTCACGAATACTTACCAGACATTTCTAAACTAGATTTCTGACTTGAGGTTGTGAGAGACAGGGAGAAAGTTCTTTCAGCGGCAGGAAGTCGGTAAATCTCTTTGATCCTGGATTGTGATTCTGCACTTGGGGATGCTAGGTCTCTGAAATTCGCTGCACAAATATTAGGATATCAGTCAGAATACAGTTAAGGATATATTTGAGGATATTCCTAAAACCCTAAATCCTACCCTTGGTTAGCCATCTAACTGGAAGATCGAAACCCCCGTCGATGGAGTCCCTTTTTACGAAAAAGAACTTTCGTTGCCACTGATCTTCGTTCTTAGTGGCTTTAAGGATTAGGGGATTTCTGGAAGTGGAGAACAAGAGGAAACGGCTATTGCCATGAGATCTCAATCGATATGCTATGGGAAGGTCTTCAATACACAGGTCAGGGCAATGGCGAGATTTGATTTGATCTAGCACCATCAAAACTCGCCAGACCATTGGCATAGTTTGGGCATAACTAAGGCCGGTGAGGTCGAAGAAACGAGAGATGAAGGGTGGAAATGGATACCGGAGTCCCAAAGAAAAGGGATAGGCAAAAAAGCAGACCCACTCGTCTGATGACGCATCTGATCGGACCTCCCGATCAAAAGGGCGAATGACTGTTCCAGCGGGAAAGGCGCCGGAATCCTTCAGGGCAGCGATATCGGCATTATTGAAGGAGCATATATCTTTTTCTGGTTCTCGTATGAGATTTTGACTCACGAGGGTTAGGACTGGTTCATCCGAATGAGATCTTGTCCGTGATGCCATGAGGGGTATCAAGCAAACTATAAGAAATTCAAAGAAAAACAGAGGATGAAAGAAAGGATGAGTACCTGAAAATTGCTTGAAGAGTAATGATAACAATGTGAAATATCCCAGCTAATTATAGGCTGAATATAGGGGGGTGAAGAGTAAAAATAGCATGGGAAGTTGCACAATGTCATCTCAAACGTCACCTCGTTTTAATTGCCTCGGTCTACGAGACAGAGTTTATAAAAATATATCCGTTGGATTGGTATACCAACAGATATATTTGGGGACAATTTTTATGGGTCATTTTCTGAGCATATATATCCTGACTAATATTCTGCTTTTGATTGTTTACTTGTGACCAGGATACCGGATCAGGATATTGGTAACATCCTGGTGCGATATCCTGGTGTTAACTAAATAATCCACGTGCAGGTGATAAGCTGTAGGTCACTAACGGTCAGATGGACTTCTTCTCCTTGAGACTCGGGCAAACCAGTTATTTGAGAGACGTTGAACCCGAAAGACCAGGTCTACAACGTTCAAGTGGGGAATATCCGCCGGATCCCGATTTAATAGGGTAGTTTGTTACATTTCTTTTACTATAAATAGATGGATCAGATCAGTTAAGGCACACACTTTTTCATTCGCACACTTTACTCTCAAGCTACTGGCAACTACTACACACAAACACTTGTACTCGAATCACATTGTAACACTTAGTTGATCCGCATCACATCCTGCACTGTATCCTGATATTTGAAGTAATAGAAGAACAAGGCAGCTGCGATTGTCAGCTCCCGAGGTTTTGTGCCGGCGATCTAGATTGATCAAGGGCTTTCCTCGTACATCTCGTGTCGCCCCTTTACGTTTTTCGCTCATCGTTTGATCATAGATACAGCTCTATATCCCGAGCCGTATCCTGAAACTGTTTTTGCAAATAATTTGGTTAACATATTTTTGACACTCATTACTAGCACATTACCTCACTTAACTAATTTGATCACTTAATTGCTTCGGTAATTTTTGACCAAAACAGTTATCATGATATTCATTTCACTTTTTCTTTTCTTTATATATATATATATACATATATAATTTATATTATATAATAACTCTGGTTATTATTATAATGATTATTTAAATATATGATGCTCATATTTGATTTACGGGTATTTTAGTTGCATCATATATCATAGAGTTAAAAAAACTTATTTTAAATTCATATTATTCATTTGAATCATAAAAGTGATAAGTTTCATTTGTTCACCACATGAAACTACTCCAGTACTGCAGGCACATTATAAATAATTATAAGGAGATGTCGAATATTATAACATAATAGGCTCTAAATATATTCATAATCAGCCTTTATAGAAATACATTAATAATATATATGTGTTTTAACTTAACCCCTTAATCTTGAACCCAGTTAAAGCCTCACATACCGATAGTAATTGTAGAATACAAAAACTTAATCATTGTAAGTATAACTGATAAACATTTAGGATTTTGTAAAGCATTTTTAAATATAAATGTATCACAAAAAGGAGATAAAAATGAGAATTACTCACTTTGTAACTTTAGGGTTCAACTAAAAGCCAGTTGGTATAATCTTGGGTATAACTACTGAGCTATTTAATAAAATATATAATGCACTCGCGTTAAGTATAATAACCCAAATTCAACTTTATCAATACGTCATGAGACAGAACCCCAACATACTTAGTCGGGCAGTATAACAACCCTCGAAAAACGCCCTAAATATACCCCGTATACGCTAATTAGACCCGTATAACCCTAATTTTTATAAAAATAAAATAAAATAATAAACATGTGTCGCTCGCGGACCGCGACTAGATCAGGGTGGTGGTTCACGGGGCGCGACTGTTTTGGTCAAAAATTACCGAAGCAATTAAGTGATCAAATTAGTTAAGTGAGGTAGTGTGCTAAAAAGTGTGTTGGAAATATGCTGGTTAGGTTATTTGTAAAAACAGTTTTCAGGATACGGCTCAGGATATTGAGCTGTATCTACGATCAAACTATGAGCAAAAAATAAAGGAAATGACATGAGATGTACGAGGAAAGCCCTTGATCAATCTAGATCGCCGGCATAAAACCTCGGGAGCTGTCAATCGCAGCTGCCTAGTTCTTCTTATTACTTCAAATGTCAGGATACAGTGCAGGATATCAACCAGATCGCTAAGTGTTACAATGTTTTTTTTGTGAGAGTGAAAATTGCGAGAGAACGAGTGTAAGAGTGTAGTGAGTGTGATTGTGATGTCCTATTTGATCTGATATACCCACCTATTTATAGTAACGAAATACAAACTAAAATTCCTATAAATATGGAATGCTCCCGAATATTCCATTGTTAACGTTGTAGACCGAGTAATGCGGCTTCAGCGTCTTCATTTGAACAACTTGGACCGAGTCTCCCGGAGAAAGGGTCTTCGTGAACATTAGGCATCTGGACGCGTACTCCTGAACACAACCTGTTAGGGGAGGATTTTCTTACAATTAGTGATCCTTATTCGTTATCCTAATTAGTGATCCTTACTTCTGTGACAGGTGGTGATCCTCAGAAGAGCTTCAGGATCAGGATCATGGATCACTTTAAGGATCCTCGTACTAACGATTGTTTACTTATGTTTTGTAGCATCTCGCAGGTATATTAAGCTTGACCAAGTCTAGGCGACATTCCTGGAGAATATTCCTAAACTATGCTGCACGTGCTTGACCAAAAATAGACGTTATGGAGAACGTGGAGGCTTGGCACGAAAATCGGATAGTTAGTTTAGGTGGTTATTTCTATTTTAAAAAGGGAGTAACGAGCTAGTAGAAAACACTTAGTCATTTCTCAGTTACACACACTCGTAAAAACGCCCATACAAGCTCTCATTCAAACACTTAGCAATTACTTACACTTTTTACACATTTCACCGTAGTGATCCTTGTACCTAGCTCGTTACTATCCGAAGTTGTAAACACTTATTCATTTATTTGAGCTTGGTGATCGGTAGTTTCCATCACCCGGGGTTTTTTGTGCCGGAGATCAACTCTTGATCAAGGGCTTTTTCCCCGTATAAATCTTTGTGTTGTTTGTGCACTTTACATTGAAGTGATCCTCATCGCTGTTATATATTTTAAGCATCATTCCCCTAAACAAAGAGTTTGGTTGCAATATCCTCATCAGATTTTTTGACCAAAACAGTTTGGCGCCCACCGTGGGGCAATTGGTGCTTCGTCCTTAAGAAAATACGCATTTCTGTGCTTAATTCGGCTCACTACAACCAAGCAGATGGCTTCCTCATCGAAGAATGCTTCAAACTTGATGCCCTCATTCACTTCCTCACAAGGCGTTCCTCCTTTGCCTCCACCACCTTCTGGATCCCAGAAGAATACAGAGAATGCTGCGAAGAAACCGACTCCCATTTTCTCAAAACCACCTACTTCTTCTGTTTCAACTAATCCTACTACTAATGATCTCTATGCCTTGATTTTGCAGATGAGGAATCATGCACAAGATCAGGATAAGACCAACGAAAGGATCCTCCGGGAGATTGACGAAATTAAGAAACAGAAGAAAACGGCAGAGGATCATTCCCCACTGATGCCCAGATCTTTGAATTTTGATACTCCGGTGATTACTTCTCAGCCGTCAGTGGTTCCAGACATTCAATATGCGGGTGGACCAAAAGGAGTGCACTATGGAACAACAGCTATGACCCAGGCACTAGGTTCATATTTCCAGCCAGCGGGATCCTATCCCCAGCATATGGGATCCCTCACGAGTACAGGAGGATATTCAGGAATGCAGCAGGTTCAAGGATCCTCCTTCGTCCCAGGATCATCCCAGGTTCAAGGATCCTCCTTTGTCCCAGGATCATCCCAGGTTCAAGGATCCTCCTTCGTTCCAGGATCATCCCAGGTTCAAGGATCCTCCTTTGTTCCAGGATCATCCCAGTTTCAGGGATCCTTCCAGATGCCAGGATCCTTGAGGAGTTTGCAAACAGGAAGTTCAGATGTCCATCAAGGAGATTTTATTCCAATGCAGACCAATGCCTCTACCGGTCCCTCGATCATTCCAGAGTCTCAACAATATGGATTAACCTCCATTCTTCCTAACTTGAATCCAATGGGAGGTAACACTTTCAATAATTCTCATACTACTAACCATGGTCTTATGCAGAGTCCAGGTATCAATCATGCCATGGCCAGAGAATTGCAAAAGCTAAAGGACATGATCTCGAGTGTTCCGGGAGTAGTCAAACCTATTCCAGAGATTGCAGACGGGAGCCACAAGATATCTCGTTTTGCACCACCGATCTGTGATGCTGAGATACCCAAGAGGTTCCATGTACCTACAATGAAACTGTATGATGGTTCGACGGATCCTGAAGAACACATAGCACAATACAGGGAGAGGATGGAGATCAATCCAATCCCAGAAAAGTTAAAGGAAGCATGCCTGTGCAAAGGATTCGGATCCACTCTTACTGGATCAGCTCTCAAATGGCTGCTAAGTCTTCCTCCCTATTCTATTACCTCATTTGCTAACCTAGTTAACTTGTTTAATAATCAGTTTTCTTGTAGTAGAAAATTTGAACGATTAACTAGTGATTTATATAGGATAACCCAGGGTCATAATGAATCATTAAGGGATTACATTACCAAATTCAGTAAAGAATCCTTAGACATTCCCAACTTAGATATAGCCACGGCTGTTGAGGCCTTCAAAATGGGACTGCTTAGGGATTCGTTATTTTATGATGATCTTGTTATGACACCATGCAGGAACCTAGACGAGGTAAGAACCCGGGCCCTCAGGTTCATTCGGCTAGAGGATGACAAGAGGATTCAGGAGAGGATAACAGGATCCTCAAAGCAGGATAAGCAAGGATCCTCATTCAGGAACAACAAGTTCAGATCCTACAACAAATCTGATAATCAGAACGTGCATTCTATTGATCAAGAAGAGGATGATGAGGATTATCCTCCAATTTCTGAATATTGCTTTAGTGTTGATAACAATGAACTAATCCTTGCCATGCAGAACTTAGGTGATAAAGCTAGACGGCCAAGAAAGAATGATAGGCCGGCTGCAACTAAGGACAAATCAAAGTGGTGTGCATATCATGAAGATTTTGGGCACCTCACAGAAGAATGCATTGCATTAAGAAAGGAAATTGGATACTTGTTGAGCAAAGGGCATCTAAAAGAGTTATTGGGAAGGAAAAAGTCAAGGACTCAGGATCCTGAAAGGATCCCTGAGAAGGCTCCAGCCCCTCCAGCAGATGCATAAGTGATAAACTTTATTTCTGGAGGATCCGACATATGTGGCACATCCTTCTCAGCAGCTAAGAGGCATGCAAAGGAAACTAAAATGGATAATGGAGAAAGACCAGTTCGAACATCAAGTGTCTCCGAAGGAAAAGTCATAACCTTTGATGAAGAGGATCGTGTTGATATCCAGGATCCTCATCACGATGGTTTAGTTATTACTCTTTTCATTTCTAACCATTTTGTCCGCAGGATCCTTATAGACGGAGGAAGTTCAGTGAACATTATCCAGCTTGATGTTCTAAAGAGGATGGGTATCCCTGAATCAGAGATCATACCAAGATCCTCCGTGCTCGTGGGATTCAGTGGCGAAACTAAGAACACCCTGGGGGACATTAAACTCCCAATATATATTGAAGGCTTACACTCTTATCAAAAATTTTGTGTCATTGACTGTTTATCTTGTTGTAATGTTATCCTTGGCAGGCCCTGGATACATGATATGAAAGCAGTCCCGTCTACTTACCATCAATGTGTGAAGCTCCCTAGTCCTTGGGGAATAGTAAAGATTGATAGTGATCAGCAGGAGGCTAAGAATTGCTATACTTCATCGATGAAGCCAGCCTCGAAGTCAAGGGAGCAATAGCAATCAAGGTATCCTCCGAGGAATGTCTTGGAGGCCAGAGAACAGGATGTGGTAGAAATCCTCATGGATCCCGATGATCCTGAATCCAAAATCTATATCGGATCAGGGATCCTTGGCGAAATGAAAGAAGACCTCATATCCTTCCTCAAAAGGAGAAAGACTACCTTTGCATGGAAACACGAAGATATGACTGGTATATCCAAAGATGTTATCACTCACAAGCTCGGCATCGACAGATCCTTCAAACCAATCCATCAAAGGAGAAGGAAGTTTGCACCAGAAAGGAATGCTATTATCCAGGAAGAGGTAGAGAAATTGCTCCGGGCAGGTATGATTAGAGAGGTCAAGTATCCAAGATGGTTGGCCAATGTGGTTGTTGTTCAAAAGAAAAACGGAAAGTGGAGGGTATGTGTCGATTTTACCGATTTAAATAAGGCATGTCCCAAGGATCCTTTCCCTTTACCCCACATTGACTCCATGGTGGATGCAACTGCGGGTCATGAACTGTTAACTTTTATGGATGCTTCATCTGGATTTCAACAAATCCAAATGGAACCATCCGACCAAGAGGATACAGCCTTCATGACTCCAACTGGTATATATTGCTATATTGCTATGCCGTTTGGATTGAGAAATGCAGGTGCAACGTACCAAAGGCTGGTGAATATGATGTTCAAGGATCAGATTGGACAAACTATGGAGGTTTACATAGATGATATGGTGGTAAAATCCTTAAAAGCTGAGGATCACCTAAGAGACTTGGAGGAAGCATTCGATATCCTTGACAAATATAACATGAAACTTAATCCTTCAAAATGTCACTTTGGTGTTAAAGCAGGTAAATTCTTAGGATATATGGTGACAAAGAGAGGCATCGAAGCTAGCCCGGAACAAATCAAAGCAATAGTGAACATCAAATCTCCGGCCAATGCTAAGGATGTTCAAAGGCTAACAGGAAGGATAGCAGCCTTGAACAGATTCATATCCAAGTCCTCCGAGAAGTGTAAAGAATTCTATGATATCCTAAGGAAGAACAAGAAATTTGAGTGGACGGAGAAGCATGAAAATGCTTTAAAAGCCCTCAAAGATTACCTATCCTCGGCCCCGGCTTTGATGAAACCAGAAAAAGGTGATGTGTTATCCTTGTATCTTGCAGTATCCTCAAAAGCGGTAAGTGCGGTCCTTGTTAAGGATCATCAAGGTACACAACATCCTGTCTATTATGTAAGTAAAAGTTTACTTGGTGCCGAATCCAGGTATTCACACCTTGAAAAACTTATTCTCGCATTAATAATGGCATCTACCAAGTTAAGACATTATTTTGAAACTCATGTTATCATTGTTAAAACTAATTTTCCAATTAAGAATGTCCTCAGGAAACCAGAGATGTCAGGAAGGATGGCTAAGTGGGCAGTAAAGCTGAGTGCATATGATATAAGATATGAGCCTAGGACAGCCATCAAATCCCAAGCATTAGCTGACTTTGTGGCTGATTTCAGTAGTGATTTACAAGAAGAAGCTGAGCTAGAAGTCCAGCAACTAGAAGAGACCAAGGATCCTTGGATACTCTATACTGATGGATCCTCAAACGTCAAAGGCACAGGGCTTGGAATACTACTAAAATCGCCACAGGGGGACATAATACCCCATTCTATAGCTTGTGAGTTCCAAACCACTAATAATGAGGCTGAATATGAAGCCTTAATTGCTGGTTTGCAAATTGCAAAGGATATGGGGATCAGGTATCTTGAGGTACACGTAGATTCTTTGTTGATTACAAACCACTTTAATGGATCATATGCTGTTAAAGGTGAAAAGCTAACCAAATATTTGGAGATAGTCAAATGTTTGGCACTCTCTTTTGTTTCCTTTAGTTTGTCACAGGTACCAAGGGAAGAGAATACAGAAGCTGATGCATTGGCTAACTTAGGATCATCTTTGAAGATCCCAGAGGATATCAGGATTCCCATTATCCACATCCTGACCCCGGCTATCGAGGATCACCAGACTATGGAGATAGGAGATGATTCTGCAGTTATCCCTAGTGAGGATACTCAATCCTATTCAGGATCCGGATCATGGATCTCACCAATTATGAGATACTTACAACATGGAGAGATTCCTACAGGAGAAAACCCTAGGGCTTTCAAATCTAAGGTATCTCAATTCACAATTATGAAGAATATGTTGTATAGGCGATCTCTTGCAGGACCATACTTGAGATGCATTGAGGATCCTGAAGTTCAAGAAGTTTTAAAAGACTTCCATGAAGGAGATTGTGGAAACCACACTGGGGGCAGGGCGTTATTCTCAAGGATCCTGAGGACAGGATATTACTGGCCAACCATGAAGAAAGATGCTGTGGAGTATGCCAGAAGATGTGATCCTTGCCAGAGACACAGCAATATCCTTCATCAACCAGCTGAATTATTGCATCCTATATCCTCCTCTTGGCCATTTATGAGATGGGGTATGGATATAGTTGGCAAGCTCCCTAAGGCACCTGGTGGAAAAGTATTCATGCTAGCTATGACTGATTACTTCTCCAAGTGGATAGAGGCTGAAGCTTTTGCCCAAGTTAGAGAAAAGGAAGTTATATCCTTCATTAAAAGAAATATTATAACTAGATTTGGAATTCCTTCTGAGATTATATGTGATAATGGTTCCCAATTTATTGGGGGCAGAACCACTAACTTTTGTGACAGCTGGGGGATTAAGATGATAACATCAACACCAGTCCACCCATAAGCTAATGGTCAAGCAGAATCATCTAACAAGATCATCATCAACAACTTGAAGAAGAAGCTTGGATCCAAGAAAGGGAAATGGGCAAAAGAACTACCCTATGTGCTCTGGGCTGACAGGACAACCCCTAAGAATGCTACTGGTCAAACACCATTCTCTTTGGTGTTTGGGGCAGAATCAGTGATCCCAACAGAAATGGTGGTTCCTACTGCTAGAACAAGTACTCGTGATCCTGAGGAAAATAATGAAAACTTGGCTCAAGACCTGGATACTATCGAAGAAATCAGGGATATGGCTAGAATAAGGATGGCCAGTTATCAGCAAAGAATGGCTGGTGCTTACAACAAAAATGTCAGGATCAGGAGGTTTCAAGTTGGAGATATGGTATTAAGGAAAGCATTCCAAAATACTACCAATCCTGCTGATGGGAAGTTGGCTCCAAAATGGGAAGGCCCTTATTTGATTGAAGCTGAAGCAGGAAAGGGGGCATATAGATTGCTAACCATGGAGGGTAATTTGCTACCAAGAGCTTGGAATGCTGTCCACTTGAAGAAATATTTCATGTGACAAGGATCCTCATGGCAGAGGTGATCCTAGCGAAAGGGATATCCTTAAAGGATCCTCAAAGTATCGATGATCCTTACTTAGGTATCCTTAGCATAACGTTGGTTATCCACAGAAGCAATCCGTCTTTTGGGTTTAACCCCAGTTATTCGGGCTTGTCCCCAGATTCCGCCTGTAGCACACGATGATCCTGGTATAGTTCAAGGCTTTGGGACCAGTACTCATTCTAGGGGCTGATAATTCCATTGTTCTGGCTATGCTTAGGATCCTACGTATAATGGTAGACGTACCATACATCCGTTCATAAGGTTTCTAACGTTTTCACGTTAGCTAAGGTTTCTAACGTTTTCACGTTAGCTAAGGTTTTGGCGTTTTCATGTCACTAAGTTTGGATAGTCGCCAGTTAGGGCCATACTCCAGTTTACACACGATCCTTGGGCTTGTCCCCAGTTATCCATGGGCTTGTCCCCAGTTATCCTTGGGCTTGTCCCCAGTTGCTAATTCTTTTCTTATATTGGCTTAGTCCCAAGTTATGCTCTATTTCAGGTCCTTGAGGATAGGCAGCTAGGGATCCTTGATCCTTATTTCATTCTAAGGTTTATCTTATAGTTATCCTTATTATGGTTAGGATTCTAACTTGGATCCTCAGATATGATCCTTAACTCTTTTGATTTTATTCATTATTCTTTTAAATAACCCTTATACTTGACAACTGAACTTGTATTTCTTAAATCATATCACTTTTTAAACCTATCGGTTATGGGATATGTGATCCTTGTTCATATCCTAAACTTTTTGGATATCTTTTCTAATTTTTCAAGGCTTGATAAGTATAAACAGAATGAACAGTTGGAAAGTAACATATTAAAAAAGGATAACAACACATGATAAGCGACAAAAGGTTAAGTTTTTATTTATTAACATAAGGCTAACCCTTTAAAAGTTGTCAAAATTACCTACCCAAGCATCTACCAGCAAAACGTGGCCCGTCCGCTGGGGTAGGTAAAGGGTGTCCATGATAATGAGTTCAAAGGTAGTGCAGGAATATAAAGGCGGCAGGATCACAATGGCTTCATCCCCCAAACAGAGGATCCCTCCACCAAATGCAATCCTGTCTATTGTCCAAAGGATCATACATGATCCTTAAACCTAAGAACTATTGTTTAGAGTTATTACAGACCCGCCATTGTTCAAAAACATCAACAATCCAAAAAACTACCAAACCATAAAAAATGGGCTCCGGCCACGTCTAGAAATTTCCATCATCGCCCATTTTTGCAGCTCACACCTTCGCTGCATTACCATCACCACCCGCCGCTGCATCCTCAGCTTTATCCTTCAACCCGCTGCCACTAGCCTCAATTGTCAGAATCTCCTCAGCCTCCTCTTCATCACCCAGTTCAGCCAGCCTTGCCTTCCATTCTTCAATTTCCCAGCTACTTTTGTCAAAGGCAGGATCCTGAGCTTCCAAGGCCATTTGAAGCTTGGTTTTGTACATTGCTATGGCGGCAGAAACTTTAGCATCATCTGTGATCTCTTGCCTTTCATAGTCAAAGTTAACCAGCACCTTAGCCATCTTCTGCTTAGTATCCTGGAGTTCCTTCTGAAGATCAGCAAGTGCAAGATCCTTGAGCACAGCAACCTGCTGGAGATCGGCAATCTTCTTATCTTGATCCTCAACATGGCCGACGTAATCCTCGATCTCAGCAAATTTCTGCAAAGGAAAAGGATAAAACAGTTCAAGAGCAAGTGATCCTTAGATCAGCAGGATATACAAGCAGAGATAGTGATCCTTACATCATTAAAGTACTCGAGGAACTGGTGGCGAATTAAGGGCAGACCCTGCAAATCCTCAGCCTCGGAAGTCTTTCTCTTCTTGATTCCCTTCCCCTTGAGGGGTGCCTTGGGGATTGAGGCTGTCGGGCTAGTAGGGACCTTTCTTTTGGAGGATTTGACAGTGGTGAGATTGGTGACACTGAACCTTGAAGCAGCTTTGGCAGATTTTCCAGCACCTACACGACCAAAACAAGATAAGTATCTTTTCTTAATATACATTTAACTATTTATTGAAATTTTAAACAAGGATACTTACTCGACATTGTGACAGAGCCTGAGGATACCTCCTGTGAGTCTTGGGTTATTGTCTTAAAAGTTCTAATTTCGGGGTCAAGTCCCCAGAAAGTAGCAAGTCTTTCCTGGTTGCGGGTGTCGTGATGAGATGTGAAAAGGAGATGGCTGCATGACACAAGACAAAGAAGGGGTTAGTGATCCTATTACAAAAACATGACAATCTGGTGATCCTTCCCAGGATCCTCCAGCCTACCATGGGTGGACCATGTTCTCGGTAAATGCTCTCCATCTGGAATGGTATCCCTTCTTACAAAGAAGAAGCGACGCTTCCAATCTTTGTCGTTTTTGGTGACTTTGAGAAGAGGATGATCTGCACTGGGTTTTCGTTTGAATAAATAACGATGGGAACCGAAGGTAGTAAGATCATACAACTCCGCCAGTTCTGACATTCCTAAATCAAGACTCTCCTGCTCAATGATCCTCTCTAGGGTGTATAAAACCCTCCAAATCATAGGCATGGCTTGAATATAGGATATGCTGGTAAGGGAAAAGAAGGATTGTGTGAACTCCGGGAAAGGATAGGTGTACCCTATAGCAAATGGAGTGACTAGAAAGGCTACCCATGTATCAGAAACGTAGTCGCTCAGAACAGTTGGATCGAAGGGTTTGAAAAAGACATTCGCCGGAAAACGGTGACGGATGTTATCTATTTGTGCGTCGTTAAAGCAACATCTCTCGTTCACTGAGTCCTTGATGATCTTCTGACTCTTCAAAGGGCTATCCTTTTTGTGATCCTTGGCCGGGGAACTTCGGAGCAACATTTTCGAAGTGACGAAGATAAAGATAGAGAAACAGAGTAAGAGGGAAGGAAGAGGAGAAAGAATTACCTGGTTGTTCGTCGACTGAGAATTTAAAGGGAGTTTCTTTCGGATTTGAATGCATATTGATCCTATCTATATCTCTATTTATAATTATGATTCTGCAGGATTGTCACTTCCGTGACATCATCATCGCAACGACTAGTTCAATTTTAACGGCTATATATCCGTTAGTTTGTTACGGATAAGATCAAGAAAACATAACTCGCCAAATTTTACAAATTACTCCTTATATTTTTGGGGCAATTGTTAGGGGAGGATTTTCTTACAATTAGTGATCCTTATTCGTTATCCTAATTAGTGATCCTTACTTCTGTGACAGGTGGTGATCCTCAGAAGAGCTTCAGGATCAGGATCATGGATCACTTTAAGGATCCTCGTACTAACGATTGTTTACTTATGTTTTGTAGCATCTCGCAGGTATATTAAGCTTGACCAAGTCTAGGCGACATTCCTGGAGAATATTCCTAAACTATGCTGCACGTGCTTGACCAAAAATAGACGTTATGGAGAACGTGGAGGCTTGGCACGAAAATCGGATAGTTAGTTTAGGTGGTTATTTCTATTTTAAAAAGGGAGTAACGAGCTAGTAGAAAACACTTAGTCATTTCTCAGTTACACACACTCGTAAAAACGCCCATACAAGCTCTCATTCAAACACTTAGCAATTACTTACACTTTTTACACATTTCACCGTAGTGATCCTTGTACCTAGCTCGTTACTATCCGAAGTTGTAAACACTTATTCATTTATTTGAGCTTGGTGATCGGTAGTTTCCATCACCCGGGGTTTTTTGTGCCGGAGATCAACTCTTGATCAAGGGCTTTTTCCCCGTATAAATCTTTGTGTTGTTTGTGCACTTTACATTGAAGTGATCCTCATCGCTGTTATATATTTTAAGCATCATTCCCCTAAACAAAGAGTTTGGTTGCAATATCCTCATCAGATTTTTTGACCAAAACACAACCCGTTAGTAATCCTGAGGATACCATTCAGGATGTTACCAATATCCTGAATGAGCATCCCGGATATGAACATATATCATACAACCAAGATATAAGTCAAGATATTTCCCAGGATATGAGCTCATAATTTCACCCATAACAATTGTCCCCAAAAAATGTTACCGTTTAGTATCCTGGCACTAACGGTCATATTTTTTTTACGAAGAACGAGGCAATTTAAGAGATACTGTTTGCAACTACTCAGCCAACATTTACTCATCACCACCCTATAACTTCTCATCCTTATCCCATTTATTCTTTACCGAAGAGAAAAAAGGTAAAAACTTCTCTCTCTTTTTCATCTTCTTCTCTCATTCTTTTCAGCATTCCGGCGAGAATATGACAATGCAAACAAGATCAAGTTCCGGCGACTCCGCCCCCACATTCATACAACAGAATCTTCTCCAGGATCCGGAGAAAGAAATATGTACCTTTGATAGCGCCCATTTGTCGGCCCTCAAATCCTCTGGTATCTTCCCGGAAGGGACGGTATTCCGGCCGTTTGACCGGGAAATCCGGTCAGACATGGTTTCCGACGAATGGTTGTGCTTTAGTGCCTTTCCTTTCACCTTAGGGTTACGGTTCCCCTTCCCAGACTTTATTACTGAGTTTTTCAGCATTACAAAAATCTCTTTTAGCCAAACAATGCCGATGCTTTGGCGAGTCTTGTCCGTTCTTGACCAGATCAAGAAGAATCACATCCCTGATCTTTCCGTTCATGACCTCCCCCTAGCATACCGGCTTAGATGCCACAGATCCTGTAGATTTTTTTTTTTACTCCACCTCCGGCGAGCCACTGATACTTCGTGCCACCAGGAACGAGGAGAAATGGCAATCCAAGTTCTTCTTTGTAAAAAGAGACTCAATCCCTGGTGGAACGGAATATCCGGTGAAGTGGTTGAGAAAGGGTAGGATTTAGGGTTTAAGGGTAATCCTGCCTCTCATCCTGTTCCATATCCTGAACTGATCAACTTTCTGTTTATTGTTTTGTATACAGCTGATTTTAGGAAGCTTGCACCCCCCCTTGCTGATTCACAGAAGAGGATCGACGCTATCAGACTCCTTCCAGAGGCTGAAAGAAGTTTTAACCCGTCTCCACCATCTCCAAGCCCTCTTTCCAGTGCAAACATGTCTGGTAAGGATCCTGCACAATATCCTGCATACATGTTTTTATTTGGCATATTTAGGAAAAAATTCTACTCCCTGTATGCAGACTCTTGCAAATTCCCAATCCTCCTCGATCTCGATGAGCTTGACAGTTACCCTACTCTAGTCATGGTTAAGAAAGAGACCCCTGCTGCCACCAGCTCCAAGCCGCTCCCGGCTCCTAAAGCTAATCCGAGGACTCGTGCTTCCACCGCAAAGAAGAGGAAGAACTCCGAAGTTAGTGCTCCAGGCTCCGAAGGATTCTCTTATGATGAGCTCAGCTTCACTGATTCCTTGGAACCGATGACATCCTTCCTTAATAAGGTAATATCCTGACCCTATATCCTGATAGAATATCCTGACAGGATATCCAGGTTAGCGAATATTGATTTATTCCTGAATTTTGACTTACAGGGCCTCCAGCATCTGCTCCACCTTTACAACGATGCCTGTGGTACTCTTGCACTCTATGAAGCCAGGATTAAACAGCTTGAAACTACTGTTGCCGACCAAGGTGCCATTGCTGAAGCGAAGACTCAGCACTATGAGGACAAGCTGAAGAAAGTGACCCAGGATGCTGAGATCAAGCTGGCCACTGTCCAAATGGAACATGAACAGGACATGGTTGCTTTCCGGGAAGGAATCAAAGCTTCTTCCATCGTCTCCCTGCTACAAGCTCGTATTAAGATGGCCTATGAGGCCAAGGAGACAGGTCTTGAGTGCCCATCCTGGCCGGTCGAATCCTGGGTGGCAAAGTTGAAGGAGCTTGGAGGCAAGGCTGTGCCCCTTCCTGCTGAAGCTGGTGAATCCTCTAAGTTGGCAGAGGTGGCAGACAAGGCTGTAGACAAGAAAGATGCTGGAGCGGATGCTGGGACGGATGCTGGTGAGGATGCTGCTCAGGATGCTGAGGCTGAGAAGTTAGAGAAGGTTGGAGAAGATGCCGCTGTGTGAGGGCATTCAGGTGGGCGATGATGGATGTATGTGCCAAGGCCGGAGCCCACTTTTTTTTTTTAAATTTGATCGTTGGCTTGTAACTCAAAACAATTTACTTTTCCTGCATTTTACTTTTCTGCACTTGAACAATATGATGACCAAAGGTGGAGGGATCCTGAGTTTCAGGACGAAGCCCTTGGTCATCACCGTTAGTATGTTTTTTCTTTTGAACAATATAACACTTGGAGGTGGATAGGTCTCGGTTTGAGACAAAGCCTTCAACTGTTAAGTAAATACGATAAGGAACTGTTAGTGCTCTTAGTGGATGGGCCTTGGTTTGAGGTGAAACTAAGAGCACATCTTTTGGTATGTTAATAATATAACTTCCTTTTGCCTTTATTTCTGTTGTTACTACTTTGTTGTTTAAACTTTACTTATAAAAATAGTTAAATTTGGACAATATAGGGAACATATTACAAGAATATCCTGAGAGATATCCTACTCAGGATACTGCCTCGCAACTTATAAAACTTAGGCTATAAAAAGGAGAGATCATATCGAATACTCCCGGAGAGTCAATTCCTTCTTCCAATCACAGGAATGTCCCCAGTGCATAAATTTAAATCCATCTTTCGAATTGTATGATGTATGTCCCCTGTGTTCAACATGGTCATATTTTAGTTTGACTGCATAAACCTCAAATATCCTGGGGATAAACCCTGATATCCTGGGGATAAACCCTAATATCCTGGGGATAAACCCTTAACATCCTGGGGATAAACCCTTAACATGCTGGGGATAAACCCTGATTTTCATGTGCTACAGGCGAGAGTGTAAAAACTCCAAGTCTTAGAAAGGTGAAAACCTTTAAACCTTAGAGGGTATGAAAATACCCTTTCGTGAGATAGGGTGATCAATCCTCATATACCTTCAGGATCCAGGACATAGTCAATAGTAACGAAATTGTCAGCCACTTTTACATGAACTGGTCCCGTTACCTTGAACTATCCCCAGATGACTTACGCTCCAGGCGGGGTGTTCAAACCTAATTCGAGAGAAAGGTGAATACCTTTAAACCTTTGAAGGGATCAGGATCCCTTAAGCGTGAGAGAGGGGGCCAATCCTCTAATCTTTCGAAATATCCTGAGCGTATATCCTGGAGCTATATCCTGATCCATATTCTGCAAAACAATCTTAAACTAAGGTGGGTGTTAGCTTGGCTAACACCCCTCCGATGCCTAAGTCAGTATTGGGTTCAAGATAATAAACGAATTCAAATATATTTAAGAGAGATAGAATACATACCATTCTGAGATAAAAGCTAAATTCTATTCTTACTTGAAATAGAGCTTTAGGTGTATGGCATTCCAGGATCTTGGTAGCATATCCCCCTCCATATTCCTGAGCCGGTATGCTCATTTTCCTGATTCTGATTCAACCTCATATGGTCCTTCCCACTTTGGAGCCAGCTTTCCATCGGCAGGATTAGTGGTATTTTGAAAAGCCTTTCTTAACACCCAATCTCCAACTTTGAACCTTCTAGTCCTTATATTCTTGTTGTATGCTCTGGATATCCTTTGTTGATATGCCGCCATCCTTAGTCTTGCTGCATCTCTTGTCTCGTCTATGGTGTCCAAATCCTGGCATAAAGCTTCAGGATTCTGCTCAGGATCCCGGAGGATAGATCTCGCAGTAGGTATGACCATTTCTGTTGGGATAACTGCTTCTGCTCCGAATACCAAGGAAAATGGTGTCTGGCCAGTTGCATTCTTTACCGTTGTTCTATCAGCACAAAACAAAGGGTAGTTGTGCCACCCCGACTTTCCACGTGTCACCGGTGGGCCCGGTGGGGAGTATCGTGACGTGGTTGGCAACATAATAGTCAAACAACACAATATATAAATGCACAGCGGAAGCAAAAGGTAAATATATTACATTCCGAATAATAAGTAATATCCAGTATTACAACGGAAAGTAAAAGATCCACAGGCGGATCAAAAATAAAATGGAAATAATAGTTCAACAGACTTTGACATCTAGAGCTTGCGAGACTTGAGTAATGATGCCTGGAGTAGCCAGCCTATTTCGTCTAGCACCTGCACTTAGCCTTTTTGGGAAATACGTCAGTTTACACTGGTAAATACAACTCAAGTGACTCATTTTGAAAAGAGTTTGTAAAATTGGTTTGAATGCACTTCGGCACAAATATCTTTTATAACTTGGGACAATTATTGAAATAATCATGTATACAGTTTTACTTATTTGTCGTCCATCAGGACAGATTAAGTGACACGCCACAGGTATAATGCCCACAGGCTATCATCCTTTAAGTGGATTACCGGCTTCGGTATAATGCCCACAAGGATGATACCTCTGAGTGGATTACCAGTTTTTACATAATGCAACTGTCAGGTGTACGCCTACACCCCGTGCTTAGGTCGTGGCCATTTCTTCAAATGATGCCAAGGATATCCGGGACATGGTCATTTAACCCCCAAAGGCCATACACCAAATAATACATATTAAACAGATTATGTAAATACATCAATCACAATCCGATTTAAATGACTACATACACCAGACCAAGCGATACTTTTATAGTACCGTATCCCAAGCCCGTATAGGGAAATAAGTTAAGAGTATTTACCTGAGCAAAGTATCAATCAAATACAGCAAATGCAAGTACTTTTACTGGGCTCCTAATCTGGAATGAAGGTTTATAATAACCTATTAGAATCCTAACGATCTTTAATTAAGCTTAAGCTTAGACCGATACGGTTCAAACGCGTGATTAAGCGAAGACCGGTTTAGAATGTGGTTTTGACCCAACAAGCTTGTATGCTTGTTTAATATGGGTAACTTAAACACATTCTGGATTTTGAGATAAAACAGATAAGGTTTGACTCGTTTCGGCTAATTTATGTAAGCTAGTTACATAGGCCGAACCGTACGCGTAAGAGGCGTAACGGGTAATTATAAGAGTCCTAACCAGGTTTCCTAAGTTAATATGCCTCAACTATGTTGTGATATCAGTAGGATACCT
This sequence comes from Helianthus tuberosus, assembly GCA_030545235.1. Classification (NCBI taxonomy): domain Eukaryota; kingdom Viridiplantae; phylum Streptophyta; class Magnoliopsida; order Asterales; family Asteraceae; genus Helianthus; species Helianthus tuberosus. The sequence goes on from CM060409.1 coordinate 15,921,814, forward strand.
TCCATTATGCCCGAAACGAATTTAAACACAAACTATGTCCCGTAGGGGCATTTTGGTAATTTCACATAAGTCGTAAAGCTCAAAATTGAAGTCTGAGTTAAACTACTTTTGCTTACTGTTAAAATGTTATAATTTACCTCAAATATCAGTAGGTATCAACCTTAGTATGTTTAAAATAGTTCTAGTACATAATATGCGCTAAAAACGCTTAATTAGGCGATTAGAAGCCGTTTCCGGGTTCTATATAGAAATCTGATATTTTTATATTTCCAGGAGGTTTAAAATAATTTATTTATCATATCTAATCAGTAGCAAAAGGTTTGGAGTCGTTTAGATATGTAAAACTCATTTTATGGCCCGTAAGGGCAAAACCGACATTTACCGGATTAAGCCTACGACTATGAGTTATGCTCAGCCTAAAATTAATTAAAAATCTTTAAAATTCCCAAAATAATATATTACATCAGTGGGTAAAGATTTTGATATAAAAAAGTAGGCTTAACTAGGCTATACGCTATTTACGCCGTTTTATTAACATAAAGCTTTCATTTTACGCTAACGAGCATAACTCTTAATCTACACTTCAAACTGATGTCAAACTTTGCATACAAGTTTATATATCAGTAATTAAAGTTTCTACTCTTTTACATTTCCAAAAATCACGTTTTAAGGTAATAAGGGCATAATGGTCAACATATGAGCAATTAACGGAATCATGCGTATTAATTGGATAACTAATGATCCGAGGTGTATAATCATAGAGGGTTATACTAGCATGTAACCTGGTCCAAATGAAGCTCTAAGGTATTTTTAAAACATACCATAACGGGTCAGAACTGAAAGTCAAAGTATAAGTCAAACTATGCGACTTTCGGTTTCGAACCGGGTCTAAACAGGAAATTGTCGGGTTGAACATGTTTAGACATGTTCTTACACTCATTACAAGTTATATTAATGATCAAACAGGTTATATGTGTTCTACATTGCTAATCATGCATAAATTGTAATTTAAACATTCTGTTGACTTTTTATTAACACGTTTGACCCGACATTTGACCTAGTTAGAGTGGGAATCAGGGGGAACCCTTTTAAGGGTTTATTACCCACATAATTACCAACTTATAACTACTTTTGATTCGACTAATCACTGGACCATTAGTGATTAATCTTAAAGTCAACCGTTAATTACGACGGTTTGACTTTTAAGCTAAAACTAAGCTAAAACTTAATTAAGAAGGGTCAAGCAAACTTACAAGAGTCCTAAGCTTGATTAGTGATCACTTGAGAGGGGTCTTGAGCTCCAGAAATGATCAGGAAGTGCAAGAGAAGATGTGAAGAACTTGTTGCAAACTAAGGGCTTTATATAGTGATTTAATCACCATAAGAAGTTGACACACAAGTCTACATCCCACCACAACTGATTAACAAGTGTTCCTAGTGCTTAGGGGGTGTCTAGGGGCCAAGCATGAAGAGGCAAATCGATTTAATGGCATTTGCAAGGCTATGGCAGACAAGAGATCAAACAAAATCTCAATTCTGACCAGATGTGGCAGTCGCGTAGCGCGACTGCAAGGGTTGTAAGGCTCACGCTACGCGAGCATGTGAGGTCAGCCAACATATTTTTCTTTAATTGCAGTTTTGGTCCTTGGCTCTTCAAACTTTGTTTAGACCTCATTTTCTTGCATTTTAACCCCTCGTAATTGACGTATAAGGGCTTCAAGACATATACCCACTTTGTTAAGTCCCCGGTTAACTTTATTGTTACCCAAAAAGTCCTAACTTTCAACGTTGACGCTTTAACCCCTCGCACATGAATTTGATCATAACTTTCTCATACGATAACGAAACTCTACGAAATTTATATTGTGCATTCTAGTGAGCATAATTAATCGTTACAAAGCTTCGGGTTTGTCAAAAGGTCACTCAGAGGTATATTTTAAACATGTTGACACATTTAACCCCTGTAGTTTGTAATCTCTCACTTTTAACTTCGTATGATCCATGATTTATTCATGTAAGGGTATGAGCATCATGTAGGGTTACTGTAAATTATATTTATCCCTTGATGACATTTTAAACCCCTATATTCACATACTTTCCATGTTTGTCAACTTTAGTCCCTCTAGAGTATACTTTCACACGTTCAAGCTTATGACACGTGTCAATACATTATAGGACGTGAATTTTTGAGGTGTTACAGTAGTTCTTCTGCCCATCTGCCTTTCTTGGCTCCTAATCTCTTCTTCAAGTTGTTGACAATTATCTTGTTTGAAGATTCAGCTTGTCCATTTGCTTGAGGATGTATCGGGGTAGAAGTGATCATTCTAATTCCCCAACTTTTGCAAAAGTCAGTAGTCCTTTTACTTATGAACTGGGATCCATTGTCACAAATGATTTCAGCTGGCACTCCAAACCTGGTCAGGATATTCCTCTTTATAAAGGATACTACTTCTTGGTCTCTGACTTGGACAAATGCTTCAGCCTCCACCCACTTAGAGAAATAATCAGTCATTGCCAGCATAAAGACTTTTCCTCCTGGAGCTTTTGGTAATTTCCCTACTATGTCCATTCCCCATTTCATGAATGGCCAAGGGGAAACTATAGGATATAGTGGTTTGGCTGGTCGATGTAGTATGTTACTGTGCCTTTGGCATGCATCGCATCTTCGAGCATATTCTGTAGCATCTTTCCTCATCGTTGGCCAAAAGTATCCTGTTCTCAATATTTTTGAGAATAATGACCTGCCCCCAGTATGGTTACCACAATCCCCTTCATGTATATCCTGAAGCACTTCTTTAATTTCGGGATCCTCCAAGCACCTTAAATATGGTCCTGCAAGAGATTTCTTATACAAAATATTATTTATAATGGTGAATCGTGATACCTTCATCCTAAATGCCTTAGGATTTTCGTCTCTAGGGATGTGTCCTTCCTTGAGATATCTTATGATTGGAGCCGTCCAGGATTTAGGATCCTCCTCAGGATTTTCATCAACAGGATCCTGGATACTTATTACTTTCTTATCCTGAGGATTCGTTGCAGGATACAAGATATGCAATATTGGTATTTGGGTCCCTTCTGGTATCCTGACCGATGATCCTAGATTTGGTAAGGCATCCGCTTCAGTATTATCTTCCCTTGGTACCTGTTGAAGTGTAAAAACATCAAAATATCCTGCTAATTTTTTGAGAATATCGAGGTATTCGATTAATTTCTCACCCTTAACTGCATAGGTTCCATTAAAATGATTAGTGATTAACAAGGAGTCAACATATACTTGCAAATTCTTGATATTCATATTTTTAGCCAGTTCTAATCCTGCAATTAAAGCCTCATACTCTGCTTCATTATTAGTAGCAGAGAATTCACACCTAATGGCCTGGGGTAATATGTCCCCCCTGTGGCGATTTTAGTAGTATTCCCAATCCTACTCCTCTAATTAGATGCTCCATCGGTATATAATGTCCAGGATCCTGAGGATTCTCCTAATTGTTGTACTTCTAGGTCTACCTCATCCTGAATGTCACTACTGAAATCAGCCACAAAGTCAGCTAAAGCCTGCGATTTTATGGCATTTCTAGGTTCGTACACTAAGTCATAAGAACTTAACTTTACTGACCACTTGGCCATCCTGCCTGACATCTCGGGTTTCCTAAGTACATTTTTAACAGGATAATTGGTCTTGACATGAATTCTATGTGTCTCAAAGTAGTGTCTAAGCTTTGTTGATGCCATAACTAGTGCCAGTATCAACTTTTCTAGACGAGAATATCTAGTTTCAGCATCTAACAAACTTTTACTAACATAATAAACATGATATTGCTGACCTTCATGATCCTTTATAAGGACGGCACTTACAGCATTCCCTGATACCGCGAGGTATAGGGACAGTGGTTCACCATTCTCAGGCTTCATCAGTAGAGGTGCAGCTGAAAGATACTGCTTCAAATCCTGCAGGGCTGCTTCATGCTTCTTACCCCATTCGAACTTCTTGTTCTTCTTCAGGATATCATAAAACTCTTTGCATTTCTCGGAGGATCTTGAAATAAATCTGTTTAATGCTGCGACTCGCCCTGTTAATCGTTGAACATCCTTCATATTTGAGGGTGATTTAATATCCAAGATGGCTTTAATCTGCTCCGGGCTTGCCTCTATTCCTCTTTTGGTCACCATATATCCTAGAAACTTTCCTGCCCCCACTCCGAAATGACACTTAGCAGGATTTAGCTTCATGTTATATTGATCCAGGATATCAAATGCCCCTTTAATATCCTGGAGGTGATCCTCAGCCTTTTTAGATTTTACCACCATATCGTCGATGTATACCTCCATTGTGTCCCCCAGCTTATCTTTGAACATCATGTTCACCAATCTCTGGTATGTGGCACCTGCATTTTTCAAACCGAAAGGGATAGCGGTATAACAATAAATACCTGTTGGTGTCATGAAGGCAGTATCCTCCTGGTCCGAAGGCTCCATTTGAATCTGCTGAAATCCTGAGGATGCATCCATGAAGGTTAACATCTCATGCCCGGCAGTAGCATCTACCATTGCGTCAATATGAGGAAGAGGAAATGGGTCTTTGGGACAAGCCTTATTCAAGTCTGTGTAATCTACACAAACTCTCCATTTCCCATTCTTCTTTTGAACCACGACCACATTTGCTAGCCACTTGGGAAATTTGACTTCCCTGATCATCTTGGACTTCAATAATCTTTCAACTTCCTCTTGGATAATTGTATTTCGTTCAGGAGCGAACTTCCTTCTCTTTTGTTGCACAGGCTTGAATGGCCTGTCAATTCCAAGCTTGTGAGTGATAATATCTTTGGATATACCTATCATATCCTCATGCTTCCATGCAAATGTTGACATCCTGCATTTCAAAAAGTTAGTTAATTGTTCTTCAATATCCTGAGGGATATTGGTTCCTACGAGCACCGAGATATCAGGATTATCCTGATCCAGGATAACTTTCTTCATATCCTGCTCTGAAGCCTCCACGATATCCTGGGCCCGCAACTTTAATTGCTATGTTGTACTAGGCTTGGTTGAGGATTTCATTGAGGATGAGTAACATTCTTTTGCCTCCTGCTGATCACTGTCAATCTTGACAACCCCCCAATGGGTAGGGATCTTGATGCATTGATGATAAGTTGATGGCACAGCCTTCATATCATGGATCCATGGCCTGCCCAGTATGATGTTATAGCAGGATAGAGAGTCCATCACACAGAAATGTTGTATTGAGTTGACCCCTTCAACATATACAGGTAACTTTATTTCTCCCACTGTGTTCCTAGCCTCTCCACTGAACCCAACAAGCACGGTGGATTTCGATGTGATATCCAATGGGGATACATTCATTCTTTTCAAAGTCTCTAGTTGGATTATGTTGACGGAGCTGCCATTATCCACCAATATCCTGCGTACAAAATGGTTAGCCACATATAATGTTATTACAAGAGCATCATGGTGAGGATCCTGTACAGAATACGAAGTGATCACTTTATCAGTTGTCAGGGTGGTCATCCTGGCTGGTTTGTCTCCCCTTTCGGTCTTAGCCTCTTTTGCATGCCTCTTGGCCGCAGAATACGAAGTCCCGCAAATGTCGGATCCTCCTGAAATAAAGTTGATTATCTTGGCATCCGCAGGAGGTGATGCCGCTCGTTCAGGATCCTTCTCAGTATCCTGACCGTTATTCTTCTTTCTTCCTAGGAGATCCTTCAGATATCCTTTGCTCAGAAGATAACTTATTTCTTTTCTTAGAGCGATGCAATCTTCAGTCACATGTCCGAAATCTTCGTGGAAGGCACACCATTTGGATTTATCCTTCCAATCAGCTTTTTGTTGATTCTTCCGAGGCCACCTAGCTTTGTCTCCTAAACCCTGCATAGCATACATTAATTCAGGAATGTTAACAGAAAAGCAGTATTTGGATAATTCAGGATACTCTTCATGATCCTCGTCTTCAACAGCATTCACTTTCTTGTTGTCATTTCTACCATACGGCTTAGAGCGATATGGTTTAAACGAGGATTATGACTTCCTATTAGTTGACTCATATGTAGTGGATGAGTTCATCCTTTCTTGCATTTTCTTATCATCCTCCAGCCTGATATATCTCAAGGCTCTATTTCGAGCTTCGTCCAAGTTCCTACAAAGATTCATCACAAGATCCTGATAAAACTGGGAATCCTTTTGTAGTCCCATCTTGAAAGCCTGTACAGCTGTTGCAACATCAAGGTGTGGGATATCCAAGGATTCCCTGCTGAATTTGTTCACGTAATCCCTTAGGGACTCCTGAGGTCCTTGAGTTATCCTGTAAAGATCACTTGTCAGTTTTTCAAAACTCCGACTACAAGAAAATTGACTATTAAATAAATTCACTAAGTGAGCAAAAGATGTAATCGAATGCGGAGGAACATTTAAGAGCCATTTCAAGGCTGATCCTGTTAAGGTAGAACCAAAGCCCTTGCATAAGCACGCCTCCTTGAGCTCCGGAGGGATAGGGTTAATCTCCATTCTTTCCCTATACTGGGCAATATGCTCTTCAGGATCCGTAGTCCCATCGTAGAGCTTCATGTTGGGGGTTTGAAATCTTTTCGGAATCTCAGCATCACAGATAGGATATGCGAAACGAGATATCCTGTGGCTGTCTTGGGACACTTCCGGAATTGGCTGGACCACTCCTGGTACACTGGATATCATGTCCTTCAATTTCTGAAGCTCCCTAGTAAATGCTGACGTCATACCTGCATCCTGCAAAGATCCACTATTGTTAGTAGCATGACTATTATTATTTGACACGTTACCAGTCTGAGGATTCTGGCCATATCCTGAAACATATCCTGAGCTCCTCACAGTTGACATCCTGATCGAGGAGGGTATTCTAGGAGTATGATTCTGGGAATGACTAGGCACAATATTCCCCCTATTATCCTCAGTATACACAGCCGAACTGAAGTTCAAAGTTCTGGGTTGTAAAGGAGTAACAATATCCTCAGCGGATCTGCTCAAGCTAGCTTTTAAGAGTTGTATTTCTCTTAACAACATTTGTTTAGTTTCCTGTTGCTGCCTCATTTGTTCCTGCACACTTCCAAATAAAGTTAGAATTTCATCATTATAGGCTAAAACGGGAGCAGATCCCTAAACACTCCGAGTAGGGATAATATCCTGAGGTTGTGAAGAAGCTGGCATCCTTGGAGGAGGTGGTGGATGCACCGAACCGGTAGTAGCAGAAGTCGTAGCAGACACAGTGGAGGAGCTCATGTTTGATCTTGATGCCATTGTAAACAATGTGGCAAAAAGTTTTGAAAACAGAAAACCAATTAACGATTTCACAAAGATTTTTAGTAAAGGTAGCACCACTTGCCCCACGGTGGGCGCCAAATTGTTTTGGTCAAAAATTACCGAAGCAATTAAGTGATCAAATTAATTAAGTGAGGTAGTGTGCTAAAAAGTGTGTTCGAAATATGCTGGTTAGGTTGTTTGTAAAAACAGTTTTCAGGATACGGCTCAGGATATTGAGCTGTATCTACGATCAAACTATGAGCAAAAAACAAAGGAAATGACACGAGATGTACGAGGAAAGCCCTTGATCAATCAAGATCGCCGGCATAAAACCTCAGGAGCTGTCAATCGCAGCTGCCTAATTCTTCTTATTACTTCAAACGTCAGGATACAGTGCAGGATATCAACCAGATCGCTAAGTGTTACAATGCTTTTTTGTGAGAGTGAAAATTACGAGAGAACGAGTGTAAGAGTGTAGTGAGTGTGATTGTGATGTCCTATTTGATCTGATATACCCACCTATTTATAGTAACGAAATACAAACTAAAATTCCTATAAATATGGGATGCTCCGGAATATTCCATTGTTAACGTTGTAGACCGAGTAATGCGGCTTCAGCGTCTTCATTTGAACAACTTGGACCGAGTCTCCCGGAGAAAGGGTCTTCGTGAACGTTAGGCATCTGGACGCGTACTCCTGCACACAACCCGTTAGTAATCCTGAGGATACCATTCAGGATGTTACCAATATCCTGAATGAGCATCCCGGATATGAACAGATATCATACAACCAAGATATAAGTCAAGATATTTCCCAGGATATGAGCTCAGAATTTCACCCATAACAGCGACACCCCTAGGTTTGCCGGAACCTCCTTGTGCCACGTGTCCCCCAACTGTGGCAAGTCTAAGTGGTGAGAAGGCCACCCTGCCGTAGCTAGGGGGTCTCTCACGGGGCGCGAGCGAGTGCCGGATTCAAGTATAAATTGAGGCTTTCAGCCTCAGTATCAGTCGTTCAATTCTTTCTTCTCTCAAGCCTCTATTATAGCAATATAGCAGCTCGGTATTATACCCCTAAAACACGAAGCTCTGCCTCGTTTTAAGTATTTTAACCCCCAATCACTAATTCGTTACCCTACCCGATTGATATAGGGCCCCAGTAACGCATGTCGGGCTCTGCCTGACTGGGGTTCTGTCTCGTGTTATATGGCTAATGTGATTTGGGTTATCTTACTAACACGTGTGCATTGTCTGTTTTAATAAAAAATAATCAGGAAACTCAACAGGAAGCTATAGAATTACCTAAGTCTACAACATGAGTCATTCTCTTTTTCTACCAAGCTGTTTTACAAAACCTCAAATATTTTCAGTTATACTTAACAGTGATTGAGTCTTTGTATTCTATAATTGTTGCTGATATGTGGGGTTTTGTATACACTACTAGTAAAGCGTTACTATTGGACGACGAGTTAACTAATAGTAATATGACCACAGTCATAGAACTGTCAACATGACAAATACTGAATGAGTAGATTGGTAGATATAAACATTGTAATCGCTCTCAATAATGTAAAGTTATAAAAGTTTATTTTGATTAAACTGGGATGCACTCGCCAATATTTCTTGCTGATAAAATCTTTTTAAAACGCGTTTCAGGTAACTTAATGTGAAGCTATAAGAAGCCAGCTATGGAGCACTGAAGGCTTAAAGAAGTGGCTATAAAAGTTACCTAAATAAAAGTTTATGTTTTCAGCAAACTAGGGTTTATCCCTATAAATGTATTATGAATGGAACATGGGTTTTATCCCATTTGTTTATTATAAAAGTTTAGTGTGTTTGAAACTCTTAAATTATTTCCTAAGTGGTTCGCGGCTCCCGCTCCCGGGCTAGGGGTCTGGGGTTGCGATAGGAGGTGGTATTAGAGCCAAAGTCACTGGTTTAAGCCATTTAGGTGTTCTCTTAATACCTAAATTTTTAACCAATTGTGTTAGGAAATAATCAAATAACCTATGTGTTAATCTGTTTAAATATATTATTATTTTATTGTTATTTTAACAATTTTCTAGTTTATAGTATGAGTGATCAGGGTACCTCTGAAGCCTGCCGTCAACTACCTCATTCCCCAACGAATGAAGGAACTTCCCAGCCAACCCAAGGATACTCTGCTTGTCGCAACCCCCGCCCCCTATCTGTCCCGGGAACGGGTGGCAGCGAGAATCAGTTTTGGTGGTATCGGTGTTAATCAACCTGGCAGCGAAAATTACATCAGGATCATAGTTAGGAAATATTTTATCAGAGTAAAACACCATATTTTATATAAATAAGTGTATTGGGATAAAACCCAAGTTTTCATTACAAACATTTTTATAGGGATAAAACCCTATTTTATTTAAATAAAACATCTTCTTTATTTAGGTAACTTTTATAGCCACTTTCTCCAAGCCTTCAGTGCTGTCCAGCTGGCTTCTAGTTGGCTTTCACATTTTGTTACCTGAAACGCGTTGAAAAACATTTTGTCAGTGGAAAATACTGGTGAGTGAATCCCAGTTTAATCAAGAAGAGTTTTATCTTTTAACAGTATTGAGAGCGATTACAATGTTTACATCTACACAATTACTCATTCAGTCTTGTCAATCCTGACTGGTGGGTCATATTACCCATTGGCTAACTCTTTGTCCAATTGAAACGTGTTCCACATTTTGTATACAAAACCCCAACATACCGGCAGTAATTGAAGAATTACAAAGACTCAATCACTGCTTAATCACATTGTAAAATATTTAAAGTTTTGTAAAAACAGTTTACAAAAAGGAGATTACTCACAAAAAGGTTTACATAAAAAGAGGATTACTCACATTGCTGTCTTAGGTTTTCTTTAAGGGTTTCTTGGTGATTATCTATAAATTACACAAATGCACATGCGTTAGTATAATAACCCAATATTTACATTAGTAATACCCTCCCCGAGATGGCATTCCAACGACTACATCGGGCAGAACCTCGACAGCCGTTATGGAACCCTGGATCAATCGGGCAGCGTATCTAATACGTAACTGGGGTTATGATACTTACAATGTCACGACCCCCGACCCACCCTAGACGGAATCGGGTGCCGTGAACAGTCCAGCGGTACCGGTGATTATTTTGAAAACGTTGCAGCGGAAATTTCATCAGGACCGTGAGTTAGGAAAAATATCAGAGTTTAAAAACACCGGATTTTATTTATTAAATAGTTGGGATAAACCCATGTTTTACAATGGTAGCTTTAATAAAGATAAATTTTATTACATAAAACAATATTTCTTAATTTGATTTAATTAATAAATAAGCCACTTCTTGATGCCTTTCAGTGCCGTATCCATCTCTTAATCCAATCTACTGTAATTACCTGAAACGCGTTTTAAAAAGGTTTTGTCAGCGGGAAATACTGAGTGAGTTCATTCATTTTGCTAAAACGACACATTTGTTATAATTTACAGTATTAAGAGCGATTACAATGTTTCTGATATCAAGCCAACTACCCACGGTACTTGTCACTCGACCCATTGGCCCATTCGTCCAATGGTGTCTGTGACTATGGTCATATCCCCCATTGGCTGCCCCAATGGTGACGATTATCAAGTAATGTATACAAAACCCCACATACCGGCTGTAACTTGGTGATTACAAAGACTTAATCCCCGTAATTATAACTTTTGAAATAAACATGATTTGGAAAGTAATTTGATAAAAAGAGAATGACTCACATATAATCATGCAGATTCATACGGACAGAATTTAGTCTACAGATAAGCCTTGATATATTGCAGATTTATACAGGCAGGGCTTAGCCTATTGATTTTGCCTTGTAACCTAGTGCATACGAACTAGGTAGGTAACTTAATACAATAATTACGATAACTCACGAGATCAAATTCTCACAATGAACGACAAAGTGCAATACTTCATCCATCGAATTAACGATGATCCGTCAAATTAATGACGAACGACAAAGTATAATACTTCATCCATCGAATTAACGATGATCCGTCAAATTAATGACGAACGACAAAGTATAATACTTCATCCATCGAATTAACGATGATCCGTCAAATTAATGACGAACGATAAAGTATAACCCTAGTGTGGGCGGCACTTAAACATCCATTGGATATATTGATCAGTCGGAAAATGAATCATAATAGCGATCAAGTTAATACCCTGTATCGTAGCAGAATTCGAGCTAGTGTGTGTTTGGTAGAAATAAAAATATATATTTGTAATTTAAGTATAGTACCCCTGATTCAATCTTATCCCGATGTCCCGAGACAGAACCCCAACGAACTTAGTCGGGCAGGGCCCTGACATGCGTTATGGGCTCAGATCAATCAGAAAGGGTAGCGGTGATCGGGAGTTAAAACACTTAAAACAGAGCATGGCATTATTATTATTATTAGTGGAAATAATAATAAAAATATATACGAATTAATCATGATACAGACGAGAGAAGGAGTGGGATGAACAAGTTTTCAATTGATAATAGTTTGGCCTATTTATAGTTGATTTGTTTCATGGCTGTTTATGAAAGAAGGAATTCATCCTCATCCTCAAGGACACGTGCATTCATATCCTTATCTCATATATGAGAATTTAATTCTCATCCTACACGTAAACATCAACATAAAATAAAGTTTTATTTTATTATTTTAATATTTATATATTATAATTAATTAAATCCTACACGTAAACATCAACATAAAATGAAGTTTTATTTTATTATTTTAATATTTATATATTATAATTAATTAAACTGCTTCAGTTATTTGGCGTGTATAACTTTTAAAATATAGCGTTTTATAAAATAATAAATATGTCATTGGAACCAGAATATTTTTGTCTATATTTGGGTCTAAGTTTCATTAAAAATAGAGTAGGTTCAAAATACAATGTATTTTTATAATTTAATTATTATACGGTTCTTAAGCCGGTCTAGGAACTTCATATTTCTAACAGTTGACTTGTCCGTAATCTACCCGTTTTAATAATATAAGTTTTTATATACTTTTATTTTATTTAGAAAGGTCACCCATATTAGGGCCAATTAATTATTATAATATTTCAACCAACTATATATAAAATAGTGTTTAAAACTATTTGGGTTGAATATTTATAAAAAAATAAACTAGTTACTAGTTACTAATGGTTAATAAATTTAACCAAACCTATAATTCTTATATAAAAATAGGGATGTTACATACAACGAGGCAGAACTTTGTTATTTAGGGGGGTATTATGCCCGGGAATAGCTTTAACTATGTGAAAGTTTGAGAGAGAAAAGAAAGTGTGAGCGAATTGAGACTGAAGCCGATGGCCTCTATTTATAGGGCCTGAATTTAAGTTCCTCGCGCCCCGCGAAGGATGTAGCCAAGGGCTACGTGGCCCGCGACATAGGGTCCGTAGGCCCTAGCTGATCCGGGCCACCGCTCTAGCTTCGACGTGTGGCTGCCACGTGGCAGCTCCGGGCTGCGCCTCGTTGATGAGCACTCGCGCCCCGCGTTGACCAAGGGGTGGTCTGACGTGGCCTGCCAGAGACCATTTATTTTTGTTTTTATTTAATTTTAATAAAAGTAAAGGTATTCGGGGTCTGCTTTCATATACGGGGTGTATTTTAGGACGTATTAGAGCACTCTAAATATTTTTAGGGTGTCGGGTTGTTATATCCTCCCCACCTTGTTTTAGAGCTCGTCCTTGAGATCTACTGGAATAAGTGTGGATATTTCTTTTGCATTTCTGATTCAAGCTCCCAAGTGTATTCTGGTCCTCTTTTGGAGTCCCATTTTACTTTGACTAGAACTAATCGCTTGTGCTTGAGATTCTTGACTTTCCTGTCTTCAATCTGTAGAGGTCTTTCTACAAATTTTAACTGCTCGTTTACCTCTTTATCCTTAAGAGGTACTACTAGCGATTTATCAGCTAAGCATTTCTTGAGATTACATACATGAAATACATCATGTATTCCTGTCATTTCCTCTGGCAGTTGTAGTTGATAGGCTACAGGTACTATTTTTCTAATGATTTCAAAAGCTCCAACATACCTGGGGCTTAGCTTTCCCCTTTTGATGAGTCTTACCACTCCTTTCCAAGGAGAGACTTTCAATAACACTTTGTCTCCTACCTGAAATTTCAACGGCTTTCGTCTGTTATCAGCATAACTCTTCTGTCGATCACGTGCTGCTTTCAGTCGTTCCTTGCTTGAATAATTTTTTCGATTGTTTCTTGTACTATCTCAGGTCCGAATAGTTGCTTTTCTCCAATTTCTGCCCAACAAACTGGGGTTCGGCACTTTCGTCCATAAAGTGGTTCAAATGGTGCGGCATTGATACTTTTGTGATAACTGTTATTATAAGAAAATTCTATTAATGGTAAGTGATCGTCCCAATTACCTCTGAAATCAATTACACAAGCTCTAAGCATATCCTCCATTGTCTGAATTGTCCTTTCGCTTTCTCCGTCTATTTGAGGATGATAAGCTGTCCTTAGATTTTTCTTGGTTCCCATTGCTTTTTGGAAACTTGTCAAAAAATGAGAGGTAAAACGGCTATCCCTATCAGAAACAATTGATAAAGGAATTCCATGTAATGAGACTATTTCATTTACATACAACTTAGCTAATTGTTCCATACTGAAAGTTTCCTTCATTGGTAGGAAATGAGCTGACTTAGTTAGCCTGTCTACAATCACCCAGATTGTATCTTTTACCTTTCTTTGTTTTGGGTAATTTGGTAACAAAATCCATTGTTATCAATTCCCATTTCCAAACTGACATTTCTAACTGTTGTAATAAACCTGAAGGTTTCTGATGTTCAGCTTTAACTTGTGAACAGGTTAAACACTTAGAAACATAAGCTGCTATATCCTTTTTCATTCCTATCCACCAGAAATTCTTTCTTAAATCCTGATACATTTTATCATTTCCAGGATGCATTGTATACTTAGACTTATGGGCTTCTTCTAATATACGGTGGCGTAGGTTTCCTAATTTGGGTATCCACATTCTTTTCTTATGGAATCTCCAAAATCCATCTGTTCCTTGTTCTCGTTCCTTAATCATACCTTTCAGATTTTCAGTATCGTCCTTGATTACTGATTCATGTGCCTTTCTAATCTGTTCATTTAAATCTACTTGTAGATTTAATTTAAGAGAACGTACTCTTTTTGGCTTTTCATGATACTTTCGGCTTAAAGCATTAGCCACTACATTTGCTTTTCCTGCATGATATTGGATATTGCAATCATAATCACTAAGTATCTCCATCCAGCGTCTTTGCCTCATATTCAACTCCTTTTGTTCGAAATCATACCTTAAACCCTTATGATCTGTGAAAATGGTAAACTTACTACCGTAAAGGTAATCTCTCCAAATCTTAAGGGCAAAAATTATTGCTCCTAATTCTAGATCATGAGTTGAATAATTCTCTTCATGATTCTTAAGTTGTCTAGAGGCGTAGGCTATAACCTTTTGGTGTTGCATTAACACACATCCATAACCTAACTTAGAAGCGTCACAATAGACTACAAAGTCTTCAGTTCCTTCTAGTAACACTAGTATGGGTGCATTGGTTAGTCTTTTCTTAAGAATTCTAAAGGCTTCTTCTTGTTTTGGTTCCCATTCAAACTTAATGGATTTACAGGTTAGCTTAGTTAAGGGAATGGCTATTCTAGAAAAGTCTCGAATAAACCTTCTATAATAACCGGCCAATCCTAAGAAACTTCTAACCTCGGTTGGTGACTCAGGGGTCTTCCATTTGGTAATCGCCTCGATCTTGGTGGGATCCACATGAATTCCTTCATGATTAATGCCCAAGAAACTGTACCTGTTTCTAACCAAAACTCGCACTTTGAAAACTTAGCATAAAGATTTTCTTTTCTCAATGAACTGAGAAGTGCGTGCAAATGTCTTGCATGTTCCTCTTTACTCTTAGAGTAAATGAGAATATCATCATAAAGACAATTATGAATTTATCCAAATATGGCTTACATATTCAGTTCATCATGTCCATAAATGCAGCTGGGGCATTGGTTAAACCAAAGGGCATGACAGTAAATTCATAATGGCCATACCTCGTTCTAAAAGCGGTCTTAGGAATGTCCTCTTCCTGTACCTTTAATTGATGATATCCTGAGCGTAAATCGATTTTAGAGAAAAATCGAGCTCCTTGCAATTGATCAAACAAATTATCAATTCTCGGTAATGGATACCGATTCTTGATCGTGACTTTGTTCAATTCACGGTAGTCAATGCACATACGCATCGATCCGTCTTTCTTCTTGACAAATAAGATCGGCGCTCCCCATGATGATGAACTTGGCTGTATGAATCCTTTCTCCAATAGTTCATCTAATTGTTTCTTCAATTCTTGCATTTCTGCGGGTGCCAAACGGTAAGGTGCTTTGGCAATTGGTGCTGTTCCTGGTAGCAGATGAATCCTGAATTCAACTTCTCTATCTGGCGGTAGTCCTGGTAATTCTTCTGGAAACACATCTGAAAACTGAGATACTACTGGAATATCTTTTAGTTCTTTTCCTTCAGTATTAATGATTATAGAAATCAAATATACTATAGACCTTTTTCTTATACAACTTGCTGTTTTCATCACAGAGATGAATTTCGTGGATCTAGATGGCTTATCTCCTTTAATTGTGATCTTTTCACCCTTTGGTAAATTTACTTGAATTGACTTTTGATCACATAAAATACTGGCTTTATTGGCTATTAACCAATCCATTCCTAATACAACATCAAATCCTGCCAGATTCATTGGATAAAGGTTTGCAATAAACTTTTGATTTAAAAATTCTATTCTTGCCCCCTGCAAGATTTCAGAAATCTTAATGGTTTCTCCATTTGTTGTTTCTACTAGACATTCTTGTGGGAGTTTAGTTAATGGTTGATTGAGAAGTTTGCAAAATGAAGTATTAATAAAACTTTGGTTCGCACCAGAGTCAAATAATACTTTAGCAAAAACATCATTAACTAAAAACGTACCGGCAATCACATCCGGGATCATCTTGGCTTCTTCTGCAGTTAGAACAAATGCTCTAGCATTTTTAGTATTCTTGGTGTTCGTAGCTGGAGCTAGTTTCGGACAGTTTGGCTTGATATGGCCTTGTTCTCCACAGTTGTAGCATATCCTGTTGTTAGGTTTCTTCCTGCAGTCTTCTTCCTTGTGTCCATATATTTTGCAGAAGTTGCAATATATGGAGCATCTTCCAGAATGCTTCCTTTTGCAATACTTGCAATAAGGTGCAGAGGTAGAACCTACATTTTTCCCACGGTTAGAATTTCTAGAGCGAAATTCTTGGGTAAGTTTCTGAGCTAGGTTTTTCCTTTGATCCTCTTCTCGGGTATGCACTAACTCATCTGTCAAGGTATTTGCTAGTTCTACAGCTTCTTCTATAGTTTGAAGTCTAGCTACCTTGACTACATGCCTAATCTCACTAATTAATCCCCATATGTAACGGGAGATTAATACAGGTTCTGGTGATGCAAGGGTTGGTACTATTCTAGCATATTCAAAGAATAACGTAGTATAACCCTTACTATCCACTCCAGTCATTCTAAGGTTTAGGAGTTTATTTGCTATTTGTTCCTTTTCATTGGGATGGTAGAATTTCCTTTCCACCATGTTATTGAATTCCTCCCATTCCATATTGTAAACCCTGTCACTTCCCCTAGACTGGAGGATAGTGTTCCACCATTCTAAGGCTGAGTTCTTAAACAGATTGGAAGCGAACATTATCTTATCCTCTTCCGCACACTTGCTTATTTTTAAGACAGCCTCAGCCTTTTCTATCCAGCGTAGAGCTGCAACGGCCCCTTCATTGCCCAAGAATTTAATTGGTTTACAAGACCAGAATTCTTTATAAGAACAACCATAAGATATGGTTCTTCTTCTTTTGGGAATGGGCACTTGAAGTATGGGTCCATTGTTTACGCTGTGTTCAGGTTCAATGGGTCGTTTACTGCTATGGTTATTTTTATTATCCGCTTCCTTAACTGTTTGAATAATATATGGCATCGCATCTATTATTCCTTGTGCCACTATGTGTTGGATGGCACTATTATCCACTTGGTTTCCATTGTTATCGTTGTTCGAGTTAACTTTATTTGGGTTATTATCATTCTGGTTTTCCTGGTTCACTTCGTTGTCCATCTGAATTTTAAACATTTACCACGTATTAATATCACAAGATAATATTTAATCAATCACACAACACGCATATTGATCAAAATCATCGAGCATTGCGACTTACTCTTTCTTATATATAGTATGCATCTAATACAAACTGGAACTGGAAATTTAAAATTACAATACTAGTAGGCATCTATAGCTATTGTCTAGATTTTTTTTCAAACATACACACATATTATATATTATTATATTATTATTATTACTACCACCTTCACTGATATGGGTTCATCCAGAACTCCATATTACGCTCGTCATACTTCCAGACGAGTCGTTCTCCGACCTGCCTCATCCTCTCGCTACTTTCTAAAATCTCCTCTCCGAAGGTTCGGAGTTCTTGCACATTTTCTGCACTCATTGGGGGTGCAGGTGCTGGGACTGGGTTTGGAAACTGGGGTATGGGTTTCTGGTACGGGTATGGATTCTCTAAAATTTCCCTGATGTACTGATCGCTATCATAGTAGGGATCTAGAGGGTCCAAACCTGGGTAAGCTGCTAGGTTCGGCATAGGTTCGTCTTCTGGTATTGGATAGCGTTGCTGGTAATCCCTATGGTCATCTAACCACGGTTCATAGTCTGGATCTAAGGGATTGGGTGATGGTACCCTAGGTATCTCTTTTGGGTTAAAATCATGCATTTGGATTTGATTTTCTAGGTTGTTCTCGATTTCCATTGGCTGTGTGGGGAATAGTGATAATGGTTGCGGTGCTATGAGTTCCTCCAGGTTAGGGTCTGCAGCTGTGGTTGCTAGGATATGAAAGTTTGCTAGACTCCTATTGAGCATATCCTGTGTGTGAGTATCTGTTTCTCTTTTAATTGCTGCTAAAGCTTGCTGGTTTTGCAACTTTTTCCTTATCTTCCTACATTCATGTGCTCCCCATACTGAACCATCCTCTCTTTTTAGGAGGGAATGGCTCTTCAGACTGAGCCTTAAACACGAATATCCCATCTTCATTGTCAGCTGAATACCCTGAGAGGGTAGGCTGTGAAGAGGTGCCTTCGCTCCTAGGTGAGCTGGACAACTGACGGTAGGTGTCGGAAGGTCCTTGGTCGCTCATACTGTAAACTAACAAATGGTCAAATAACACACAACAATAAAATACAAATATGCATGTAGTTTCATAATTTATTTCCTAACATTTTGAATAATATCTTGGTGTCAGCAGAACATTTCTGTGGCTGAATCAGTGGCTTAGCTCTGATACCACCTTCTGTCGCAACCCCCGCCCCCTATCTGTCCCGGGAACAGGCGGCTGCGAGAATCAGTTTTGGTGGTATCGGTGTTTATCAACTTGGCAGCGGAAATTACATCAGGATCGTAGTTAGGAAATATTTTATCAGAGTAAAACACCATATTTTATATAAATAAGTGTATTGGGATAAAACCCAAGTTTTCATTACAAACATTTTTATAGGGATAAAACCCTATTTTATTTAAATAAAACACCTTCTTTATTTAGGTAACATTTATAGCCACTTTCTCCAAGCCTTCAGTGCTGTCCAACTGGCTTCTAGTTGGCTTTCACATTTTGTTACCTGAAACGCATTTAAAAACATTTTGTCAGTGGGAAATACTGGTGAGTGAATCCCAGTTTAATCAAGAAGAGTTTTATCTTTTAACAGTATTGAGAGTGATTACAATGTTTACATCTACACAATTACTCATTCAGTATTGTCAATCCTGACTGGTGGGTCACATTACCCATTGGCTAACTCTTTGTCCAATGGAAACGTTTTCCACATTTTGTATACAAAACCCCAACATACCGGCAGTAATTGAAGAATTACAAAGACTCACTCACTGCTTAATCACATTGTAAAATATTTAAAGTTTTGTAAAAACAGTTTACAAAAAGGAGATTACTCACAAAAAGGTTTACATAAAAAGATGATTACTCACATTGCTGTCTTAGGTTTTCTTTAAGGGTTTCTTGGTGATTATCTATAAATTACACAAATGCACACGTGTTAGTATAATAACCCAATATTTACATTAGTAATACCCTCCCTGAGACGGCATTCCAACGACTACGTCGGGCATAACCTCGACAGCCGTTACGGAACACTGGATCAATCGAGCAGCATATCTAATATGTAACCGGGGTTATGATACTTACAACAAGGTAGAACTTTGTTATTTAGGGGGGTATTATGCCCGGGAATAGCTTTAACTATGTGAATGTGAGCGAATTGAGACTGAAGCCGATGGCCTCTATTTATAGGGCCTGAATTTAAGTCCCTTGAGGCCCGTGAAGGATGTAGCCAAGGGCTACACGGCCCGCGACATAGGGTCCGTAGGCCCTAGCTGATCCGAGTGTAACACCTCGAAAATTCTTGTCCAATAATATATCGACACATGTCATGGACTTAAAACGTGTAAATGATTGATTTAGAGGGACTAAAGTTGACAAACAAGGAATCTATGTGTATAAAAGGATTCAAAGTGTTAACAATGGATAATTATACCTTTCAATAACCCTACACTATGTTTATACCCTTAAACGAATGAATCATGGATCATACGAAGCTAATTGTGGAAGAAAGTGAGAAATTACAAACTACAGGGGTTAAATGTGTCAACATGTTTAAAGTATACCTCTGAGTGACCGTTTAGCAAACCCAAAGCTTTGTAATGATAAATTATACTCACGAGAATAAGTGATAAAAATTTCACAAGGTTTCGATAAAGTATGAGAAAGTTATGATGATATACGTATCTGAGGGGTTAAAAGCATCAATGTTGAAATTTAAGACTTTTCGGTGATCGTATGAATAACCAGGGACTTAACAAAGTTGGTTTAAGACTTGGGGTCCTTAAAATTCAAGTTTGGGGGTTAAAAGTGCAAGAAACCGTGTTAAAAATGAGTTTAGAAGGACCAGGGACCAAAATTGCAAATATGGGAAACTTGTTGACCGGACTAGGCCTTCACACGGGCCGCGTAAGCCCCTTGGGGATCCTTACGCGGGCCGCCTAAGGTGCCCAGATGTTCAAAATCATCACAACTGCCTGTACAGCCGGTTTAACCGACTTATGAAGCTTGTTTTCGATTCTATGGGCTTGTTTGATAGTATATAAGGGCCTAGGGACACTTGGGATGATCAGGAATCATCCCATAGACTTATGTGTCAAGATCTTGATGAATCAAAGTCCCTATATAAGGTGTTCTTGTTGCTAGTTCAAGGCACACACACTCAAAATCATTCCAACTCACTTTCTGGAGGTTCCTGGAGCTCAAGCACTCTTCCTAGTGATCTTTAGTCGTGCATAGGACCTTTGTAAGTGTCCTTAACCTTCCTTAATTCAGTTTTACTTAGTTTATTAGCGTAAAGTCAAACCGTCATAATTAAGATTTGACTTCGTCATTAATCTTAATTTGTCCAGTCAAATTTCAAATTGAAAGTACCTATGAGTTGGTAATTATGTGGGCAATAAACCCTTAAGAGGGAACCCTCTAATTCCAACTCTAACTAGGTCAATTGTCGGGTCAAAGTTAATCGTAAAAAGTCATAGAAAGCTTAATTTCAAATTAATGCATAATTAGCAATGTAGAAGCTATGCAACCTGTTTTGCCATTAATATAACTTGGTAATTAATGTAAGAACATGTCTAAACATGTTCAACCCGACAATTTTCAGTTTAGGCTCGGTTCAGGACCGAAAGTCGCATAGTTTGACTTCTGCTTTGACTTTCAGTTCTGAACCGTTTGAGCATAGTTTAGAAATGCCTTAGAGCTTTATTAGGACCAAGTTACCTATAAGTATAACCCTCTGAGATTATACAACTTGGTTCATTAGTTATCCAATTCATATGCATGTTTCCGTAATTGCTTAAATGTTGACTATTATGCCCTTTTCACCTTAAAACGTGATTTTTGAAAATGTAAAAGAGTAAAAACTTTCATTACTGATTTATGGACTTGTCCTTAAGATTTGACATCAGTTTGAGGTCTAGATTAGGAGTTATGCTCATTAGCGTAAATAAGAAGCTTTTTATTAATTAAACGGCATAATTAGCGTATAGCCTATCTAAACCCAATTTTTAATACCAAACTTCTTACCTACTGATATAAAATAATATTTTGGGATTTTTAGAGATTTTTATTTATTTTTAGACTGAGCATAACTCAGAGTTCTAAGCTTGATTCGGTAATTGCCGGTTTTGCCCTTTTGGGCTATAAAATGAGTTTTACAAATCCTTTTGATATCAAACCTTTTTCTACTAATCTAATATGATAAATAAAACATTTTGAGCCTTCTGGAATTATAAAAATATCAGCTTTCCTTTAAAAACCCGAAAATAGCTCAAAATCGCCTTTTTAAGCGTTTTTAACGCATAGTGTATATTAAGACCATTTTAAACATATAAGATTTGATGCCTACTGATATTTTTCAGTAAATTTTTATACTTTAATAGTAAGCAAAAGTTTTAAACTCAGGTTTCCAGTTTTGACCTTTTAAGCTTAAGCGAAATTACCAAAATGCCCCTTCGGTGCATAGTATGGTTAGAAATGATAAATTTCACATATAGGTTATACCCTACTGATATAACTTAGTAAATTAAGTATTTTTACTGATTACATCAGACCCGAAACTAAGAATTATATTTAAAATCTTTTATAACCTTTTAAATGACCAAAACGCCCTTACAGGGCATAATTTGAGTTTAAATTCATTTGGGGCATAATAGAAGATATCTTTCTGATGTCACAACATATTTAAAGCATATTAACTTTGGAAACTTGCATATGACTCTTTTGGTTACCCGTTACGCACTTTTCGCGTTCGGATCGGCTTATGTGACGGGTGGTCCATTGGACAACCCTCAATGATGTTAAAAGACGGATTTATCCTTCACTTAATCGCGTAATTATCTTGAATTAGATAACTACAGTTGCTTATGTTTCAGGTATGTTTTGGGAGCTAAAAGTGGATAAAACGCTGCTTAGGATGGAACGGAGTGGAACGGGGCATGCGTGGAAGGAACGAAGAAACAAAACCCAACATTCAGGGCTCCACCGTAAATTACGGTGGCCACCGTAATTTACGGTGGCCCTGAAACATGCCTAATCTCCACCGTAACACAGGCTCTAGCTACCGTAACATCTTGATGACCACCGTAATTTATGGTGGAGACCGTAAATTACGGTGGAGGCGACGGACAACTTCGTAACTGCTCATTAAAACGGTTTTTTATGGTGTCTTTTGGGATTATCTCATGATTGGATGTTTTCTCTGAACATTGGGGGAGATTTTGGCTGGTTCTACCTTGTTCCAAATAATTCTAAACATTTAGTTCTTGTTTTTTATTCGTATGAACTTGAATTTGGATGTTGTGATTATCAACCGAACAATGTCCGGCTAAACTTGTGGTGATCATCTTAGGTGAAGGTTTTCTTAAACTCTTGTGTGCTTGTTCCTTTATTTCTAGAATGATAACATTGTGTTGCTTTGTTTGACATGGTGTTTGAGTAATTGATTGTAGCTTGTTAATTGGTATTGTAATTCTAGTCTAATCGTACGTTCTTGGTGTCGTTGACAATCGAGATATCACGGGAAGGGTTAGGGTTGGATATTGATTGATTGATCATCGGGAAAGAACCTCGCATTCATATAATCCGAGTACTTTGTTCCCTTTTATCACAACAATTGTTTAAGCACGAGTTATGTCTATGTAACTCTTTCTAGTGGAATTTCACACAAGTGTTCAAAGAAACTGAATCCTAAGATGGTCATTGTTCTCATAATCTGAAGTAAAAATCCAATCTTGATTAGTAGTAATTGATAATTTAGTTTTCTAAAACAAACAATCCAAATCATTGATCTTTAATTTCTGCAAATTAGGTTAATTGTAGTTAAATCGCAAACCTATAAAATCAACGCATTTTCCACATACTCCCTGAGTTCGATACCCATTTACCACTATCTATAGTTGTTATTTGGATTAAATTTGCGTGTACTACGACAGCACGTCAAATTTTGGCGCCGTTGCTAGGGAGTTGTGCTCAACGTGTGTTAGTTTTTTAGTTTTGCTTTGTTATTTTTGGGTTTACACTGGTGTGTTTAGTGTGCAGGTTCTACAGGTGCATGCATACTAGAGGCTCTCACAAGTCGTCACCATTGTCATTTGATCCGGAGATCGAAAGAACACTAAGGCAAAACCGAGTTTTGTTAAGAGGGAACAGAATTATTGGTTCACCTACTTCACCCATTACACCACGAAACATCATGCAAGAATCTCAAATACCACCCACAACGGGTTAAACGACCTCATCATTTATACCTACTTCCACACAACCATCACCAAACACAACCATACCTAATACCACTACAATTCCTACTCCACCTCATGACACTACACCAACCAACACCACACAACCGATCACTACTCAAGTTGAACCCAATCTTACCTTTAGCCTGTCTGCCACCATTCCACCATTGTCACACTTCTTTCCCCCAACTACGGGTCAATCATCCTCTAATTACCCAATACCACCAAATTCAACCATTGTCCATGCTACGTTTACATTTAGACCATCGAACCAATTGGGCTTTCAATACTCATCCATTCCATTCGGGCAATCCTCGGGTATTCAAGGGGTGGATATGATGATGGTTACAAAGAGGAGTTTAGAGGGTATGAAGAGGAAGGTTTCTACTATGGGGGCGATGGAGGATACTTGGGACCTCAAGGAGGAGCGGGTCAACAAAGTCAACTGATTCAACAATTTCAAGATACGAGTAGACTACCGGTTGGGGTGCAACACATTAGACTGCAAGGGCCACAACTGCAACGCCCTACACCGCTACAACAAGTGCGCCCTCAAAATACACAACCGCAATTTCAAAGACCGATTCAACAACAACCACCAATTCATCAATATCAATACCAACCACCTTTTGCACCTCAAGGGCCTATGCAAATGGGTCAACCAAGAGCACCATTGGGTGCACCTCAAAGACATCATCGGGAGGTTGTACGAGGGATTGAAGCTCACTTCCGGCCTATTATCACTAACAATCCTTCGCCGGTAGTGATTCCTCATCATGCGGATGGAAGAACTTTTGAAGTTAGAACAACCGCCCTACAAAGTCTACCAAAGTTTAAGGGATTAGCAACGGAAGAACCCTATTTTCATTTGGAGACGTATGACTCCTATTGCAACACTATTGGAGGCCAAGGTTTTTCTTCGGATGATGTCAAGCTTGTTCTATTCCAATTTTCTTTGGAAGATAAGGCAAAGAGATGGTTTCACACTCTACCTTCCGCATCGATCTTTACATGGGCCGATATGCAACAAATATTTTTGGATGAATATTACACCTCTCAAAAGACTAATGATGCAAGGAGAGGTTTGAGAAGTTTCCAACAACAAACGGGGGAGATGTTTCATGAAGCCTTCGAAAGGTTTAATATGATGTTATGGAATTGCCCTCATCATGGGATCCAATTATGGGAGTTGTTGAACGCTTTTCACGAAGGGTTAAGTTCGGAGGATGCACGGGATTTAATGTCAATCACTAATGGTACATTCGGTAAGAATTATGAAAATGTTGATTGGGCATTTTTAGAATAAATGGCGGTGAATTCCAAGAGGAAGGCCCAATCTTCAAGAAGGGCAAGGCATGTGATACAAAGGCCGCAAGTGCATGGAGTAGAGAGTGGCAATGTGTAAACTACGAATCAAGTGTACAATGTGTACACTAATTGCAATGAAATAGGCCACACGGCAGAAGTTTGTGTAGTGGGGGTGGTTGATGAGCAAGTAGAGGAAGTGAATGCAATTCAAGGAGGGGGTGGTAGAAATTTTAATATGAACTCCAACACATACCATCCCGGGTTACGAAACCATCCTAATTTCTGTTATGGGAACGCGGCGAACCAAGTTAACCCAAACTTTCAAGGAGCTCAAGGTAACTTTGCACCTCGTCAACAATACAATCAAGGCAACTATAGGGGTGGAAACAATTATGGCTACCAAGGGCAATTTCAACAAACGGGTCAAAGTGGTTCGGGTCAACCTTCGTCAAGTGGGAATGAAGTCATGGATATGCTTCGGGCTATGCAACAAGATATGCAAAAACGGAATCAACTCGATGAAGTTCGAATGCAAAAGGATGAGGTTCGTGACAAGAGCATCCAATCACTAACAACCCAAATGAGTCAATTGGCAACCGATGTGGCGGAGTTGAAGAAAAGCAAAGGTCAACTTCCTAGCGACACCAAGGTAAATCCTTTACACGGTTCATCACGAGGTAATGTTAATGTTCATCATGTTAGTGTTTTAAGAAGTGGCAAAGAATTTAAAGCCAATTTGTCACCCGATTTGGTGGAGGGGGTAGTTGAGGATATCACGGGTAATGATAGTGATGATGAAGTTTCACCGGTTAAACCTAATGAATCAAATGTTAACAAACCGGGGTTGGGTGAAAATGAGAAAAGTGAAAAAGTTGAGGGTGAACCGAGTCAAGTCCCGTTTCCATCGGCTTTACTTGACCCGGGAAAGAAAAATTTTATTGCATCAAGAGGTCCCCAAAAGAAGAATTATGGGACATGTTTAAACAAGTAAAAATAAATCTTCCACTACTTGATGCAATAAAATAAGTACCCGCTTATGCTAAATTTCTAAAGGAGTTATGTACACAAAAGAGGCAACAAAAGAAGAAAATGCCTAAGCGGGTGGATTTAACCGGGCAAGTGAGTGCAGTTTTGAATGGGGAGCTTCCTCTTAAGCTCCAAGATCCGGGCACGCCATTAATTAACATACAAGTTGGTAATTTTCAAATGGCAAAGGCGTTACTAGATCTTGGAGCCGGAGTTAGTATTTTACCGGGGGGGCTTATATGACCAATACGATTTTGGTCCGTTAGCTAGGGTGGAGACAACGGTTGTTTTAGCCGATTTGTCTCATAAGCTACCTCGGGGGATGGTTCAAAATGTAATTGTTAAAATTGATGAGTTTTATTACCCGGTTGACTTTCTAGTATTGGACTACTCGTCCGCGGACCCAAAACAACAACAAAATGTTATTTTAGGTCGGCCATTTTTTAGCACCGCGCATGCTGTGATCGATTGTAGATTTGGTACAGTCTATATGACTTTTGGGAATCGGAAAATGCGCTTGAATGTTTTTTCTAATAATTCTAATGCTAATGGTGTTGATGAGTGTTTCATGGCAGATTTAGTTGACGGATGCAACCCACATGAGTATGAGGAGGATGGTATGGATGTTTGCTTGTGTGATTTTTCTGAACAGGTACATGCTTATGCCCTTCGGGTTGAAGTGGAAAAACAGGATGCTATGGCCTTGAAAGAAGATCGACCGCCATGGACTCACCAATTCGAAGGTTTGCCGGTGGAAATTAGCTCGGGTACAAAACCATCATTGGAAGAACCACCGAAATTGGAACTCAAAGACTTTCCGAGCCATTTGAAGTATGCCTTCCTAGGGGATAATGACACTCTACCGGTCATTATTGCCTCTAATCTAGAGTTGGCACAAGTGCAAGCATTATTGGAAGTGCTGGAGGAGAATAAAGGAGCTATCGGATGGACGATTGCCGATCTCAAGGGAATTAGTCCATCAATCGTCATGCACAACATTATTACCACCGAAGATGCAAAACCAACAAGAGAAGCTCAAAGGCGATTGAATCCGAACCTAAGGGAGGTAGTAAAAAAATAGGTAATCAAATGGTTGGACTCGGGAATCATCTATCCGATTTCGGATAGTGCTTGGGTGAGTCCCACCCAAGTTGTGCCTAAGAAGGCCGGTATTCAAGTAGTCAAGGACGAAAATGGTGAACAAATTGCCACCCGGCCGGTCACCCGGTGGCGTGTATGTATTGACTACCGAAAATTGAATGCTGCCACTTCTAAGGACCATTTCCCGATACCTTTTATTGACCAAATCATTGAAAAACTGTCGAGTAAAAAATATTACTGCTTTTTGGACGGGTATTCGGGTTACAATCAAATAGCAATACACCCGGATGACCAACACAAGACCACCTTCACTTGTCCATATGGCACCTTTACCTTTCGCCGAATGCCATTTGGCTTATGCAATGCACCGGCAACTTTCCAACGATGTATGATGAGTATCTTCTCGGACATGGTTGGAGAGTCGCTTGAAGTGTTTATGGATGACTTTTCCATTTTTGGCACTAGTTTCGAATCTTGTCTCAACGAATTACAAAAAGTTTTAAAAAGATGTGTTGAGAAAAATTTAGTGCTTAGTTGGGAGAAAAGTCATTTCATGGTACAAGAGGGAATTGTGCTAGGTCATGTGATTTCAGAAAGGGGAATGGAGGTGGATAAGGCAAAAATACGGGTAATAGCATCTTTGCCACCACCGAAAAATGTTAAGGGTGTAAGGTCATTTTTGGGATACGCGGGGTTCTATAGACGTTTCATAAAAGGTTTTAGTGTTATCACCAAACCTTTATGCAACTTGTTATTAAAAGATGTCCCATTTGATTTTACTAATGAGTGTATGCAAGCTTTTACTGTTTTGAAGGAACATTTGGTCAAAGCTCTTATTTTGCAACCACCGGATTGGTCAAAGCCGTTCGAGATAATGTGTGATGCAAGCGACACTACAATTGGTGCAGTTTTGGGTCAACGGGTTGATAAAAAGCCGGTGGTGATTTATTATGCAAGCAAGACTTTATCCGAAGTGCAACTCAATTACACCACAACTGAAAAGGAGTTATTAGCGGTGGTGTATGCTTTGGATAAGTTTCGTGCGTATATTTGGGGGAGTAAGGTGGTGGTTTATTCGGATCATAGTGCGGTCCGATATTTGATGGAGAAAAAGGACGCGAAGCCTCGTTTGATTCTGTGGGTATTGTTGTTACAAGAATTTGACTTAGAGATTCGAGACAAAAAGGGAAGTGAGAACGTAGTGGCGGATCACTTGTCTCGGATTCCGGTAGAAGGGATTGATGATGTTAGTGAAATAAATGAAAGGTTTCCTGACGAGTAACTCTTAGCCGTTTCTACTTTCGTTGCACCGTGGTATGCTCATTACGTAAATTATTTAGCCACGGGTGCCATCCCAAGTCATTGGACCAAGAAGCGACGACAACAATTTATGGTCCAAGTAAAGCAATACATTTGGGATGAACCGGATCTCTTCAAGATCGGGCCGGATCAAGTCATTAGGAGGTGTGTGCCCGAAACGAAGGTATTGGAAATCTTGACTCATGCCCACTCATCCGCATGTGGAGGTCACTTTAGCGGGCATAAAACGGGCTACCGGGTTCTCTCATGTGGGTTTTATTGGCCCACAATTTTCAAAGACGCGTGTGAGTTTGCAAGAAATTGCATCAATTGTCAAAGGATGGGAAGCATATCGAAGAGGGATGAGATGCCATTACAACCAATCTTGGTTGTCGAAATTTTTAATGTATGGGGTATTGACTTTATGGGTCCCTTCCCGAATTCGAATGGTTTCCTATATATTTTGGTAGCGGTGGATTACGTCTCAAAATGGATTGAAGCTGTTGCAACACGAACAAACGATTGTTTGTAAATTTGTTCAATCCAACATCTTCTCTCGTTTTGGTATTTCGCGTGTTATTATAAGTGATGGTGGTTCGCATTTCAAGAACTTTAATTTCGGGAAATTATTGAAGAGGTATAGCGTGAATCACCGGATTGCCACACCTTACCATCCGCAAACGAGTGGACAAGTCGAAGTGTCCAACCGTCAAATCAAAGAAATCCTCATGAAGGCGGTTAGAACGGATAGGAAGGATTGGTCGAGCAAGTTGGATGATGCGTTGTGGGCATACCGAACGGCCTACAAAACTCCGATTGGCACAACACCTTACCGGATGGTTTATGGAAAGGGTTGTCACTTGCCAATGGAGTTAGCGCATCGGGCACATTGGGCTATCAAGACGGTAAATGCGGATTATGATGAGGCGGGAAAGATGAGAAAGTTGCAATTAAGTGAGATAGAAGAGATTAGAGATGAGGCGTATGAGTGTGCATCGGCTTACAAAGACAAGCTCAAGAAGGTACACGATGCAAAGTTGAGGAAGAAAACCTTTGAAGTGGGTCAAAAGGTTTGGTTGTACAATTCAAGGCTCAAGATGTTTGCGGGCAAGCTTAAAAGCAAATGGATGGGCCCGTATGTCGTTCGGCGAGTTGGGAGGTTTGGTGATGTAGATATCCAAGATGAGCAAACAAATAAAAAAAAACGGTGAATGGCCATAGGTTGAAACCATACTTGGAGGGGAACGACATGAACAACTTGGAGCTTGATAAAGCGGGCTACATTCTACGCCCGGTCAATGAGGAACAACCATGAGAGGCCCAGGTTTGGTAGTGTAAATAGTTAGCATTTCATTTTGTTTGTTTTGTATAGGTTGCACATTTACCGTACTCGCTTGAAGCTTGTGTTTGAAACAAGTTTGGGGACATTCGGGTCACGAATTGCTCTAACATTGTGTTGAGGACAACACGAGACTTTCGAGGGGGTAGGGTAATTCCTACATGTTTTTGGAAAATTTAAAAAAAAAATGAAAAAACTGAAAAAATATTAAAAAGGCACTTAAAATCAAACATTTTGGCGAAATCAGGGTTGCCCAGGTACCACCGTAATTTACGGTGGTACCGTAATTTACGGTGGTGGTCAAAAGAATTTGGGCTTTACGGTAAATCGCTACTGTTTTACGGTAGAATTTTTTGTCCAGGTTACACCGTAATTTACGGTGTATACCGTAAATTACGGTAGACTGGGTAAACTGATCCGTCGTTCCTGTACAGCGATATAAAAAAATAATAAAATAAAATAACAAATAAAAAACGATCGGTCACGGGAACACACCCCATCCACTCCTTTTCCTTCATTCTTCCCTCACCACTAACATCATCTATCACTTTCATCTAAGACCCACAAGATCTTCAAACTCCATAACCTTCTTTCACCTTCAATCTTCCATATCTCTCTCAATTCTTAACCAAATCAAGTGAAATCTAGGTCTATCTTGGCTAATTTTTCACCTGATTTTGATAAGTTTCTGGTCTGAATCACAAACCCTAGGTCTGAAAAATTTTGGGGGTTTTTGAAGTTTTTGTTTCACAAGTGTTCTAGCATCTTCCAACAAAGGTATGGAAGTTTATTTGTTATGTTTTGATGATGCATTATGAAAAGTAAGGTTATTTTTGTTATTTGTTCATACCCACTTGCTTGTTCTTAGATTTTGTCATGAAATTAGTTACTTGAACATTGTTATGGTTTGTAGATGTAGGTTTGATGTAAAGTAGTGAACTTTTTGGGAATCTCTACATTGTAGAGACACCATGCCCAGTTTTTGAAAAAGATTTATAAACTTCTGGTTCACTAACATCTACAACCATAGTAACAAGCAAGTGTGGGGATATTTTGGATAGAAGGGTCTAATTTTTGTATTTGGTTGTGTTGTTTGCTTTGCTATGTGTGTAGGAAAATGGTACGAACGAAGGAAAGAGCCGGAGCAAGTTCGTCTT
The DNA here is from genome assembly GCA_030545235.1 of Helianthus tuberosus. Taxonomy (NCBI): domain Eukaryota; kingdom Viridiplantae; phylum Streptophyta; class Magnoliopsida; order Asterales; family Asteraceae; genus Helianthus; species Helianthus tuberosus. The sequence continues at coordinate 15,952,830 of CM060409.1, forward strand.
CTTCGTCTAAAGATAAGGGCAAGCAACCGGAACAACAACCAAGAAAAAGGCAATATTTGGGTAGAGTTGATGAAAGTGAAAGCGAGGATGAAGAAATGGAGTTGGACCCGACTGAAAAGCCAAAATGGGAGTCGGGTCCATTGGATGATCAGCCGGAGCATTGGCAACCGACATTATTCCATGAAAGTATGAACCGATTGAAAAACAAGGCATCTGCATTCATCTGTGAAAGGGAGGTGAGAGAAGTTGAATTTGGGCCGTTTGGTGTGTTTGCCAAATTCCGCGCTCTAGGATGGGAGTCGGCACTTAGTTGTTATGATAAGGATAGCAAGAACTTGTTCATGACCGAAATTCAAGAATGGATGGCAACCCTCAAGTGCAACACATACGACAGGCCATCGCAAATGAAGTTGATAGGTGAAGTGAATGGGATTAAGGTAGAGATGTCGTTCGACACATTGAAGAAATTGGGAAAATACGACAGTTTACCGGCTCGTGACTACATGATCCCTAGCCTTGATGATTTGTTTTTCAAACCGGATAAGCATCCTCGTTGGAATGATATGTTAGCGGCGTTGTTTTTTCCCGGTACTTATAGTGGAGTCTTGTACCGGAGGAACTTGAAGATAGAAGCGAAGTTGTTGCTAGCGATTTACATTTTAAATGTCATTCCGAGAAGAGGGGATAAGGAGCAAGTGAGGTACCCGGAAGTACCCATCCTCTATTCACTACTCAATGGGTCTCCGCGTTTTCCAATCCAATATTTGATTATGAACCACCTCTGGATTTGCCAAAATAAGTTGGGAAGAGATATTATCCCGTATTGCCGAATTATCACGGGATTGATGAAGCAGCAAAAGGCAATCACGTCAGAGGATAAAGGGGCAACAAAAAGGCATCAGCCTTTTACTTTAGACAAGTTGGGGATTGGTTGGACTTACACGCAATCAGAACGGTATCATAAGCTCAAGTCGGAGGGGCAGAGATGGAGAGCATTAAAAGTGGGTGCAAGGGATCTTCTACCGGGTGAAGCGGATGAGCCGGAAAGTGATGCGGAAGCTCCGAGTGGTGATGATGATTATGCGGACGAGTCGCATGGTGGTGAGAATGTGAATGTAGGCCAAGGGGGCATAGGTAGGGGTTATGGTGGTGCCTTTTTTGATTACACGGAGCGGTCCTATGAGCCAAAATGGGCTTACAATGGCACTATGCAAGAGGTTATCGAGAACCAACGTCCTCCGACACCCGTTTTTGAGTCATGGTCGGGTTCGGAGCGGACGTTATTTGATCAACACATGATGATGAGTGCAAGCATGGAGTGGTCTTTGAAGCATAACTTCGATCGTCAAGAGGCGTGGAATCGCACACACGCGTATTCTCATGAATTGGAAATGAATAATCGATACCATGATGACCAAACAAGAAGATTGCATGCAGATTGGCACGCCGGGCGGCCGGTGGTTGTGGATCCACAACATGTGGATTATGCGTCTCTACCACCTTACGATGGTAGTATATCGTATCCTACCCCGCCGCTCCATCATTCACAATGGATCGACCCGTGCCAACACGAAGGAGCTTCGCAACAAGGTGGGAGTAGTAGCGGTGCATTCGCTTTTGGAGAATGGAATGACATGATGTCTTCCATTTTTGGGCCTTCGCAGCCACGCTATTACTAGTCAGGTCGTGTTCCTTCCTTGTATATTTTGTGAATATTTATTTAGTTTGATATGTTTATGGTCGGGCGGTTGGGTGGTGTATGTTTGTGATGTTTTGTTTGGGTTGGGAGAGTTGGTGGTGTGATGTTTTAAAAGAAGAAAAATATAAATATATATATATATATAATGAAAAATAACAAAAAGAAATTTGTGGTTTGAGTGTTGAGCTTTTGGGTGATGTGAGTGTTGAGCTTTTGGGTGATGTGACAGATGTTTAGTGATCAAATCCTCCTAAAACCATACATTGGGGTCAACGTATCCCAAGTGTGGGGATGGGGGGAATTTTTGAAGTTTTTGAAAAAAATTTAAATCAAGCGAAACAATGTGAGAATTTGAACACTTTGGATTAACCCCAAATGATGCACCGGCAACCCTTGATACCCTTTTATTCTTGGTGAGAGTTGAAGCCACACATGTAAATAAATAATACTTGTCTTTGATGAGAGTGGCTACGGGTGGGGGTGCATTAGAACTTGTGCCTTGATACGGTTTGAGTCCTTAGTTGGATATGAATGCGAAAAGGATAAGGGCATTTAGGTGTCTCGTCTTTAGTGTGTGTGAGTGTGGGATTTGGGGGGTTGGACCTCATAAATTATATATATGAGCATGGTTGCGAGAGGGGCGGGGGGTTTGGACATTTAGTTGCCCAATTTTGTGCCTAAAAGCCCATCATTTGTTACCCTTTAGCTAGTTCCTAAAAAAAATTACCCAACTTGACCCGGTCTTATAGTGTTAGTAGTAGTTGAGTAGTTTGTAGATATTTTTGATGTTATATTATATGTTTGCTTTGATGTAAAAAAAAACAGAAAAAAAAAGAAAAATCAAGGAAAATGAAAAGAAAAAAAGAAGTGATGTTTAGTTACCTTGTATATAGTAGTTAAGTTTGATAGTTGTTTGTTTGTTTCTTTATGTAATAAAAGATTGGGTTAAGTTTTTGCTACTTCATATATATTCCATTTCCTTCCCATACACCTAGCCACGTTACAACCTTGAAAGTCCCTTTGATTTGCATTCATGTTTGGCACTTGATAGGAGAAGGATTGATTTAGGTACAAGCCTATAGTTGTGCAACAACCCGTTAGCCTTTGTGTGTCTAGCTTACAATTGCTAGTGCTTACTTGTTACCGAGAGGAGATATATAGCGAGGGGTGCGTTATTTTGGGTGTTAAAAAAGGGTTAGTAAAAGGACTACATGTTTACGCTTGGTTTACATTGATCACTTGTTGTGAAAACGGTTTGATGAGTTGCTTGGGACAAGCAACGGTTAAGTGTGGGGATGTGACGGGTGGTCCATTGGACAACCCTTAATGATGTTAAAAGACGGATTTATCCTTCACTTAATTGCGTAATTATCTTGAATTAGATAACTACAGTTGCTTATGTTTCAGGTATGTTTTGGGAGCTAAAAGTGGATAAAACGCTGCTTAGGATGGAACGGAGTGGAACGGGGCATGCATGGAAGGAACGAAGAAACAAAACCCAACATTCAGCGCTCCACCGTAAATTACGGTGGCCACCGTAATTTACGGTGGCCCTGAAACATGCCTAATCTCCACCGTAACACAGGCTCTAGCTACCGTAACATCTTGATGACCACCATAATTTACGGTGGAGACCATAAATTACGGTGGAGGCGACGGACAACTTCGTAACTGCTCATTAAAACGGTTTTTTATGGTGTCTTTTGGGATTATCTCATGATTGGACGTTTTCTCTGAACATTGGGGGCGATTTTGGCTGGTTCTACCTTGTTCCAAACAATTCTAAACATTTAGTTCTTGTTTTTGATTCGTATGAACTTGAATTTGGATGTTGTGATGATCAACCGAACAATGTCCGGCTAAACTTGTGGTGATCATCTTAGGTGAAGGTTTTCTTAAACTCTTGTGAGCTTGTTCCTTTATTTCTGGAATGATAACATTGTGTTGCTTTGTTTGTCATGGTGTTTGAGTAATTGATTGTAGCTTGTTAATTGGTATTGCAATTCTAGTCTAATCGTACGTTCTTGGTGTCGTTGACAATCGAGATATCACGGGAAGGGTTAGGGTTGGATATTGATTGATTGATCATCGGGAAACAATCTCGCACTCATATAATCCGAGTACTTTGTTCCCTTTTATCACAACAATTATTTAAACACGAGTTATGTCTATGTAACTCTTTCTAGTGGAATTTCACACAAGTGTTAAAAGAAACTGAATCCTAAGATGGTCATTGTTCTCATAATCTGAAGTAAAAATCCAATCTTGATTAGTAGTAATTGATAATTTAGTTTTCTAAAACAAACAATCCAAATCATTGATCTTTAATTTCTGCAAATTAGGTTAATTTTAGTTAAATCGCAAAGCTATAAAATCAACGCATTTTCCACATACTCCCTGAGTTCGATACCCATTTACCACTATTTATAGTTGTTATTTGGATTAAATTTGCGTGTACTACGACAGCACGTCAGTATGTAACTAGTTTGCATATATTAGTCGAAACAGGCCAAACCATATCATTTTTGTCTCAAAATACAGAATGTGTTTAGTATACCCACATTAAACAAGTATACAAGCTTGTTGGGTCAAAACCACATTCTAAACCGGTCTTCGCTTTATCATGAGTTTGAACCGTGTCTTACTTTTGAAAACTAACCGGTCTAAGTCTAAGCTTAATTAAAAACCCGTTAGGATTCTAATAGGTTATTAAAAACCTTCGTTCCAGATTAGGAGCCCAGTAAAAGCTATATGTACTTACTGATTTGATATACGGCTGGGATTGAATTTATATTTAGCTCAGGTAAATACTCTTAACTTATTTTCCCTATACGGGCTTGGGATACGGTACTATAAAAATACCGCTTGGTCGGGTATGTAGTTATTCAAATCGGATTGTGATTAATGTATTTACATAACTCGCTTTATTATGTATTATTTGGTGTATGGCCCTTGGGGGTTAAATGATCATGTCCCGGATATCCTTGGCATCATTTAAAGAAATGGCCACGACCTAAGAACGGGGTGTAGGCGTACACCTGACAGTTGCATATGTAAAAATTGGTAGCCCACTTAAAGGAATCAGCCTTGTGGGTATTATACCTGTGGCGTGTCAGTTAATCTAGACCGACCCTACAAACCGGCACTGACGGACGACAAATAAGTAAAACTGTATACAAGATTATTTTTGAATAATTGTCCCAAGTTATAAAAGATATTTTTGCCTAAGTGCATTCAAATTAAATTTTCAAACTCTTTTCAAAATGAGTCAGTTAAGTTGTATTTACCAGTGTAAACTGACGTATTTTTCAAAAAGGCTAAGTGCACGTACTAGATGAAATAGGCTGGCTACTCCAGGCATCACTACTCAAGTCTCGCAAGCTTTAGATGCCTTTAAGTCTGTTGAACGGTTTCCTTTTTATTTGATCCGCTTGTGGATCTGTTTCAACAATTTGTGATACTTAATATTACAATTTTATTCAGTTGAAATATATCTATCTTTTGCTTCCGCTGTGCATTATAATTTGTGTTGTTTGACTATGATGATATCAACTACGTCACGATACTCCCCACCGGGCCCACCGGTAATACGTGGAACTGTCGGGGTGTGACACCGGGTCACCGCTCTAGCTTCGACGTGTGGCTGCCACGTGGCAGCTCCGGGCTGCGCCTCGTTGATGAGCGCTCGCGCCCCGCGTTGACTAAGGGGTGGTCTTACGCGGCCCGCCAGAGACCATTTATTCTTGTTTTTATTTAATTTTAATAAAAGTAAAGGTATTCGGGGTCTGCTTTCGTATACGGGGTGTATTTTAGGACGTATTAGGGCACTCTAAATATTTTTAGGGTGTCGGGTTGTTATACTGCTGATTCTGAGGATGTCTTTGTTTTCAAAGTAAAATCTGAAGAACCATTTCCCTCAAAGAAACGAGGGTGGTTTAGTAGGGGAGCTCATGAAAGGAGAAAAAGAATGAAAAAAACTCTAACAACGCAAGATAGCAAATAAAGAAAGAAATACCCAAAACCAGGAAACTAGACCCCTATGGGAGGAAGAACTGGATAGGAAATTAGTAGATTTTCACATGGTTGGAAATGTAGAATTTGGAAACGTAGGAGGAGAAGTTAATCCTAACCAAGTAGCTGAACCACAACTTCTACCCTTATTCCCTAACCAACCTATGGAACTAGAACAGAATCAGGAAAACCAATTCCAAATCCCAGCATTTGACCCAAATGAGATACCTAGAATTCTAGCACCAATCCATTTAGACTATGATCTGTGGTGGGATAACAACTGGTCAATTCAGGAAATATTAAACAACCCATACCCTTACGGAGAACCCATACCACGTTACCTTGAACCAGTGCCAGCCCCATTACCACCAATGAACCAAGAAAATATGGAAGAACTTCGCCAGTATGGTGAAGAGTTAGTTGAGGAGGGAAACCGAATCCGCCAATAGGAGAAAAACTCGTCTGGAAATATGACAAGCGTGAGATGCAGTTCTAGAAAAACCGACACCTAATATATATATATATATGTGTGTGTGTGTGTGTGTGTGTGTGTTTTAGTTGCTTTGAAAAAAAAATATGGATGCAGATAAACTAATATATATATCAGTTGTAATTTGTAATAGATGCATGCATAATTATGAAAAAAGAGTAAGTCGCAATGATCGACGTTTTTTGGTTCAATCTGCTTGAATGTTTGTTTGTATTAATTTTATTCTGTGATATTAATGCCTGATAAATATTTACAATTCAGATGGAAAACGAAGTAAATCAGGAAAACCAGAATAATGATAATAATGGAAACCAAGTGAATAACAGTGCCATCGAACAGACAGTAGCACAAGGAATCATAGACGCTATGCTATACATTATCAAGACTGTTAAAGAGGCAAAAAATAATAATTCTGTAATTGGAAGTAAACATGCACCCACTAAACCAAGTCACAGCGTGAATGGAACTCACGGACCACTTATCCAAGCTCAAATTCCAAAACGAAGAAGAACCATCTCATATGGTTGTTCTTATTAAGAATTCTTAGCCTGTAAACCAATAGAATTCTCAGGCAATGAAGGAGCCATTTCAGCATTGCGCTGGATAGAAAAGACAGAAGCAGTCTTAAAAATAAGTAAATGCGCAGATGAAGATAAGATCATGTTTGCTTCTAATCTTTTTAAGAATGCAGCCTTAGAATGGTGGAATACTATTCTCCAATTTAGAGGAAGTGACTGGGTTTATAACATGGAATGGACCAACTTTAAGGAGATAGTTGAAAGGAAATTTTGTCCTCCTCATGAAAAAAGAACAGATTTCCAATAAGTTCTTAAATCTTAAAATGACTGGAATAGATTGCAAGGGTTATACTACCATATTCTTTGAATATGCTAGGATTAACGGGAGATCAGACATGTAGTCAAGGCAGCTAGACCCCAAACCATAGAAAAAGCAGTAGAACTCGAACCGATGAATTGGTACGTACGCAAGAGGAAAACCAGAGAAAAAACCTACCTTAAAAGCTTACCCAAGAATTTCGTTATGGTAATTCCTACTGTGGAAAAGGATCAGGTTCTTCTTCTTCACCAAATTGCAAGTATTGCAAACGGAAGCATTCAGGAAAATGCTCGATATACTGCAACTTTTGCAAAATATCTGGACATAAGGAAGAAGACTGTAGGAAGAAAGCGAGCAATAGAATATGCTATAATTGTGGAGAAGTTGGGCATATTAAACCGAACTATCTGAAACTAGCTCTAGCAGCAGACAACAAAGCTAAGACAACCGGAGGACCCAAGAAAAATGCCAGAGCGTTCGTTCTGACAGCTGAAGAAGCCAAGATGATTCCAGATGTGATTTTCAGTACGTTTTTAGTTAATGATGTTTACGCTAAAGTATTATTTGACTCTGGTGCAAACCAAAGTTTTATCAATACTTCTTTTTGCAAACTTCTCAATCAACCATTAACTAAACTTCAACAAGACTGTCTGTTGGAGACGGCAAATGGAGATTCTGTCAAGATAAGCGAAATCATGCAAGAAGCAAGGATAGGAATTCTAAACCATAACTTTACTGCTAACCTTTTTTCAATGAATCTGGCCGAATTCGATGTCGTATTAGGAATGGATGGCTGGTAGCCAATCATGCTAGTATTTTATGTGATTAAAAGTCTGTGCAAGTAAGTACACCAGAGGGTGAAAAGATCACAATTAAAGGAGACAAGCCAACCAGGTCAACAAAGTTCATCTCTGTGATGAAAGCTACAAGTTACACAAGGAAACAAGGAATAGTGTATATGATTTCATTAATCATTAACACTAAAGGAAAAAAAATTAAAAGATATTCCCGTAATATCTAAATTTTCAGACATTTTTCCAGAAGAGCTACCTGGATTACCGCCAGATCGAGAGGTTGAATTTAGAATTCACCTAATACTAGGAACGACACCAATTGCCAAAGCACCGTATCGACTAGCACCAATGGAGATGCAGGAATTGAAGAAACAGCTGGAAGAATTACTAGAGAAAGGTTTCATACAACCTAGCTCATCGCCATGGGGAGCACCGGTGTTATTTGTCAAGAAGAAATATGGATCGATGTGTATGTGCATAGATTACAGGGAATTGAATAAAGTTACGATTAAAAATCGGTACCCACTACCGAGAATCGATGATCTGTTCAATCAACTTCATGGAGCTCGATTCTTTTCTAAAATAGATTTATGCTCAGGATATCATCAACTAAAAGTACAGGAAGAGGATATTCCTAAAACTGCTTTCAAAACAAGGTACGGTCATTATGAATTTATAGTCATGCCATTTGGTTTAACTAATGCCCCAGCTGCATTTATGGACATGATGAACAGGATATGTAAACCATACCTAGATAAATTCATAGTTGTCTTTATAGATGATATTCTAATTTACTCCAAGACTAAGGAAGATCATGCAGAGCATTTGCATATACTTCTAACATTGTTGAGAAAAGAAAAGGCTTTATGTTAAATTCTCAAAATGCGAATTCTGGTTGCAAGAAGTGCAATTCCTTAGACATCTGGTTAATCATGAAGGAATTCATGTGGATCCCACAAAAATCGAGGCGATTACTAACTGGAAAGTCCCTGAGTCACCAACGGAAGTAAGAAGTTTTCTTGGATTGGCAGGATATTATAGACGTTTTATTCAAGGTTTCGCTAGAATAGCCATTCCATTAACCAAACTAACATGCAAATCAGTTAAGTTTGAATGGGGACCAAAACAGGAGGAAGCATTTAGGATTTTAAAGCAAAGATTAACCAACACACCCATACTCGCGTTGCCAGAAGGAACTGAAGACTTTGTAGTCTACTGTGACGCGTCTAAGTTAGGATACATATGTGTATTGAAGCAACGTCAAAAGGTTATAGCCTATGCTTCTAGACAACTTAAGAAACATGAAGAAAATTATACAACCCATGATCTAGAATTAGGAGGCAAAATTTTTGCCCTTAATATTTGGAGACACTATCTTTACGGTAGTAAGTTTGTTGTATTTACAGATCATAAGAGTTTAAGATATGTTTTTGGGCAAAAGGAATTAAACATGAGACAGAGACATTGGATGGATGTCACACCCCGATATTTCCACGTATTACCGGTGGGCCCGGTTGGGAGTATCGTGACGTAGTTGATATCATCATAGTCAATAATCACAGTTCAATGCACAGCGGAAGTCTAAAAGTAAATTATATTACAAACCGAATCAAAAGTAACATGAGTATTACAAACGGAATGTAAAAGGATCCACAGGCGGATCAAAACATAGGAAATATTGTTCAACAGATTTTTAAGTGACAAAGCTTGCAAGACTTCTTTATTTATTCACTCAGGAGTAGCCAGCCTATTTCGCATAGTACCTGCACTTAACCTTTTGGAAAATACGTCAGTTTACACTGGTAAATACAATTAATCGACACTTTTGAAAATGTTTATTAAAATTGATTTAAATGCACAAGGCACAAATATTCTTTTATAACTTGGATAACTATCTAAAAATAATCTTGTAAAAGAATTATATGTTTATTATACGTTCAGTAGCCCGGGTTGAATACCGGGTTAAAGATTAATAGACACACCACATAATATAACCTACGGCGAGTTATTCTCGAACAGGCAGGTATATCATTTTACATACGCACCGGCAGGTGTATGCCTACACCCCGTGCTTAAGTCGTGGCCATTTCAATGAATGAGCCGAGGATATCCAGGACATGGTCATTAACCCCCCAAAGGCTTTAACAAACAAAACAGATTAAACGGGTTATCTCAATGAATTAACCTTCATACGATTAAAGATTCAATACCCGACCAAGCGGTATTTTATATACCGTATCCCAAGCCCGTATAAGGGAAAATAAGTTAAAAGTATTTATCTGAGAAAAATATACAGATTTATCTCAGCCGTATACAATCAGCAAGTGCAAATATCTTTTACTGGGCTCCTAAATCTGGAACGAAGGTTTTAATAACCTATTAGATTCCTAACGGGTCTTTACTTAAGTTTAAACTTATACCGGTTAGTTTTAAAGAAAGGTTTATGGTTCAAAACGCAAGACTAAGCGAAGACCGAATTAGAATGTGATTTAGACCCGACAAGTATGAATACTTGTATAATATGGGTAAACTAAACACATTCTGGATTTTGAGGTAAAAATGATAAGGTTTGACACGTTTTGGTCAATTTATGCGAATTAGTCACATAAACCGCACCGAACGCGAAAAAGCATAACGGGTAACCAAATGAGTCATGAACAGGTTCCACAAGTTAATATGCTTTAAATATGTTATGATATCAGTAGGATACCTTCCATTATGCCCAAACGAATTTAAAATCAAATTAAGCCCCGTAGGGGTATTTTGGTCATTTTTAAGGTTATAAAAGAGATTAAATATTAGTCTGAGGTTCTGGTCTAAAACGATCAGTAAAAATATTCATTTTTGCGAGTCATATCCATGGGGTATTGCATATATGTGAAATTTATCATTTATAACCAAATTATGCGCCGTAGGGGCATTTTGGTCATTTCACATAAGCTTTAAGGGTCAAATTTGGAAATCTGAGTTCAAAACTTTTACTTACTGTTAAAGTATAAAAATTTACTTAAAACATCAGTAGGTATTAAGTCTTATGTGCCAAAAATAGTTTTAACCCTTACTATGCGTTTAAAACGCGTAAAAAGTCGGTTTTAAGCGATTTTCAGGTTATATAAGAAAAGCTGAAATTTTTATCAATCCAAAAGGCTAAAAATATTTTATTTAACTTATGAAATCAGTAGCAAAAAGTTTGGTATCAAAATGTTATGTAAAACTCACTTTATTCAAGAAAAGGGTATAACCGTCAATTACCGAATCAAGGCAAGAACCCCATGTTATGATCAGTTTAAAAATAAATAAAAATCTTCAAAAATTTCAAAATATTATATTACATCAGTGGGTAAAAGGTTTGGTGTCAAAATTTGGGTTTAAATAGGCTTTATGCTAATAACGCCGTTTAATTAATAAAAAGCTTTCAAGTTACGATATTGAGCATAACTCCTAATTTAGACCTCAAACTGATGTCAAATTTTTAGGACATGTTTATAAATCAGTAATAAACGTTTTTTGTCCTCTCACAATTTCAAAAATCTTGTTTTAAAATCAAAAGGGCATAATGGTCAACATTTAAGCAAATAACGGAAACATGCAATGAACTAGGATTACAAAGGAAACACATTGTATAAACTCATAGGGTTATACTTACATGTAATATGGTCCTAATGGAACCCTAAGGCATATCTAAACTAAGTTAATTTGGGTCAGAACTGAGAGTCAAAGCAAAAGTCTTCTTTTGCGACTTTCGGTTCCGAACCGAGCCTAAACTCAGAATTGTCGGGTTGAACATGCTTAGACATGTTCTCACATTAATTACCAAGTTATATTAGTGTTAAAACAGGTGCCATAACCTCTGCATTGTTAGTTATGAGTTTATTTGCAAAATAGCTTTCTGTTGACTTTTTAATATTAAGTTTGACCCGACAATTGACCAAGTTAGAGTGGAAATCAGAGGGTGCCCTTATAAGGGTTTATTACCCATATAATTACCAACTCATAGCCACTTTCAATTCGAAAAATGGTTGGACCATTAGTGATTAATCACTAAGTCAAAGCTTAATTACGATAGCTTTGTCTTTTGATCATTAAGCTAATTAATACTTAACTAAGGAGGCTAAGAACACTTACATTAGTCCTTAGCAAGAAGATTTAGATTAGAGAAAGCTCCTTGGTCAGCAGGAAGCTTCAGAGAGTGTGCTTGAATGAAAAATTCAAATGTGCAAGAACAATGTTACAACAAAGGCTCCTTATATAGGAATTTAAACTTCATAAGATCATTCCACACAGGTCTATAATTGATTCCTGATCATCCCAGGTGTCCCCTATGCATGAAATACTGTTGGCTCAGTCCCTAAATTCGAAAACAAGCTTCCTAAGGCAGTGGAACTGGCTGGACAGGCAGCTGTCCATTTTTCTACCCAGCTACAGGTCTTACGGACCGTAAGCTTAGGGCCTTACGGTCCGCATCCGCTTTTTAATTTTTATCGCCCAGATCAGCCACCGTATGGTCCGTAAGGTGGTCTCTTTGCGGTCCGTAAGACTTGGTCAGAAGACAAAAAATTTGAGAATTTTTAACATTTCACCATGCAACCTATCATACCTCGAATCTTTGGTTATTATTAGTAGTAAGGGCCCTCATGATCAGGTCTGTAACATTCAGAATGCATTCCATGCATTAGTGTTGCCTTGGAGTCTTGTGAAAAGGCCATTAAATGTAGATTTGTCACATTATATACATGTGATCCCATTTCTTTGAATGTTGATTTATTTATTACAAGATTAACCGGATACTCATGAAATCCTTATCAGATTTTCAAGAGAATGTAAAAATGTTAAAAGGTCACTCAGAGGTAATAATTAACATGTTGATGCTTACTTGATCCGGGTTCATAACACGCTTTAAATTTCATGACATGTGTCTTTATTATATTGGGCATGATTTTTATGAGGTGTTACATCCTCACCCCCTTAGAAGAAATCTCGAGATTCACTGAAATAAATGAGGGTACTTCTGTTTCATTGTGGATTCAACCTCCCACGTGTATTCGGGACCTCTACGTGCATCCCATTTAACCTTCACAATCGGTACACACTTCTTCCGAAGCTTCTTAACCTGTCGATCCTCGATCGACAATGGTTTTTCAACAAACTTTAAGCTCTCATATATATGCACATCCTTATGTGACATGGCTAGCAATTCATCGGCTAGGCATTTCTTCAAGTTGCAGATGTGAAATACATTATGGATTCCACTGAGCTCTTCAGGCAGGTTTAACTTGTAAGCCACTGTTCCGACACATTCGATGATCTCGAATGGTCCTATGTATCTTGGGCTTAACTTGCCTTTCTTGCCAAAACGCATTACCCCTTTCCAAGGTGATACCTTAAGTAACACTTTGTCACCTACCTCAAATTTTAGAGGTTTACGCCTTTTATCTGCGTAGCTTTTCTGCCTATCCCTGGCAGCTTTGAGACGATCATGTATCTGCACAATCTTATCTATCGTTTCCAGGACTATATCTGGTCCTATTAGTTGGACATCTCCAACTTCCGCCCAACAAACGGACGTCCTGCACTTTCTTCCATACAAAGCTTCAAAAGGTGCAGCTTGAATACTCGAATGATAGCTATTATTGTACGAAAATTCGATCAATGGAAGATGATCGTCCCACCTTCCACCTAAATCAATAACACAAGCTCGTAGCATATCTTCAAGTGTTTGTATCGTACGTTCGCTCTGACCATCCGTCTGAGGATGATATGCAGTGCTGAAATTTAATCGAGTACCTAATGATTGCTGGAAGCTTTTCCAAAAGTGTGATGTGTATCTTATATCTCTATAAGAGATAATAGACACTTGTACTCCGTGAAGAGATAAAATCTCGTCCACGTACAGCTGAGCTAACTTGTCAGAGCTGTGTGTTTCTTTAATGGGTAAGAAGTGCGCTGACTTAGTCAGTCTATCCACTATAACCCAAATAGTATCATTCCCTCGCTTTGTTTTTTGGTAACTTAGTGATAAAATCCATAGTTACCATTTCCCACTTCCATGTGGGAAGTTCCGGCTGTTGTAGCAAACCTGACGGCTTCTGGTGTTCAGCTTTAACTTGCGCGCACGTCAAACATTTGGCCACATAAGTGGCTATAGACTTCTTCAAGCCTATCCACCAATAATTTGCCTTTAGATCCTGGTACATCTTATCACTGCCAAGATGGACTGAGTATTTAGAACTATGAGCTTCTTGGAGAATCACATCTCTAAGCCCTCCATAAATTGGAACCCATATTCTACCATTCAATCTTAGGATTCCATCCTTGCCATACGACAATTGTTCAGCAATTACGCCTAACTTCTCACTCGGATAATTAGCTTCTAACACGGGTTCCTTCTGAGCGGCTAACAACCTTTCATTCAAGCCGTTTTTCAATTCAATGCTCTTGGCATTGATTCTAATGGGCTTAACCCTTTCCTTTCTGCTCAAGCGTCAGTGACCACATTCGCCTTGCCTGGATGATATCGGATTTCACAATCATAGTCGTTCAATGTTTCCATCCAGCGACGCTGTCTCATATTAAGGTCCTTCTGGTTAAATAGATGTTGAAGGCTCTTGTGATCATAATAGATCACACACTTGGTACCATATAAATAATGCCTCCAAAGTTTTAGTGCAAACACCACGGCTCCCAATTCCAAGTCGTGGGTGGTGTAATTCTTTTCGTGCACCTTTAATTATCGGGAAGCATAGGCAATAACTTTGCCTTTTTGCATAAGCACACATCCCATACCTGTGTGCGATGCGTCACAATATACCACAAACTCTTCAATTCCTTCCGGCAATGTTAACACAGGAGCATTGCTTAACTTCTTTTTAAGAATATCAAAGGATTCTTGTTGCTTAGGACCCTAGTCAAACTTTATATTCTTACGGGTTAATGATGTTAAAGGTGCAGCAATCCTAGAGAAATTTTCAATAAAACGTCTATAGTATCCTGCTAGACCCAAGAAGCTACGAATCTCCGTGGGTGTCTTCGGCTCCTGCCAATTCATAATGGCTTCAATTTTAGCGGGATCCACCTGGATACCACGCTCACTTACAACATGTCCAAGAAATTGGACTTCACGTAACCAGAACTCACATTTAGAGAATTTAGCATAAAGCTTTTCTCGTTGAAGAAGTTTAAGAATACTCCGAAGGTGTCTTTCGTGATCGGCTTGATTCTTTGAGTAAATGAGAATGTCATCAATGAAGACAATGACAAACTTGTCCAAATACGGCTTGCAGACACGATTCATGAGATCCATGAATGCTGCAGGTGCATTAGTGAGCCCAAAAGGCATCACCAAGAACTCATAATGACCGTATCAAGTCCTGAAAGCGGTCTTGTGCACATATTTTGTAAGGACCTGCAAAAATGTCCAAAAACGACCCGTAAGTGAAAACCCGGACCCCTGAAACCCTAGTGCTCATGAAAAAACCAAGAAATCAAGATTTTTAGGCTTCTCGCGGGCCGCGTAAGCCATAAGGCTAGGTTTACGTGGGCCGTGACAGCACAACAATTGACCGGGACATGTTTTAGGCCACATGTCAGCCACGTGGCGGGCCTACGCGTGACACGCTAGCCTTAGACGTAGAATAGGTGGCCCTCGCGGGCCGCGTAAGAGTCTTGTGAAGGTTTACGCGGGTCGCGTAAAACACAAAAAGTTGCTATAAATGGGACATGCATGGGTTGATCGTCTGTGCTCGAGAAACTTTACAAAATCACTCACTGTATGCTCGAAATAAAGTTTAAAGTAGGAAAACGCTGCTACAATAAAGGGTAATAACTCAATCACTGCTACGATACATTGTCCGATCGATTGAAGCCGATCCGATGGATGTTTAAGTGCTTCCCGTATTGGGGCTATACTTTGCCATTCGTCGTGAGGGTTTTGATTTCGTGAGTTTATCGTAAATGTTGTATTAAGTTACTAACCTAGTTTCGTGTGCATTGTTATTTAACTAGGTTACCAGGCTAAAATCAGTAGGCAAAACTCTGCCCGTCTAAAATTAGCAATGTGAGTCATTCTCTTTTCATCAAATTGCTTTACAAAACCCTAAATGTTTTCCAGTTATGCTTTGCAGTGATTAAGTCTTTGCTAATCTTTAATTACTGGCAGTATGTGGGGGTTTTGTGCACATTACTACTAACGATTTATCACTTAGGTGGGCGAGCCTAATTTGTGATATGTCCACAGTCATAGATTCGGTCGGGTGACAGCTGAACCAGCTAATTAAAATAGGGGCAAATATAAAAACCCTTAATGCTGTAAACTATAACAATGTGTCATTTTATGTAAACTGAATGACTCGCCAGTATTTTCCCGCTGATAAAATCTTTTTAAACATGTTTCAGGTGATTTACTGTGAACCAGTAATAAGTACCATGTAGCACACCAGTTTGAAGAATGTGGCTCAGTAAACAAAATAAATAAACATGTTGTTTTCGTAAAACTAAGGAATTTCCTCGTGAAATTTCCTTTATTGTAAATTATGGGGTTAGTCCCAAAGTGTGAAATAAAATAATTGGGCATTTTCAGTTTTCATGATCCTGTTAAAATTTTCGCTACCAAATAAAATATCAATACCACGGGTTTCTGTCCCGCGGCTCTGGAAACGGGTAAAACCGGGTCGGGGGCTGTGACAGAAAAAGGTGGTATCAGAGCCACTGATTTAAGCTAATTAAGTAGTTAGAAATACTTAATTTTTCAAATTGCTATTTGGTAAT
This sequence comes from Helianthus tuberosus, assembly GCA_030545235.1. Lineage (NCBI taxonomy): Eukaryota > Viridiplantae > Streptophyta > Magnoliopsida > Asterales > Asteraceae > Helianthus > Helianthus tuberosus. The sequence continues at coordinate 15,969,424 of CM060409.1, forward strand.
TTTGTGACAAATTTAAAGTGATAAATAAATTATTAAATTAAGTTTGTGTGTGTGTTTTTTTTTTCACATATGCTAACAGCATGAATGAGTTGTCTGAAGCTCTTCAGAATCTCACTATCTACTCTGCTGATATGGAAGTTCCCGGGGGCTTTTCCGGTTATCAGGCCGATGCTGAAAAACCTATGGAATTCCAGGCTCAGGCCCAGGAGAAACCCAAGCCGAAAAAGAGAAGGAGAATCTTGGACTGGAAACGTGGGCGTAGGAAGAAGCCAGCTGCACAGAAAGTTTAAAAGATTGAGGATCCAAAGGATAAAGGAAAAGGAAAAGAGATCGGGGAAGGTTCAGGGCAAGCCCAGGAAATGCCACCATGGGAGGAACTTGATCGCAAACTGACGAATTGTGACCTCATCGGACCTGCCAATGAAAACCTCTTCAATTACCCCGCTGAATCACAACTTCTCGTTAATTTGCAACCTGCTATCCCAGATCCTATTGTCAACCACCAACTTCTACCCGGAGAATTGGAGGAATGGTGGATAAGTGACTGGCGGTTTCAGAATTTCATGAATAACCCTAATGTTTATTTTCCCCAGTTTGACCCGGAGCCTGCACCAAACCCACCTATGAGCACAGAGAACTTGGCTGAACTCCACCACAATGGCGAGGAGCTGGTGGACGCAGTAAATAGAATTTGGGAAGTAGGGGAGAAAATCACGTGGAAATACGACGAGAGGGAACGTCGTTTCTGAAGGGGCCGGTTAACTGTGGTGGTGGTGATGTTGTGTTTGTATAATAATAATAATAATAATAATAATAATAATAATAATAATAATAATAATAATAATAATAATAACAATAATAATAATAATAGAAATATAACTATGTAAAATAACAAAAAAATAAAACTTTTGTAATATAACTAGTGTGTATCGATGCATACTAATATACATAAAAATATGAAGTCGCAAAGTCGACAATTTTGGCTATACGTGTTAACATGATTTTTGTGATTGCCTTATTGTGTTTGGTTGTTATCTATTTAGTGACAATAATTTGCTTATATTATTAATTATCAGATGGAACACGCCGTCAATGAGCCAGTTAACGAAGTTAACCAATCTGAGCAAAACAATGAGGATCACTTTCTTAATAGGCAAGATATAGAAAATATCGTTGCCCAGGGAATAGCCAATGCTATCCCCGCAATCGTCGCTGCTGTTAAAAACCCCGTTGAACCATCACAAGCCAACCACAGCAAACGTACTCGCGATGACAACTTCAGTAATAGTGTAAATGGGGGCGGCAACAATAATAATAATGATGTGATGCAAGCCCCATTTCTTAAGAAAATGAAAGCTGCAACTCCTGGTTGCACTTAAAAGGAATTTCTTGCTTGTAAACCAATAGAATTTACAGGTAATGAAGGGGTAACTGCTGCACTGCGTTGGTTAGAGAAAACCGAAGCAGTAATTAAAATAAGTAAATGTGCTGAGGAAGAAAAAGTTATGTATGCGTCACACCTTTTTAAAGAAGGGGCATTAGAATGGTGGAACACGGTACTACAAGCCAAGGGAAGTGATGTGGCTTATGCCATGAATTGGGAAGAATTTAAGAGATTGGTGGAAAGAAAATTATGTCCCGAATATGAAAAGGAACAAATGACAAATAAGTTCCTAAACCACCGGATGGTGGATGTTGACTGTCGAGGATACACTTCAACATTCTTCGAGTATGCTAGAGTTGTACCAACCCTGGCTTCGCCAGAACCGGTACTTATATCTCGCTATATTTGGGGTTTGATTAGCGAGATTCGTGATATCGTCAAAGTTGCGAGACCCCGCACAATTGACGATGCAGTGGAATTAGCCAACACCTTGACTGATGGGCTGGTACGTACAAGAGAAGAAAACAGGAAAAAGGAATTGGCCCAAAAGATTATCCAAGGATTTCGTGTGGGTAATAATTTCAAAAGAAAGGGGACTGGGTCATTTTCCATCCCGCCATTTTGCGGAAATCGCAAGAAGAAACATTTTGGAAGATGTAAAGAAAATTGCAATTTCTGCAAAAATTCCGGGCCATCGGGAGGAGGAATGCAAGAAGAAATCAAAGATCTGCTACAATTGCGGAGAAGCCAGACATTTCAGACCAGAATGCCCTAAGCTGGTCAAGCCAGCTGATAACAAGGCTAAACCTGCTGAAGGGACTACTAAGAAAAATGCAAGAGCCTTCCAGCTGACAACCCAAGAAGCAGATCTGATCCCCGATGTGATAGCTGGTACGTTCCTAGTTCATGGTGTTTACGCAAAAGTATTGTTTGATTCTGGTGCAAACCAAAGTTTCATAAATACTTCATTCTGTCAAGCCCTTAAGCAACCTTTAACCAAACTTAAACAGGTTTTTACGGTAGAAACTGCAGATGGGAGTTCTGTCAACATAGATAAGGTTTTGCAAGAAGGAATAATAGAACTCTTAGGCCATAAATTCTCTGCAACCCTGTTACCTATGAATTTAGCTGGATTCGATGTCGTGCTAAGAATGGATTGGTTAGTAGCCAACCATGCTCGAATCCTCTTTGACAAGAATTCCATAGAAATTCATACACCTACAGGAGAAATAATTATGGTTACAGGAGATAAGCCACGAAAACCAATGAAATTCATTCCAGTAATGAGAGTGGCCAGTTATTCAAGAAAACAAGGAATAGTGTATATGGTTTCGATAGTTATTAATACTAAAAGTAAGGAACTCAAGGAAATTCCAGTAGTATCGGAATACCCTGATATATTCCCAGAAGAATTACCTGGATTACCACCTAATAGGGAAGTAGAATTTAGAATTCATCTAATTCCTGGTACTACACCGATAGCTAAGGCACCTTATCGGTTAGCACCCACCGAAATGTTAGAATTGAAAAAGCAGTTAGATGAATTATTAAGCAAAGGATTCATACAACCTAGTTCATCCCCGTGGGGAGCACCAGTGTTGTTTGTGAAAAAGAAAGATGGTTCGATGCGAATGTGTATCGATTACAGGGAATTGAATAAGGTTACAATTAAGAATCGATACCCATTACCTAGGATTGATGATCTTTTCGATCAACTCCAAGGAGCTAGATATTTTCTAAAATAGATTTGCGCTCCGGATACCATCAGTTGAAGGTACAAGAAGAAGACATACCTAAAACTGCTTTTAGGACTAGGTATGGTCACTACGAGTTTACAGTCATGCCCTTTAGACTAACAAATGCTCCTGCAACATTCATGGACATGATGAATAGAATCTGTAAACCGTATTTGGATAAATTTGTAATTGTCTTCATTAACGATATACTTATTTATTCCAAAAGTCAGGAAGAGCATTGTGAGCATCTGCATGCACTCTTAACATTATTAAGAAAGGAAAAGCTTTATGCCAAATTCTCGAAATGTGAATTTTGGCTACAGGAGGTGCAATTTTTAGGACATATGGTGAATCACGAAGGTATACACGTAGATCCTTCTAAGATAGAAGCCATCCTAAAATGGAAAGTCCCGTAATCAGCTACGGAAGTTAGAAGTTTTCTAGGATTAGCTGGATATTACAGGCGCTTCATAAGAGATTTTTCTAAGATAGCTGTGCCATTAACTAAGCTAACCTTTAAAACAGTTAAGTTTGAATGGGGACCCAGGCAAGAAGAAGCCTTTAAGATTTTAAAGCAAAGGTTAACAAACACCCCTATTCTAGCCTTGCCAGAAGGAACATAAGATTTTGAAGTTTACTGTGACGCTTCTAAGTTAGGATTAGGATGTGTGTTGATGCAATGCAAGAAGGTAATTGCATATGCCTCAAGACAATTGAAAAAGCATGAGGAAAACTATACGACTCATGACTTAGAGTTAGGAGCCATAATTTTTACCCTTAAGATTTGAAGACATTATCTGTACGGGAGTAAGTTTACTGTCTACACAGATCATAAGAGTTTGAGGTACATATTTGGGCAAAAGGAATTAAACATGAGGCAAAGAAGATGGATGGAAATTCTAAGTGACTACGACTGTTATATTCAATATCACGAAGGAAAGGCAAATGTAGTAGCAGATGCCCTAGGTCGTAAGTATCATGAGAAACAAAGACGAATTCGTGCTCTTAGATTAAGTTTACAATTGGATTTAATGGAACAACTGAAGAATGTTCAGGAAGTAGCAATCCAGGATGATGTTGAAGAAATGAAGGGACGGATAAAAGAACTAGAGCAAGGGGTCGATGGAATTTGGAGATTCCACAAGAAAAGAATGTGGGTACCTAAGCAAGGAGACTTAAGAAATAAAATTTTAGAGGAGGCCCATAAATCTAGGTATACCAATGCATCCTGGTAATAATAAGATGTACCAAGATTTAACGAATAACTTCTGGTGGATAGGAATGAATAAAGACACAGCTAGGTATGTCTCTAAGTGCTTAACTTGCTCGCAGGTTAAGGCAGAACACCAGAAACCCTCAGGTCTACTACAACAATTAGAAATGCCCGTATGGAAATGGGAACTAATAACCATGGACTTTGTTACTAAGTTACCCAAAACCAGAAAAGGTAACAACGCAATCTGGGTGATTGTGGATCGATTAACCAAATCAACCCATTTTCTACCCATGAAAGAAACCTTTAGCATGGAAAGGTTAGCAAAGTTGTACGTAGACAAAGTAGTATCCTTACATGGAGTCCCACTCTCCATTGTATCAGATAGGGATAGTCGCTTCACTTCACACTTCTGGACAAGTTTCCAAGAAGCCATGGGAACGCGACTAAATTTAAGTACAGCTTACCATCCCTAAACAGATGGACAAAGTGAAAGGACGATCCAAACCATGGAAGACATGCTTAGAGTGTGTGTTACAGATTTTGGTGGAAACTAGGATGACCACCTACCTTTAATTGAATTCTCCTATAACAATAGTTATCATACAAGTATCGAAGCTGCCCCATTTGAAGCACTGTATAGATAGAAGTGTCGAACTCCAGTGTGTTGGGTAGAAATAGGAGAAAGTCAATTATCAGGTCCCGAGATTGTGCAAGAAACCACCGACAAGATCACTCAAATCAAGGAAAGACTAAAGACGGCTCGAGATCGCCAGAAAAGTTATACAGACAATCGACATAAGCCGTTAGAATTTCAAGTTGGAGACAAGGTACTATTGAAAGTTTCTCCTTGGAAAGGAGTAGTTCGATTCGGTAAGAAAGGAAAGCTGAATCCAAGGTACATAGGACCATTCTCAGTAATCCAGCGAATAGGACCAGTTGCTTATCGCTTACAACTACCAGAAGAGCTAGCTGGAGTACATGACGTATTTCACATATCCAACCTCAAGAAATGTCTATCTAACGAATCTCTGATAGTACCTCTTCAAGATATAGAGGTAAATGAAAAATTGAAGTTCGTGGAGAAACCGCTCCAAATGGAAGACAGAAAGATTAAATTCCTCAAACACAAAAGATTGGTACTAGTCAAGGTCAAATGGGATTCAAAAAGAGGACCTGAGTACACCTGGGAGCTGGAATCAGAAATGAAGCGAAAGTATCCTCGCTTATTTCAGTAAATCTCGAGGACGAGATTTTAAATAAGGTGGGGAGGATGTAAGGACCTGCAAAAATGTCCAAAAATGAACCGTAAGTGAAAACTCGGACCCCTGAAACCCTAGTACTCATGAAAAAACCAAGAAATCAAGATTTTTAGGCTTTTAGCGGGCCGCGTAAGCCATAAGGCTAGGTTTACGCGGGCCGCGACAGCACAACAATTGACCGGGACACGTTTTAGGCCACGTGGCGGGCCTACGCGTGACACGCTAGCCCTAGACGTAGAATAGGTGGCCCTCGCGGGCCGTGTAAGAGTCTTGTGAAGGTTTACGCGGGTCGCGTAAAACACAAAAAGTTGCTATAAATGGGACATGCATGGGCTGATCGTCTGTGCTCGAGAAACTTTACAAAATCACTCACTGTATGCTCGAAAATCAAGTTTTAAGTAGGAAAACGCTGCTACGATAAAGGGTAATAACTCGATCACTGCTACGATACAATGTCCGATCGATTTAAACCGATCCGATGGATGTTTAAGTGCTGCCCGTATTGGGGCTATACTTTGTCATTCGTCGTGAGGGTTTTGATTTCGTGAGTTTATCGTAAATATTGTATTAAGTTACTGACCTAGTTTCGTGTGCATTGTTATTTAACTAGGTTACCAGGCTAAAATCAGTAGGCAAAACTCTGCCCGTCTAAAATTAGCAATGTGAGTCATTCTCTTTTTATCAAATTGCTTTACAAAACCCTAAATGTTTTCCAGTTATGCTTTGCAGTGATTAAGTCTTTGCTAATCTTTAATTATTGGCAGTATGTGGGGGTTTTGTGCACATTACTACTAACGATTTATCACTTAGGTGGGCGAGCCTAATTTATGATATGTCCATAGTCATAGATTCGGTCGGGTGACAGCTGAACCAGCTAATTAAAATAGGGGCAAATATAAAACCCGTAATGTTGTAAACTATAACAATGTGTCATTTTATGTAAACTGAATGACTCGCCAGTATTTCCCCGCTGATAAAATCTTTTTAAACATGTTTCAGGTGATTTACTGTGAACCAGGAATAAGTACCGTGTAGCACACCAGTTTGAAGAATGTGGCTCAGTAAACAAAATAAATAAACATGTTGTTTTTGTAAAAATAAGGAATTTCCTCGTGAAATTT